>JAOYRS010000075.1:6000000-6600000 GCA_032432895.1 Dryadula phaetusa
CGCATGCTGCGTTCTACCCCCTGGCCTGCGACGGCGGAGCGGATCTGCATTTGCACTATACTCATGCACCCGGTCCGCGGCCTCCTTCAAGACAATAACTGACTAGCAGAAGAAGACCATTGCAGACCAGTTCATCTCATTATCCGGCACAGCTATTGTTACAATGGGTAGTGGGAGATCGCTACCCACTACAGCCATCAAGGTATGGCGTTGCAGGGTTTATGCGGGGCATTCGGCCAGAGAGTGATGCGCCGAATCGACAGGCTCATTACTAATCGACAACGTGCAATTTGGTGCAAGCAACCGTGTCCCGTCAGTACCTGCACCAATCTGTATGTCAGGATCCCAAAACTTATAGTGACCCAGCGATTCAGGTGAGGCCTCATCCCCTCCACGACTCCACGTATATATATGTATGTATGAATATATGAGATAATAGAAACTACGCCAACTAGAACAAATAGTGAATGGTAAAAGGACTTGTTGTTTGGCCTTATATAAACAAACAATTTCATATATAATAATTGTAGTAACGTTCTTTGAACGCTTTCTATTGAATACATTTTAAACGACAAACATTTCGTGGCGTTGTGGGGCAGCATCTAACTGTAAACGTGATCGGTTATGGGTTCGATCGCCACTCGGGGGAGTGATTTTATTGAAATTACTTCTACTTCCTCGCGCTGGTAAGACAATGTGCGGCGTTGAGTTGAGCGCCCTCAACATGCAATGTTTCAAATTCGATGCAAAGTACGGAGTGTCTCAGAACTGGGTACTTTATGTCTACCCTGCCCTGCGGGATAAAAACGTAAAGCCATAAAAAGAACCCAACCACGCCATGTGTTTTTAAATTACTTTTTTACTCTATCTAAAATTTTAATTCCTTATACAAAAACTAGTATAAATGTATGAAATTAAAATTATAATTGCGATCACGCGTTGTCTTTATCCACTCGCCGGCGTCCCACGTGATGAACTTGACCAGTTATTTTATAAGTTGCCGTGATTTGTGAACTGAAGGACGATTTTTTCGTCCATACTAAAATTAATACTATACCTAAGATCTTTATTTATCTTATTAATATATTTTGATAACGTAGCTTTTATACGTAAAGCTAAATAATTTATCCACAGATTAAATTATTAAATTTAATACGTCACACGATTGTGAGTTCGTTATTAAATTATTAATATTAAATTATTTTCATTTCCTCGCTCAAATAAGACAAAGCGCGGCGTTAAGTTCTGTCACTCATTTATAGTGTAATTCCACTATTAGGATTAGAAAACATTTTTTCGAAAACGTATAAAAATTTTCATATAAACCTTTTCTAGTTATAAGTATCAAATTATATCAATGTTTTGCAAGAGAAATAATATAACAATAACGAAAAAAAAACAGACCTAGTCCGTAGTGTAATGAATTTAATGTTATAAAAAAACGTAAAACACTTGAGGCCGCTCGTGGCGCAGTGGGACAGCGTCTGACTGTAAACGCGATCGGTTGTAAGTTTAATCCCACTTGGGGGAATGATTATATTTAATTTTCACTTCCTCGCTCTGATAAAGACCAAGTGCGGCGTTAACCTCCACCACTCAACACGCAACGTCTCGAATTCGGTGGAAAGTTCTCTACTTTTTGTCTACCCTGTTATGTGGGATATAAAAATTAACAAAATAATAATAAAACACTTTACAGTAGTCCGTGGTCACAGGTAGACGGAACAATTTAATATGACCATAATGGCATCGATCTAAAACCAAATCGCTATTTATCACAAATGTAAAGCAATTTCATATTATGAAAAAGAGTTATTATAAACCGACAACAATGAACTAGAAATTAAAAAAAATGCTTTTTTTCTACTTAATTTTTTTTCCGCATGTTAGTAAAAGAAGAGCTTAGTACGGTACAGTTTAAGCGGTGGAACTTCTCCGGAATTTCTCCGACTTGGGATCGAACCCACAACCAATCGTATTTACATACAGACACTGTCCCACAGCACCATATGGTATGCAAAACAGTAATCTAGTAAGGTAGCATAAAAGCATAATAACTTCTTGGTAACTCCCATCTAGAGGTAATTATAATGTAAGAAACAATGGCATTGATAACAGAAAAAAGTAATAGGCATCCATCACAATGTGACATATCCATTGAAAATTTAATTATAAATGTGTATAAGATACGATTTGCAAACCCGCAATGTATCTTATGAGTAAGAAATATTATAGTAGCGTTACCTTTGTAAAGACAGTTTTGCGTAATATTTGCATGAAATCGACATGTAATGAAGTAAGTGTTTTTTTTAATGTTACACTTTTTATATAGAGAAAGAGAGCAATTTTCTACCATTGAATAACCATTAAATCATGGCGTTTATTTGCAATACTCAATCGAGTATATATGCGTCCTAGTGACAATCGCGCTTGTAATATACAATTATAATGTTATATATAATATTAATATTTTAAGGCCGGTTAAAAAAATATAAAAAATCAAACAAAAAAAATCATCCCTACATAGATATAAAAAATTTAAAAAAATCATAAAGGATAAAACAATAATTACATTATATAATAATTATGCAACTCACCACAAAGTACATTAAAGCGGGCAATTATTTGAGACAATATGCAAAAATAACAAATCCGTTCAAGGGTAGAGTCACGAGATGATTGCCAAAAGTTTATTTTCAGTACAACGATCAATGGGTTGAATAACTACATGTAAAACACAACACAGGGGTGATAACACACGTCCGTCTCTCTAGACAGTCTAGTATCAACTGATTGAAAACCTGACTGTTACGGAGTTATAGTGGATTCTGATTGGTTACACACACATGGTTAAATTTTGTGTATGTGTGTTGTAATGACGCTGTATACAGCGTCCGCTGATTAAGTGGCTTATAGAAAGAAGTAACAAGGACATATTTTGTTGTAATAAGATCTTGGATTTTCGCGATTTTTACACATTTTAAATTAAACTATTTTAAACGGATTAATTGTGTATATTTTGGTATTCGAAAATATTCGTCATTCGTCTGTCAGTTGATAAAAAAATTAATTATATTAATCAACTGAACGACGAATGCCACTTCAGTGACAGACTAATGTAAAGTGTTCGAAACGTCAAGTCTCCAAAAATGCATTTTCGAATACCAAAATATACGCGATTAATCCGTTTAAAATAGTTTCATTTAAAATATTTTGTTGTAATTAGCGAAGTAGTTTTGTTGAAATGCTCTACAATTTGTTATAAATGATGAAACTTTTTGTGATAGATAAGTTCGGGAGAAATTGTATATTTGTTAAGCTTTATGCTAGGACAAGGTCAAGACTTTCCGTTCAACATTTTTGGTCTGAATTCGCAACTCAAGGCGACTTCTAGTACTGTAGGCGTGAATAATTTTATTAGAAATTATTCTTCCTATTTATTATAAATATGAAACAAAGCAGTATAATATATATACAATAATATGGTAGGTTATATTTTAATTCTCTACTCGTATTTATAAATTTTAGTATTTTCCCTATTTTATTTTAACTCAAACTCTAAAATTGTTTTAAATGAGCCTATGCAATTTTATTACCTTCAATTATATATATGTACATATGTGTGTATGTATATATGTGTGTATGTATATATGTGTATATATATATGTATATATATATATATATATATATATATATATATATATATATATATATATATATACATATATCCACCCTGGTAAAGGAAACGCGGAGTTTAGTTCGCCACTCAACACGCAATGTTTCGATTTCGGGCGGGAAGCAGTCAACGAAGTGTCTTGACACTAGGTTATCACTGACCATCTTGCTATGTGGGATAAAGCATGAAGCTGCTTGTTATATGTTATAATCAAATAAAGAACAAAGGAACCTGTGGGAGCGTAGAGTTTCAAAATAAAACTTTTATAGATAAAAGCAAAACGAAACGTATATTTTGGTGTGCGAAAATACATATTTGAAAATTTGACGTTTCAAACACTGTACAGTAATCCGTTTAAAATACATTAGTTTCATTTAAAAGCTGTAAAAATTGCAAAAATCTAAGAACTCAATTAAGTTTTACTATTTTTTATTTCTTTACAACATTTTATAAAAAAAATCTAAAATTGATATCTAAAATCTAAGATTAGATAAATTTTATTCATTATCTATTTTAAAAACTCCATAGTGTACACATATACACGTTTGTTATAAAATTATAATAGGAAAGTTTTAGCAAAGGTTTTTTGTACGTGCCTATTTCTTATCTAGCTATCGCAAGTTAATATATTATTATTTTTTCATATTTTCCTACATTTTCGAAAAACCATATAAAAATTGGACTAGTTGGCGTGGGTTCGAATCCTGGGTGGGTTCGCTGTGTTCCAAATTTTTATAAATTTTTCAAAAAAAAAAAGGTTATTTTCCAGCCAGAGAACCTCGCTACGTTTATCATTTTCTGACCAAATTAAAACAATACATGTTGAGCGACGTAACCCAACTCCGCCTATTGTCTAATGTTTACTAGTGCGGATAAGAGGCGAATTATTTGTAAATAATCATTCCCCCAAATGAAAATTGAACCCGCAATTGCGTTTATATTCACACGAAGTGCCATAGCGTCACGGCCACTGTAACGACATCGATTTCGTCATCGATATTGACATTTGTGTTATAAACTCCATATAATTATGCTTTAGTACATATAGTATAAAAGCATCAAGTGAAGTAAAGGTGAGTGGCACGAGAGGTCTGGGATGACCTCGGTTGATCGTCGATTATATGAAGAGGCAAATAATTGTGAACGAGGCGAAAGAGGTATGCAGGAATCGTAAAGTTTGACGTTCCGTTCTCTTTAACTAACCCGCGAGGGACACAGCGTGAAACTAAACAAACACATGTCATAGTACAATCACGCAATGATTGCAGATTCATATATATGAATTACGCTTGAAGCAGATTTTAAAATTAAAAAAAGGCGTTCAGTTAAGTAGGGCAAATACACAAAATAAGACTGATATTAGAAATATTATAGACTACTAGATTTCATTATGTGTGGAAAAATTATTTGCACTTGGCAATTATTGTTATATATTTTCTTCATATTTGCTTCTATATTAAAGATAGATAGATATATATCCCGGACGTTTGTTTAGAACTATTTAAGACACAATCCTACACCGTGTTTTTATTACTTCAAAGGTTTATAAACAATGCTAATATAGATCACAGAGGGCAGATTTTTAGCCGACTTAATTGATATGTATCGTTATATTACGATAAATTACAGCCCATATGTTGTTCTGGATTATATCCTATAATAATGTAAAGCTTCATCCAAATCGAACATACATTTTCAGAAATTTTTATTTTTATAATATTAGTAAGAAGATTAGACACTGTCAGCCAGCGTCCTCTCGCCTCACCCTTTTACACCTCACATATGCGCGTGGTATTTGACGTTGTTATTTTAAAACGCTAATAAGCCCTTGCATATTGGTTGACATAGAATACTGTCAAAGGCTTTTTGATTTTGTTTAGAAACAAACCCGTGATAAATAAATCGGATAAGGATTAATATTTCGTTTATAAAAACACCTTGGGAATTAATGTATTATTTTAGAACTAAAAATATATACATAAAAATTGTTATAGTAAGTCAACTCTAAAAGCTAGACATATGCTATCAAGGACTTTTTTTTTAACATTTAGCGGGGAACAATTTTGTTAGAGGTGAGCTTTAAAAATAAACAAATTTTCCCGTTTTCACAACATTTTTTAATACTGCTTCACTCTCATTAGCCGTAGAGAGATGTTATATAGCCTATAGCTTCTCCAATAAATAGACTATTTAACTCGGAAAGAATTTTTCAATTCCAATCAATAGATTCTGAGATAAGCATGTTCAAACAAACAAACAGACAAACAAACTCTTCTGTTTTATATTATCAATATAGAAGGATATACATAAAAAAGTATGTTTTGCATATATTTAAATTAATTTTTTTTTTCAAGCTTAAAATTTTATATAAATATTTTAAACAATTTTAAAAAGCAATAGAATATAAATTGATTGGTTTACAATTAATTCTAAAGGCATTTGCATTTATGACGTCATTACAATGTTTAACGCGAAAGTTTCCATTATTTTTATTTGTACAAAAACTAAAAATACGATTTACTTAAGTACTTGTTGACAACGCGTTGCCTTAGCAACGTGTACGTTACTTTATATAAACGTGTATGTCAAACACACGGTAGTGTGTGTTACATTTGTTGTATTAATTTAATATATTTTTGTTCGTTATTTTTCAAAAATACTGCGCTCCTTCTCTATATAAACTGTAACTGAGTTAAATTTCATACTGCCCAGTCCGCGTTATTTGGTACAAAGATAAAAATTTTAGTAGTGTTCAAATTTATATAGAGGAGATTCTATGAGAAAATTCATAGATAATGTATTAGATAGAAATAGATATTACGTAACTTTGACATACCATTTGTCTAATAAAAAACAAAAAACTGAACTTTGTCTAACTATTAACAATCGGATATTACATTTTCATTTCTTCGCCTGGTAAGACAAAATGTGGCGTTGAGTTCCACCACTCATCACGCAATCTCTCGAATTCCGTGGAAAGTAGAGTATTGAGTGTTTTGACACTAGGTACTTTCTGTCTACCCTGCTATGCGGGATAAAAGTGTAAAGCTAAGAAAAAATAATAATTGGGGGACATCAAAATGAAATATGAACTTCTAGCAACTGTAATAATTTTACAATTGTCAGAAACTCGGTAACTGCGCCATTATAGCATTTATGGCTCGATTATTTCACTGAAGGTGCGTCTGCGTTCTCGCTTCTGATTGGTCGAGAATATCGTATGATGTAGTTAGTAGTTACTTGGACTTTTTTTGACACTTAATTACTTTGCTTAAATTGCAAATTTTTAATAATTATTACAAAATATATGCGTTTAATTGGATCTTTCAATGAAATATTAAAGTTAGTTTTGGCGATTCGTGGCGCAATGGTCCACTGTTTGAATGTAAACGCAATCCGTTATGGGTTCGATTTCCATTCGGGGGAGTGATTATATTTAAATTATTTTCACTTCTTCGATCTGGTAAAGACAAAGAGCGGCGTTGAGTTCCACATATCAACACGCAATGTCTCGAATTGGAAGGCGAAGTACGGAGTGTCTCGACACTAGGTACTTTCTGTCTACCCTGCTATACGAGATAAAAGCTTCAAGCTAAAAAAATATTTTAATATTGAGTATTTAAATTAAAGGTTAATAATGTTTAAAATATCTACGTATATAATAAAGCTTGTTATAGTACTGAGCGTTACTAATACATTATAAGAATATACAGCAATATTTATAATGGAGGTCATCGTGACGCTGTGACGTCTGGCGTGATTCGAACCCGCACCTCTTGTTACCCATCCAAGCGATCTGACCGCGTGCGCCATGCGTTCTTTATTATAACTTATTTATTATAACTTATCTCTTTATTATAACTTATTTACGTCGTTAGCATCTCTGTAGAGAGATATTTTTCAAAAATATTTTGTAATGTTGTAAAACAAGAATAAACTAAAGCTAACAAAAATATTCGTTAATACACATCTAAATAACACTAATAACTGGGAAAGGAAAAAAAATAAGGGAGCTTCATAGCACCTCGCTAATTAAACATTTAGAAGATAACCAAATAAACAATCATTAGTGTATTGTTACAAATTTTTCCATGTTTCTATCCTAATTGGGCTAAAGAGAAGCCTCGTTGGTATGCAATATACACGTTGCTATGGCAACGCAATTTTATAAAAAAGTGTATGTATTACCGGCTTTCAACCTTTTTTATGTAAATTATTTTTAAATAAGATTTTTAATTACAGTAAGATAATGCGCAGCGTTAAGTCCCGCCACTCAACACATTGTCTCGAATTCGGCGGAAAGCGGTGTGTCTAGACACTAGGTACTTCCTGTCTACCCTGCTTTGCGGGATAAAAGCGTGAAACTTAATAAAATACTTTTATAACTCATGATTTAATAGAGAAGCCCTACCTCAGTAATTGCTCACTTTGCAGTAACATGTGTATTAAAATACGCTATCGGTTTCGCCTCAGTTAGAAGCAATTCTCGTGACAATTTTATGTGGTTTTGTTCCACTACGAGTATAATGCCATTAGCTGGGTAATCTAAGGTCTGTCAGTCAAGATGTTTATGTACTGACACGGCTGACCTTGCTGGTACAAGAGGCATTAGATAGTTATTTTAGTTTTCAATTTGTAGATACGATTACTGCCTAACAATGATTCAAGCCAGTGTTTGGTGTATGTTTATAAAATATATGTACGTTTATATAATATTTAAAAATATATTAAATATTTATAGTAAATTTTTAATTAGTTGGAATTAGAACGTATAGTGGGCGATCCATAAAATACGTAATATGAATTCCATGAACGAAGCCGGTCGTGGCACAGTGGGACAGTGTCTGACTGTAAACGCAATCGGTTGGGAGTTCGATTCTCACTGGGGGGAATGATAATATTTACATTATTTCCACTTCCTCGCTCTGGTAAGACAATGCGCGGCGTTGAGTTCTGCCACTCAACATACAATGTCTCGAATTCGGCGAAAAGCGGATTATCGAGTGTCTTGATACTAGATACTTTCTGTTTCCGTCTAGCCTGCTATGCGGAATAAAAAGCGTGAAGCTAAAAAAACAAGGTCATATAGTATACTTCAACTACGTATTGTTCCATTATATTTACATTGTTTATAGCTATAATATTTCTAGTATTTAAATGAATCTTAATAAAATAACGTAAAGCGTTATAAACCACTACCAGGGGTCTTGGTATCAGCTTTGCCTGTATTTATTCATTTATATAAGAATAAAAAATGTTTTAATACTATTTCGACTATTTTCGAAATTAGCACATGTGTCCGGAATTTAAGATTAGAGAACAGAATTCAATACTTTGTAAAATATTATCCTTATTTAATACTATTTAATATTATGCTATATACACAAAAGCTACGTGATCGGACACATGCAAAATCCTTACATTAGTCATCTTACTAAATTTGGAACGTTGCGTGTGATTTTATTCACGTTGAGTATGTACTTTTAGCTTCACGCTTTTATCCCGCATAGCAGGATTGACGTGAAGAACTTAGTGTCAGGGCACTTCGTAATACTCTTTTTTACGCCTAATTGGAGTCATTACGTGTTGGTTGTCAGAACTCAACACTGAGGTTTGTCTTACCAGAGTTAGAAAATATAAATAATTTAAATGTACCATTCCCCCGAGTGAGATTTGAACCCATAATCGATCGCGTTCAGAGTTAGGCAATATGCCACTGCACCATGACCGTTATCTCATTATTTAGTACAGTATAAAAAAAAAATATTTTCATTTTTTGGTAAGACGAAACGCGGCGTTGTGTACCGCCAGTCAACACGCAAGCCCTAGAATTTAAGCGGAAAACGGAGAACAGAATACCCTGACACTTGTTTATGTTTGCCTATCTGTCTATTCATGGGGTTTATGCATTTTTACCATTTAATAGAATAGACAGAGATGACCTAGTGTTAACATTCTCTATTTACCTCGAGTGGAGATAGTATTTAGGACATTACATTACGTTTTCTGTAATGTCGTCTACGGAACTATAATGTAGTCTCAAATTATAAACATAGACGTCTAAAAATCCTTACATTAAGCTAAGTTTTGCAGAAATCGAACCTGGATCTTTTTGATATCAGACCTAGGCAATTGCGGTATCAGTATTAGACTATTGATATTTACCAAAATCTGGTAAAACATGTCTCTGTTAAACAAATAACTAAGGTAAGTAATAAGAACTGGATTTTTGCGATTTTTACATATTTTAAATGAAACTATTTGAATCATTCACGAGCAGGTAGTGCGATATAATTAATTTTTGTATCAACTGGCAGACGAATGCCACCACAGTCTACCCGTGACCACGAACACTACAACTACTAGTAGAGTGAGTTCAAAACGTCGGGTTTTCTAAAATGTATTTTCGAATATCAAAGTATACGCCATTAGGACGTTTAAAATATAAGTAATTTATAAGTAATTTATCTTATTTAAGTGGTTAGGTTAGAGCTAGAGGTGACCGTCATAGTAATAACGTCAATGAAGTAATCTTCGATATAATGTAAAACAAGTTTTTGTTGTATACAAAAAAAATATTTAAAAAATGTTAAGATATTTAATTTTCCTTACCTGCATTACATGTCATATCTATTTTATTGTGTTTTACCGACTTCAAAAAAGAACTTACCAGTTGGATATGTACATTTGTATGTAATATTGTTCAAACTAAATAGTATTTGAGTATAATGATCCATTTAGATTTCCAAGCATATTTGCTTAATTTGGTAAGTGTATGTTAGTATTTTTGTTCACGAATTTCTCCAAAACTAAAATTCATATCGAGGTGATTCTAATTTAACTTAGGTTTACTTCATCTTAGGGAAAAGTATAAGATTCGTTAAAGTCGGCCCAACAGTTGCAAAGATACAGGTAAATTACTTATAATAAAATAAAAATAGGTAGTTGTATATCTATTATAAAGTTCCCCTCTTCCCTCTTCCCTCTTCAATGGGCATAAATTTAAAGCTATAGACTTATCTATAAAAGATATAGTCTATTACTAGCGCTAAAACTCTGCGTTTTGTATTTTGTACTCCCATTGTGTGTTAAGTGGGAGGGAATCAACGTCACTCCCGACGTCACTCCGGAGTAGAAAACCGACAATAATCGCATTGTCAGACGCTATGCCACTGAACCTGGGTGACCTTAGATTAAAAAGATATCAGGAATAATAGTTTCACTATGAGATACTCTCTACTAAGATAACACTATCATCGCAAATGTTACCAGTTGATTCGGTTTATATCACCTCAGAGTCATATAAAAACAATAACAAAGTTCAAAAATTGCCACAGATTTGTGAAAAATGTCATTTTTACTTATGTACATTGAGAATTAAAGCTACTACATAAATTTAAACTGAGTTTATTAAAAATTAACACGCAATGCTTCACAAAATATTTTTAATAAACTTCTAAAACTTTTGTGCAGTGGAATTCGATCCCGCGCCTCTTGTAAGTGCATCAACCGCTCTGACCACTAAACCATGCGTATTACAACCGGCTGCTTTAACTTATTATAATTTATTTTATTGATAAAATCTCTGTAGAAAGATTTTCACATATTTTTGCTAGCCAAAAATTATTTCTAAGAAATACTTGGCAAGAAAAAATGCTATTAGTTAAAATAAGCGTTTGAGATATGACAACATTTTTGAAATACGTATAAAAATTTAAACGCATTGGGATTCGAACCTGAATATTTCCCTATATAGTTCCTTATGCCTATATAAATAATGAAAAAAAACATATACTTGGAAAAAAATAGAATACCCTTTTCCTCTTAATAAATGTATTTGGTTTACAAAAACACCGTGCAATAATCGTTAGTCACGTATAGAATTACGACGGCCATGTTTAATGGCGAGCCCCTGGAATGCTCGCACGTGATTGGCCGAGAGCACCGTGCCTCCGTGACGTCATCCACTCAAGCGCACGATAACGTATGACATTGCACGGAAAATAGAGATTTCATTTCGAATTCATGATAAATATAGTTTAAGTTTGACTTAAAAATATATTATTAGTAGAGGTTGATTACTAAAATAATAATGAAGACTAATATTATAGAGGCGAAAGTTTTTGAAGATGGATGGATGTTTGTATGAAAAACTACTGAACAAATCTAGGTAAAAATTTACAGTAATATAGTTTATACATCAGAATAATACATAGTCCTATCATAAAAATATGTTATAATACATAATACAACTATATATTTTTTGAACATGTTTGATAACAAATAATCGCTAAGGTACGCTAATCACTCTATAAATGTACGTTGAATATTTTATACAAACAAAGACAAATTAGTGATAAGACATTTCATTTTCCACTTTACATCCACTTAGTGATATTATGGGTTGAGTGGCGGTGTTAAACGCTGAGTTTTAAGTAAAATAGTCTTATTGCGCCATCATTATGTGGAATTTCTTTAAGTACCTATTGTAAGTGTTGTGAAGTTTTAAATAGGAAAATATTTATAATATAAGCTTTGCAATACTAAACGCAGAACCTAAAACCACTCCAAATATGGCAGTAAAGAGTGTTTCTTTATACATATATAAATATGTATACGAGGAAAAAAATATTGTTCAAAGTAAACATTGATAACACGTATACTTTATCTTCATATACAAATATAATGCAGATTATATCAATTTTATTGATAAGGTTTATATTTGAGTTGTAATTTAGTTCGCAATAGATAAAAATAAACATAGACATTTTGTTCTGAGAATCATTACTTCTTTGATATCAAAACGTGTTCTACGATAACGAAGCACTAAAGTAGCGTATAGGCTTCCCAACCAGATAGACTGATGATCTGGTCAGAATTGAGGGCGTGCTATAAGGCCTATATGGAGGCCTATGTCCAGCAGTGTACGTCTTCCAGCTGATAATGAAGGTCATTATGATGATGACGATGAAGGAAGCGGTAATAATAATTGCATAAAAATACGTATATAATAAAATATGTTTAGTTTTATATGTTTAATATTAATTATAATATATATAAATGCACCTCGTATAATTAAAATATTTTTTAGCTTTACGCTTTTATCCCGCGTAACAGGGTAGACAGAAAGTACCTAGTGTCAAGACACTCCGTATTTCGCTTTCAGCCGACTTCGTGACATTGCGTGTTGAGTGATGGAACTCAATGTAGATAATTGTTTCAAAAACTCGTTTGAATATAAATCTTAGTTCTAAGTAGTCGATTATATTGGTTTCAATTACATTTACATAAGAATTAAATAACAATAAGGAAAAAAATGTACAGACATAGTGTTAGTGTAATAAATTTTTTATTTAAAAACAATGAGAGTAGTGTTAACAAAAATACTTTATATTTTTAACATGCTTTCATTAGCTTCACTTGTAAAATTTGCTTTTAAAAATTGCACACGTGTCCGAAAACTATAAAAGAATAATATCTTCAATGGATGCCCTTGCCAAGACGAACAAGATGACGAATAAATATTTTTAGGTGAATTTTTAAACCAACTTGTTTCAGCGTTTAATATTAGGTAGCCAGGTAAAACAGAAGTCTTGAATCTTTGCAACGGTGCCAAGTCTATTAACGACATATGCAAGTCTTAAATATATTTTTATTTATATCTATTTTAAACGGATTAATCCCGTATATTTTGGTATTTGAATGTACGTTTTTGGAAACCTGACGTTTCGAACACTTTACAATATTCCGTGGTCACAGGTTGACTAATTTATGCGAGTATTGAGAGGTCTTAAACGCAGCTTGTATGACCGTCCAACGAAAAGAAATTGGCAATCTCAGCATATACACCCATGGGGGAGTGATTAAATTACGTAATTTTCCCCATTTTGATCACTATCGGTTTGAAGGATATTTACCGGTTTACCATACTTTACCTAATTTTATTGTTTAGCTTCACACTTTTATTGGTAGAAAGTATCTAGTGTTCAGACACTCCGTACTCTGCTTTACGCCAAATTTAAGACATTGCGTTTTGATTAACGGAACTGAACGCCGCGCTTTGTCTCTAATATTGTAAGACCGTCATAAAATACTCATTAATACATAAAATTTTAACAAAAAAACATGTTTGTATGTAATCGTATAAAATTTGATTGGCTTATGTTTGTAAGAATGAAATGAGTCAATCTTTACGATAGCTAACTCTGAAGGACAAAGTATTTCCGCATTGTAATAAAATTAATATGTACTTATATATATGCATATATAGAAACTGGTTTGACACACTAATGTATTACTTGCATACATTAGCATCAACTTACTTGATATTTTCTAATATTAGGTAAATATTGAAATTATGAAAAGTCAAAAAAACTCACCAAGTATTATGTCTACAGTAGTAAAGCGCGATCTAAAAAGAAAAGAAATCTAGCAAATCAAATTAATAGACCTGTTGACGCGTAGAGTTCGCGTTACCTTAGCAACGTATATGTCTTCTACCATCACCCACTACCACAGGTTGGCTGGAAGAAATCTCCTCTAGAGATAAGTCCAACTTTTAATTTAAAATACAAAATTTCTATGTATTTTATTAATTGCAATAAAGTATGTATTAAATGACTGGCAGACATCATATAATAACTGGGCGTTGGAAATGTTAAGGTTTACTTGAAATTCGAGAAACAGGAAAAAGACGAGAGATTTATTCCTTTACTTGAAGATAAAGAGTTTCTTTGTTTATTCGATTACTACTGCATCGTCAAAGACATCGCAGTTATACATATCAGTATATTCAGATCCAGAGCAGTAGAAAAAACGTCATCTGTCACGTGTTATTAATAAATTTCCATATGCGGCCATTATCGTGCAGTGAGACGGCTGACTGTAATGTTACTGGTTTTGGGTTCGATGAACACTTGGGAGAAATGATTATGTTTAAAATTAATTTTAATTTCTTCGCTTCCTTAAGACAAACTAATCTGCTCTGTGGGATAGAACGTGAAGCTGAACTAAAAAACGTATCTTATAATTATTTGTTTACTAAAATAATAATATTAAAATGTGAAAAAACTTTTTTATAGAAAAGGTAGAAAAAATCAGAAAGGTAATGTGAAATTAACATCATAAATACAAGAGTCCGGTCGTGGCGCAGTGGGACATTGTAAGATTGTAAACGCGATCGGTTGTGTGTACGATTCCTACTCAGGGGAGTGATTATATTTAAATTATTTTCACTTCGACAAAGTTCGTTGAGTTCCACTACTCAACGCGCAATGTTTTAAATTCGGTGGAAAGGAAGTACGGAGTGTCTTGACACTTTCTGTCTACCTTGCTACGCGGGATGAAAGTGTGAACCAAAATAAAAACAAAATACAAAACACAAACGCGTGCGTTTGACATAAATTGTTATATAAACTGGCACACTGGCACTATACGTTGCTAAGGCGACGCAAATTTTACGCGTCCACAGATCTACAGGTTTGACTGACTGCTAGATTTCATTTTAACTTGCGCTTGACTACTGTAGACATATTACATTAGAAAGTAGAACACCTTGAAGTGACCGTACTTGTATAACAGCTAGAATAAATTGTAAGGTTTACCAAAAGCACAAATCTAACCTAACCGGTTATATTTTTAACTAATGTTTCTAAAGACAAGATTTTTTTATTTAAATAAAGGAAGTTATTTTTTTTAAGCGAAAAAATTGTAATATATTTTTGCAAATTATATTTTAGTAATATAATCGAAGAATTTTTTTAAAAAACAATGCAAGTTCCCGCTTTATTCCCCATATTAGGATAGTCTGAGGCAACCTAGTGTTAAAACATTCCGTCGACAGGTTACCCCTAGTGGGGTAGTCAGAAATGATGGAGCGCCAAACGCTACGCTAAATATTATTTAAATCAAAACCCACCATAACATACAATCAGATACTACATATATGGGGTTTCCCAATAAGAACGATATGTTTTGAAATAAAAATAAAACATGGAATATATGCTCGAATTTCGTGCTTAATGGCTTTATTTGATAGGAAATTTTATGCTATTTATGATCGTTCAAAAGACTGCCACGACATTTTTTGTACTGGTGAATACGATCGGTTCAATTTTCGATGACTCGGTGCAGCATTTCAGCTGGTTTGGCCACTATAGTCGCTCGAATGTTGCGTTCAAGGACTTGAATCATAGCTGGTTTATTGGCATACACTTAAGATTTAACATACCCCCACAAAAAATAGTCCAAGGGTGTTAAATCGCATAATCTTGGTGGCCAATTGTGATGACCGTTACGAGAAATAACCGACTCACCAAACTTATCACGCAATAAATCCACTGTGACGGTTGCAGTGTGGCATGTTGCACCATCTTGTTGAAAATAAATGTCGTCCGCATCGAATTCATACACTTTAGGAAAAAAAATCGTTCAACATGTCACAATAACGGTCACCATTGACAGTAACAGTACGGCCTTCGTCGTTTTTGAAAAAGTACGGGCCAATGATTCCACCGTACCATAATCCGCACCAAACAGTCAATTTTTCAGGATGTAATGTTGTTTCATGAACCACTCTTGGATTTGACTCACTCCAGTAACGACAGTTCTGTTTGTTCACATAACCATTGAGCCAAAAATGAGCCTCATCTGAAAAGATGATTTTCCTACGAAATTCGGTGTCCGTTTCCATCATTTTAAGTGCCCAATCAGCAAATTCACGACGTAATCGATGGTCTGTTGGCTTGAGTTCTTGTGCCAACACAATCTTGTATGGATGTAGGCCAAGATCCATACGTAAAATTCGCCAGGTTGTCATTCCGGATAAGTCCAATTCCTGTGCACGTCGTGGAACGGAAACATTTTGATTTTCTTCGACACTGGCTGATACGGCGGCAATATTTTATTCACTACGGCCTGTCCGTTATCGTGTTGGTGGTCTACTATCGTGCAAAGAATATTCACTTTCCAGTTTTTGGATTATGCGACGTATAGCGAGCTCAGACGGTGCACCATGACGACCATATTTAGCACGAAATGCTCTTTGAGTAAAGACAATACTTCTCGAATTTTGATAGAAAATTTGGACAATTTCCAAACGTTAAGGTAACGTGAACTTGTTCATGATTAAATGGCAATCATTACTGAGCACAAAACAATACAAATGTCAAATGTTAAACAACCAAGATGGCGGCTGTGAGCTATCAAAATCCTATCATCCCTATTGGGAAACACTGTTTTACATAGGTATACATATCGACAATGACGGCATTAGTATAAAGATTATTTTACATTGTTACCTGTATTTTCCTAATTAACATCTTCACGCTTTATCCCGCATGACAGGATAGTTAAAGACAATCTTGTGTCGAAATATTTTAGAACTCAACGCCGCGCTTTATCTCACAAGCTTTACATATAAATCAGTACTCCGAGTGGGAATCGAACTTTGCCATTTTATTTTGTATGTAAAATCCGCTTTATATTCGTTATCACTGAGCAAACACGTGCGACTGGTTTGGTAAGCCGTGTGATCTATAGTATAGAAATGACGTTCTTTACACCGATATAAATAAAAAACAAGTTATAAAGATCTCATGATATTTCGCGCAAATCCATAAGAATGACGCCTGTATAAAAACAAAATTAAAAAAATATATTTTTAACTAAGTTCCAAAAAGCATACAGTACAATACATTTTTTTACTAATTGAACCGATTTTGATGATGTTTTTTTATATATAATAGCTAGTGCTAGTGATGTGGTGGTATTAAAAGTTAATTAAAATCGGAAATTTAGTTAAGTAAATTCGTAAAAAAACATAAGTTTCCGATTTCCCGTTCATCACGCTCAGTCTCTGCACTCATATTTAAGTGCATATGGTTATAAACGCATCTGAAAACGGATATAATGCAATAAATGTTTCCTTTTTTTTACTTTTCAGTGTATATTATTTAAAGCCGAAAAAACACCTACATACATTTTTGAAAACCTTAAAAAAAGTATACTCTAGCTTTGACCACGGACTATTGTAGTGTTCGAAACGTCGGGCCTTCAAAAATGTGATTTCAAATAAGCGATTAATTCATTTAAAATACTTTCATTTAAAATATACATAATTTGTAAAGGAAATAATTACATAACATATTTTTATTAGATTTTAAAACATATTTTTAATATCATTAAAAAAATTCACTTAGATATCATCTAGATTCGACTAGGTAAAACTATAGACGTATAAAAAAAAGAATATTTAATAGTTATCTGAATTTATATATATTATATAATAAAAAAATCAAATGGAGAACGATTATATTTAAATTACTTTTATTTCTCCGCTCTGGCAAGATAAAGTCTCAAAATCGGAGCTAATGCAAATAGAGTGTCTTGACACCAGATTTATTCCGACTACCCTCCAATACCCGACAAAGCGATATGCGATAAAGCATGAACTAATTATGAAATGGGCTGATAGCAATCAATAATGAAAGAGTGTCTTGACACTAGGTACTTTCCATCCACTCTACCATGCGTGATAAAAGCGTGAAACTAAAAAAAACCACCAATCAGCTCATTACTAAATTTGTTTTTAGATCGTCTATTAGCACTTGTTTACACACCTATAAAGTAGATACGATATGAACATCGTTCGAAATGTTTACTCAACTAAGCGGAATATGCCACTGTTACATCGATCGCATCTGCTTGTTCTATCAACATTTACTAATTATCCATTATATAATATTGTCCTTAGATACGGCTTTGGCATGGTTTGAATGTAACTACTATAAATAAAGAGATTTTGGTTTTTTTCAAAATATTTATCCTTTTGTTTCTCTTTTATAAATTATTATCCAAACTTTGCTTAAGTTTGGTTTCAAACAGTTGAGATGTATATAGCTTCAATGTATTCTTTATAACAAAATTTCGTATTTAACCGATTGGCTATCAAATAAGTGAACATGCAGTATTTGGAATTTGTAGGCAAGTATAGGTTAAACAATAATTATTCTTATAATAACTATTTTAACCGGATTAATTGCGTATATTTTGGTATTCGAAAATAGGTGTCCAAAATGTATTTTCCAAAATACCAAAATTTACGCGATTAATCCGGTTAAAATATATTCATTTAAAATAATAATTCTTCTATTTTTCCTTATTTAGAACGAAATATATTATTCGGAGTATGAGTGCATTTATAACATTGTTTGAAAGAACAAGTAAATTGTATTAAAAAAAATAATAACGTCAAGATTAGAAAAGCAGGTTCAACCAAGAAGCCTATACATAAGTCAACGAATAAAAATTATTTTGAAGCTTTAATTACTGAATTATATAGATACGGAACAAAGAAGGAAAAAAATAAACAAGAGGGTAGGTGTTTAATATTAATATAATAAGTATTGATAATATCAAGTTCATTCTTTTTAACATCACGCTTTTTATCCCGCTTAGCAGAGTTCCCGGGTAACAGAAACTACCTAGTGTCAAGACACTCCGTACTTCGCTTTCCACCGAATTCGAGAGAATTCAGTGGTGGAACTCAACGCCTCACTTTGTCTTACCAGAGCCAGGAAGTGAAAATCATCTTGAATATAATCACTCTTGTTTTCTAATCCTAAGTGTATAATAACACTTTAAAAATAGTAAATATCACTCTCCCGAGTGGGAATCGCATCCACAACCCGTCGCGTTTAGAGTCAGACGCTGTCACACTGAGCCACAACAGGCCTCATTCTTTTCTTATTTATGTCTTTACATAATAAATTCTTACAAATGTTTATACAAATTAAAGGTCTCATTTTCATCGTGTCTTACCTTCTCTTATATACTTATTTTCTACTATATTTACTATTATTACTTATTTTCACTCTATCAGCGTATCTCTATAGAGCATCATAACATGCAAGCGAAAATACTGGACGTATATAGCAGTATACGGAGTGTCTTGACATTAGGTACTTCCTGTATACCCCGCAATAGGGGATAAAAGCATAAAGGTAAAATATTAAAAAAGTAACTAAAAATTCTGAAGAAATACTCAAAAATGCCAAGCAAACAGGAAAATATGGAGTTTCACTTGATTTAGTCAAAATTTTAAGACTGTAATTAGCATTTTATATAAAAACTTCCAAACATCCAAACAGACGACATAAAACAGGCACGATACATTTGCACTGACACCTTGTTTATTTATAAGAGGCAAAAATCATACGTTTTTGACATCCAAATTCATACTTAATCAAAATTAATATTATCCTAATTTAAATACTCTATTTATTACAAGCACTTGCGAATCATGAATTAACATTAAATGTCAGTATTGTCAGTCGTATAGGAAACCACTAGTGACTTGGAAGGCACTTCTGTTAAGAAAAAAGAAGCCAGACACAACCCAGTGTCATTCATTCAGTGTCAAATTTTAAAAGAATCGTTATTTAAAGAACTATATTTTTTTCATCTTAAAATCATTTCATATCAACGTAATAACTAACCTTGAATAGTAATTGATGCGTTTTTGTTTTATACGCAGGGGACTACATTGTGATCAGTTTACACGCCACAATAGGCCTTAACATGAGGTGTTAGAGTATTTTTTCGTATAAAAAATATGATAAACATCCTGACGCAAAGCAAACTGTGCTAATTTTATTGTGTCAGTATTATGAACCGTTAATGATGATATATTGTTTGGAAATTGACAGTGCCCTATAGAAATTTTCATTTTAGAAGCCGAAGCAATAGAAATGAATTGTATCAAGTATCGTTTAATTATTTAAATTGAACACAAATATCATGAAGGTTGTACTGTTTATTAAAAAGCTTGTAGGTGGTTCGATTTCTGGGCTTGGATTGTTTTTATTATTGCCCATAGGTATTCTGTGAAGAGGCCGGCAGTGGGATAGCGTCTAACGGTTGTGGGTTCGATTCCCACTCGGGGGAATGATATTTCAATTATCTTGGTGTCCCACTCTGGTAAGTCAGCGCGACGTTAATTTCTGCCAATTATCATGCAATGTCTCGAATTCGGCAGAAAGTGGTGTACCTTGATAATAGCTACTTCCTGTCTACCCTGCTATGCGGTTAAAAGCGTGAAGGAAAAATGCGATATATGCAAAGTTATTCAGTATGAGTAATATTTATAATAATATCTATCTGTTTAATAATGTATACTAGATGATCAAATTATTCAATAAATTTGTTAAAAGAGAAGAAATCCCTTATATTCATGAATTCATCCCAAGAATACGGGGAAAGAGGTCTAGGGCTTGAGACACAAATAAGAGAAGGGGCCCTATAATTGCACATTAACACTCGCCTTAATTATCCGAGCTCCTCTCTCTATCTAAAAAAATAGTTTTGTTCAGTTGTTAGTAATTACTGGACAAACCAGCTAAGTTTAACATATAAACAATTTTTTGTAAAATAATTTATTAGAATATTAACATAAATTCACGAATTTTTGACATTTATACCCGGATAGGTTAGGAGTGATATTTAAAAACATGTTATTGGGTGTTCAATCAATAAACAAGCAGATTCACGCTTTTCCGGTTAGCAGAGTAGTCAGAAAGAACATTCTGTCAAGACACTCCATTCTCTACATTTATCAGTAAAAATATGTACATAGGTTGCAAGTTTTAATTTCGTATTAATACTTTTTTAAAAAAGTGTAGAGTAAATTGTATTTAAAAATGTAAAGTAACCATAACCAAGTTTAAGCTTAAATTAATTGATTTGAATGTCAATAATGAGAATTAGATATGAACATAGGCCGATTTAAAGATGTGTAATTAATTAGTTTTAGTATGTATGTACCTAAAGATTGAAATGTACAAAAAGGATTTATGTAAAAAATGCTGACAAGTCAAGTGTCTTTGTGAATGCGAGCATTGCAATAAGTCCTATGTATTTTTTTAACAATGTGTACACGATTTAATATATTTTCATGACAGAAAAGAATGTAAAATTGTTAAACAATGTTCTTCGGTTATATCGTGCTGAACATAATTCAAAAAACTTATATATATATATATATATATATATATATATATATATATATATATATGACTTCAAGTAGCATTCGTGCCATTATGGTTTACAGTATGTCACATGCTTAACCTTTCTTAAAGTTAGAAGTTAGACTGAGTAAATATATTTAAAAATCCTATTATATAAAAAAATTAAGGCTAGTCGTGGCTCGATGAGAAAGTATCTGAAAATAAAAGCGATCGGTTGGGAGTACGATTCCTACTCAGGGGAATGATTATGTTTAAAAAATTTTCACTCCCCCGCTCTGGTAAGACAAAGCGCGGCGTTGAGTTTCGCACACTCAAAACGAAATGTCTCGAATTCGTTACAAAGCGGAGTAGCGGAGACTCTTAGTACTGGGTACTTTCTGTCTACCCTGCTATGCGGGATAAAAGCGTGAAGCTAAAACAAAAAAAATGAACGCAGCAGCTCTGACAGACTGCCTACTCTTATAACTCAAATAAATGATGTTATTTTAATTTATTGCAACGTATTACATGTATAGTTGTGTGAAATGAAAATTGTAGGTCACTTACTCAGCAGAAATGTTGGAACATTGTCGATTTTTTTATCTATATTGCTGTCACCAGTTTAACATAATTATATAGAGAATGTAAACATTTAAGTAAATCCGATTTAAAACTTCAACTATTATTATTGTCGCTTCTTTGAAAATCTAAATAAATCTCTCTTTGTTGTTGAAATTCGCCACTTAACACTAGGTTGTCTCCGACTACCCTGCCATGGGGATATATATATATATATATATATATATATATATATATATATATATATATATATATATATATATATATATATATATATATATATATATATATATATATATATATATATATATATATATATATATGTATATGTGTATTCCTCAAGAAAACATAATCTTAGTAAGAAAGGAACATTTTGAAATAATTCAAGCAAATTACTCATAAATTTGTAAACAAAAACCAATTGCGGTTTTAGTATTATATTAACAAACGTCACTAAGCTTTTCTAATATGACAGTTCTATTGTTCCTGCACGTGATCTAATAAATATATTTTGCTAGCGGCTTCGCTTGATGCATTGAACACTTAAAATGACAAATGTATTAACTCCGATAAGGACTTCATTTATATCATATAAAATTTGTTTTATAAAAGTATCCATTTTAATTATATTTAAGGTTCACTATTTTGTTTATAGTGGCTTCCAAATAAAAGATACATAACAGGTAGATAGATAGATATACTGTCGCGAAGTTTTACTTGGAACTATTACAGACAAACAATCCTACCTTACGTCATTTTGGTGTCACTTCCAACGATTTAAACAGCGCATATCAAAATAGAAGACAGATTCAGAATCAGAAGACAGATTTTGACCAAGAAAAAACATTATAAATTTTAGCCTAAGTGTTATTCTGATGTATAACTTATAATATTGTAAAAGTTCATCAACATCCGTTCAGTAGCTATTCGTGAACGAGTAACAAACAAACAAACATACAAACATCTTCACAAATTTTCGCATTTATAATATGAGTAAGATAAGATAAGATTCAGCAAATTAGCATAGTATATTACATATTGTAACTTTGTTATTATCGACTATAACGTTCAAATCATAGAACTATACTCTTATCACTTCATTTCTAATAGAGATCACCTGTTAAGGCCTCTTTTACATTAAAGTTGAATCCCCTTTCTTAATTACTAATAAATTAATTTGGTGTTAATTGACCACGTTTGTTTGTTATTAAACATGTAATAGAAATATAAACCTTTAATACAAGTATATGATAATTTGGCATTTATCGCAATATAGAACAAAATACACTAGGGTCTTATTAACAGATATGTTTCCAAATCAGAACAAAGAATTACAAACGGTGACAAACGTAATTATATTGTTATTAGGGGTACTAGCTTTACGCTGTATCCCGCAAAGCATTAGTTAGAGACAAAATAGTGTTCAGGCTTTCCGTTGAAATCAAGCTATTGCGTCTTGAGTGACGAATTCAACACTACACTTTGTCTCACCAGAGCGGAGAAATGAGAATAAACTTTAAAAATAATCTTTCATCTCATTGGAAATAGAATCCACAACCAATCGTGTTTACAATTTGATATTCTCCCACTACGCCACGATGGTTTTAAATTTTATACATGGAAATACAGTTATTGATAATAGACGTATGTATATCTTAATTTTAGTGCTCTTGCTCTCAATATTCTGTGAATATTATATCACAGTTTGACTAGTTAGAGTAATATAAAGTATGCTTATATTTTAAATGAAACTATTTAACCGGATTAATCGCGTATATTTTGGTATTCGAAAATACATTTTTGGACACCTGACGTTTCGAACACTTTACAGTAGTCCGTGGTCACAGTCTACCTGTGACCACGGACTACTGTAAAGTGTTCGAAAAAGTATTTTCGAATACCAAAATATAGGCGATTAATCCGGTTAAATAGTTTCATTTAAACTGTATAAAAATCGCGAAAATCTCTTTATATGCTTATATTATTTTTTTAACAGAGCAAGCGGAATAATATCTATTGTATTCTTTACTATCGTTTCAAATGGCTTTCGTTATATATAGAATTCAAGACAAACTTCATATAACTTACTGATTTAGGAGTTACCAAGTAATGGGATAGGTAAATGTTATTTTAGGCCGCGTGTATTCAGACACGTTTCAAATATACGACGAAATCAAGTTCAGTTTAAAGAATGAAAGTAAATAAAGTAGAACATACTGTATACACAATCAACAAAACTGTCTACGTGATGAAGGCCGCGTGCGGCCAATCGTAGCCCTGTATGCGGAGGCGCGGCGCTGACGCATGTCTGACGCAAGGAAATGAAACATTGCAACACCTTATATGGATATGATCTATAGATCTATATATTGTTTAGTATAGCGGAATGATTTCATATTTAATTAATTTTTGGAGAGATTCATCATATTTTAAATTGTTTTTAATAGTGCCTATGTTTTTGTTACTAAAGCAAGATCATATTAAAAGTATAAAGATGGGTTATATGTAGTTGACGGTATACGTGTATCCTATCCGCCTATATCCTATCCTACCACTGATATATATTTTCTTTGATAATATTAGTAAATGCTATTTTTTTATATAACAAAAGAAATAGCATGATGAATATCCTTTTAAAATAAACGATTCTGAACTTGGTAATTTCTGCAGAACGATCTTACGATCGTGTGTTTACTAACTACGTAACTAGCAATAAATATATGACTACAGAATAGTTAATAAAATCTTATTTTATCTATGGTAAATTAGGCTACAGATAATATTTACATGTTCTAAACTTAATTTCCTTAATATTTATATATGTTATTTTAAATTTTTATATATAATTTTGTGACAAGTGAAATTCAACAACCAAAACATCAAAAAGGTTTTGGCTACCAGGAAAATTCCAGGTATCAATTTACTTAAATACTTAACTAACATGTCAAAATATGTCTTGAAATAGAAGGAATGTGTCAATTTATTTCTTTAAATAGGTAAGGTAAGGTAAGGTAAAGAATAAAAATAAACTAATTTACTTTTGTAAATGATTTCGTACTGAATTAACATTTATATATCTATTATATCTATTAGCTGTGGGCGTGTACCACCAGGATATAAACATCATTCTTAATACAGCCAATTGAAATCCCCTAATAATAGAATAATGAAACTTACCCACAAATGACGTCAATAGATAATTAAACTTATAGAACGTTATTTCAATCTGGTCTAGACTAATCAAACGCGAATGGCGGATGGGATTGTAGCTCAGTATTAGTAGTATTTTATTTATCACTCGCAAGAACTCTTTTTAGCAAGAGAAGCGATCAAAATTAGTGTCTATTTAATGTAAAATTTATTGCACTACAGACTGGGTCTGTACCTTTCTTTCCTATCTCTCATTTAAATGTAATTAGTGTAGAGACACTCTGCAGTTGACTTATTTCCGACAGGAATTGCATATTGAATGGCGGAACACAAAACCACGCTTTGCGTTAACTCGATTGTTATCAATACAAAATTAAAAAGTAAAAATCAATACAAAATTAAAACGTGGGCGTGTACCACCAGGATATAAACATCATTCTTAATACAGCCAATTGAAATCCCCTAATAATAGAATAATGAAACTTACCCACAAATGACGTCAATAAACAATTAAACTTATAGAACGTTATTTCAATCTGGTCTAGACTAATCAAACGCGAATGGCGGATGGGATTGTAGCTCAGTAGTATATTTTATTTATCACTCGCAAGAACTCTTTTTAGCAAGAGAAGCGATCAAAATTAGTGTTTTTTTAATGTAAAATTTATTGCACTACAGACTGGGTCTGTACCTTTCTTTCCTATCTCTCATTTAAATGTAATTAGTGTTGAGACACTGCAATTGACTTATTTCCGACAGGAATTGCATATTGAATGGCGGAACACAACACCACGCTTTGCGATAACTCGATCGTTATCAATACAAAATTCAAACGTTTCCTCTAATTAGATGATGAGTGTATGAAGACGGAATATAAATAAATACAAATATTTTTCGCTCTAAACTTTAAAGAAGAAACTTCACGCTTTAACCGGCATAGCAGAGTAGTCTGAGTCTATTATCAAGAAGTATCTTGACAATAGATTGTCTCAAACTTTCATACAAAAAGCAGTTAACGGAGTACCGTTAACTGCTTATTATCTGAAAGCGAGACATCATCTTAGTGTAACTCAACACGGAATGTCTTGAATTCGGCGGAAAGCAAAGTACGGAGTGTTTTGACACTAGGTACTTTCTGTCTACCCTACTATGCTGGATAAAAGCGTGAAGCTAAAAAAAAATCTTAGTGTAATTAATGCTTATTTGAAAGTTTGAGATGATTTGCAGTTTGTTACCTAATTAGAGAATTATTTATTTCTCTAAATTAATTGTTTTAATAAAAAACATTGGCTTCAACAACAACATTCAACAATGGATTGTCAGAAATGCAAGACATAAATGTTACTAAAAAAATGTGAAAAGTTCAAGGTCTTAAAATATCCATTTTAATGCAGAAAGATAGATGATCTTCTATTTGGGGGAATACTTTATTTTCTCCCAGTTGTATTCTGCCATACAACATGTCAGGTCTTGAAACTAAATATATAGAAACATAAAATAAATATCTCCATTAAAAATTAAAAGTATAATCAAATTTAATGTGTGTATTTTTTATCCGATAGCCAACCTGAGATTAAAGATTTTGTATAATATTTTAAATGTAAAGATTTATTTTAATTCTATAGTCTTATAATAAGTATTTATTGCTTATCAATAAAAAAAATAAAAAAGCATTTTCAAATAAAGGAAATCTTTCTTCAAAATTAAAAATAACAAAAAACTTACAATTTTACTATAGTTACAAAACTTATTTAAAAAAGGCAAGCATGTGAAGCCACTGTATGAACTATTTTAATAAAAATTGAGTTATATCTTATAACATATAAAGAAGTTATAAGGAAAGGTCCTATCTAATAATTCATAATTAAGACAAACAAAGCAAGATTGGATACAGACAATGGTGTATTCAAGTAGATTTTAATAAATTATAAATTAAAAAATATTTACTTCTTAAGTCATAATAAAAGTGTAATTTATATATGACCTTTTATATATGATGTAAATTCAATTAAATTTTAGGAGATATAGCAGAAACATTTTCGAAAATGAACAAAGTTTAAAAGCTAAATATAGGAATTAAACATTTTACATAGGTGCTTACATTTTTAGTAGTTATTTCAGTATAAAAGAACTATAATCTTTTCATTTCTTTAAAACATTTCTAAAAGAAATTATTCAGTAAAGTAATATTGAATAACAAAATATACACAATTAATCCATTTAAAATGTGTAAAAACCAAAGATCTTGTTAGGTTTGTTTTAATCTTTGTGGTATGAAGAACTTAGATAACAAAATTAATGTATAATGAACATGCTTAGCATTAATTTAAATTTATACTCCCAATTTAGAATTTAGCCATATATGCGTAGATTTTCTGCAACGTAACAGACCTCTATAACCCACATGAATCTTTGGAATACTCATGCTTATTTGTATATTATACATAAAGCATAACTTTAAAAAAATAAATAATAATAATTATATTTATTAAATATTGTTTTAATAATCAACTTTGTCCTAAAAAATTATAGCCTGATTTTTTTATATTTGTAGTCATGTTGAAGTTATTGCCATCAAAATATATCAGGCACTACTAATGTAATGTAATAATTTAAATAAACAAACAATAATCTACATTTCATTATTTTGTTATATCAAAAAAAAAAGTTTTTTTTACAGTAAAAGTACTAATATAATATAATAAGAAACTAAGAGAAACCAGACAAGAATATGTTCCTCTCTCTCATAAATAAGTCGGTAAACAAGTACTAGGTACTTGTTAATTTCAAATATAGCCTATTTTTTATTATTAAAAAGAAAATATAACAATCACTTAAAATTTAATTTCAAAATATTAATTTAAATTAATACTTAATTTTATATTAGAATAAATATTATAAATAATATTATATTAGAAATATTTTAAGGAATATTTTATATTAGAAATTATTCAATTTTTGTACTACTTACATAAAAACAGAGATTCTGAAATCAAAATAAAACTTCACAAATCACAGCACACAATCACAACATTCGATATTTAAACTGTCACAGATAAAAGATATATTTGAAATTCATTTTTAAACTCTTAGTAACTTAAAGATTATGATACTTTAAAAAAAATTGAACTAGAATAATAAATATACAACTAAATTAATATTAAAAGCCTGACTAAGCAAAATTAAGTGAGAAATACAATGTCCGGCGAATTGAAAAATGACAAGCAGCTGATATACCAGACGCGATACGATGTTGTGACGTTTAAAAACGTTCATTTTACGCAATATTTTTTACATAAATACTTAAGAGATGTAAAAATATTTTTTTATGAAATATTTATTAACCCATATTAATATTGTTAATATGAAGATTATATAAAGATATCAAGAATACTTAGTAGCATCTGTGTTAACGATTATATTTGAAAGACGGTAATGATGTCTCTTTTCTATAAAAATGTCTTTTTACGACTTAATAAAATTATTTTTCTTTTTTTTATTTTACTTTTTCAATGCTTATGAGCTATGAATATAACATATAAAATTAATTTTATATATTTTTGTAACTTTATTTGTGTATCATAAAATTTAAAGGTATTCAAAATTGTAATATTTAATTATATTTTAAGTATCTACATTTTATCAAATTTACGAATAGACATTTTCATAATAATTTACTACTTTATGAATATTAATGTTAATTATAATATAACATTATTACATATGTATAAATATTTCAAAAATAATGTATGTATACAATAATATTTTAATATAATAATCTATGATAATGATTAAACAAAACAACACATAAATCGTTATCATATAGCGTTTTATTTCTTTTTTTTTTGGTTTTTACATTGCTTCCTATTACTATTCTAATAATTATAAATAATACTATAGTAATGAAAAAGAAGAAGAAATACATACAATTATAAATATCGATACACTTTTTTATACATATATACTATATTGCCAAATGTTATAAATGCAATATAATAGTAAGATACGTTTTCAAAGTCCATAAATAAGGCCAAGTTGTTTTTTTAAATCTAGCATTTTGAGTTTACGCTTTACAGGATGCTGGTATTCTATATTGTGCACTTTGGTTAGCCTCTGTCACCTTTGGATTCTGACCAAGTCTGATTTGGTCGCGAGCTGCACGGACATCTACATCAAATTTCGATTTGCAAACGACTGGAGTGTCCTGGATCTTGTAATCTTCACCGCTGCAGTGAGATTGGCAAGATGGCAAAGGTGCTGTAGTTATGCAAATCTCTCCCTGGTTCTCGTAATACTGGACTTGTGGTCTCAAATCACAGGGTTGCTTTTCTTTCATGTAGTTCCTAGCTCTGTATATAATTTGGGAGCCCCATTCATCTGCAGAGGACAATTGCATTTGGGTCTTCCAGTCTTCATCGGAATGTAAAATTGTGGTATACTTTCTCTGAGGCTGATATGCCATCTGTTTAGCTTTTTCTTGCCTTTCTTTTTCTTGGGGCTCACTATTTTCAGCAATAAGGACGTAAGAAGCTCCGTAATATTCAGGATTATCAACTAAACCATTTGGAGTCAAATAATCATCGCGAGGTTCGCCGCTCATATAACCACAGATTCCTCTTGTATTTTTGCGCTTTTCATTTGCAAGAACAACTGATCTAATTCCGTCGTACATTATTCTGAGGCGATTATCACGTATCTTCAGTACCAAAGCACCGTTTCCTTCTGTGTGATACTCAAGTATGGGAGCTTCTTCCTCGTCATTCCAGTATGTGGTTAGTTCACCTTCGGAAACTTTCTTAGCCTTTGTATTCACTTTTACTACTTGATTCTTCTGGTCTGCTGGCGCTGGGCTCAATTCAATCTCCATATCCACACCGGTGTGAGATCTATTAAATAATTTTAATAATATTTTAGAAAATTATATACAGATAATTAAATAATTAGATTTATATTGCAATTTAAATAAAAAAACCACCTATATGAGATGTACATCTCTTGTTGTTTCTCATTTGGCCTTCTTGCTAGCACAACTAAATAATCTGAGTTCGATGGCCTATCGTCGTGTAACACAACGTGCCAAGAGCTTGTCAATTTGTAATTATAACTGCGGCCACTAAAGGATCTTGCCATATCATAGTCGACACTGCAGTAAGCTATAAAAAGAATTATTTGAAGACTAAGTTATTTTATGTAATTTAACATATAATATTAATTATTGATTAATTAAAAAATAAAAATTAATTATTTAACAAATAACTACTTACGCTGATACTGATGGCTACTATAATAGTTCAGTACTCGCTCAAGAGGATTTATTGGCCAATACGTGGCTAGAGCTATAGGTGCTGATTCAGGAATGCGAAGATTTTTCCAACGCAATTCGCCAGACGGGGACTTCAATCCAAAGTTTAATGTATGACTTAAGTAAGAGGCATCTAAATCAATGTCGATTTTTCCTGCCGGATTTGCCTTTTGGTCAGTACTCTCTAATTGCCATATTCCTAGGCTTTGAGCAATTCGGTACAATTGATGAACATAATTCTTAACCGTTGGATTTATTTCCTTGTAATTAACATTAAATTTGAAACTGTCGGGGGCATGTGCCATGATAATTGCTCTATGACAAGCTTTCTGGTAATTATTACCATCTTCTGCTTCCTGATTGCATTGCTTTCCCAATGGATGCTTCTGAAGTTCATCAACATACTTTGTGCTCTTTTCAGCATTACCTTGGATGTGAACATTTTCTTTCTGATTATAACGAATGTCTGCCTCGAAATCCATTTTCAATTCTTGTTTAATAGCTTCTTTATAATTCATAGGGCTATAATTTTCTGGTTTCCTAATTCTTCCAACAGCGTTAATTTGATATGAACTTTGTCCTACATTTTTCGTAGCGAAAAATGCGTATTGAGCCTTACGATCTACCTGACTTTGACCAACAGCGAATGTTAGAGCGTATTCCAATTTTTCAGGAGAATTAAGTTGGATGCCTACGTCTAAAACTTTACTCCTTGCTGCCTTGATTCCTGCTGTAACTCGCTTAACTAACTCTTGACGTCTTTCAGGGCTATTTAGTGTAGTATCCCTCATATCTGATGCAGTAAGAGGCATTTCTCCTTCGTTGTTTTGATTGTATAAAATATCTGTAAAGAACGGTTACATATTTATAATATACAAAAATTTTTCCTAGAAATTAAAGGTTTCATTTGTAATAAATACAGAAAAAAATATGCAACTATTAATTAAAACAAACCAACCATAAACTGTCGTGATGGTAATTTCTTTATTTTTAAATTGCTTTCCAAGATACCTTAAGTTAAAGTGAGTTTGTGCAATATCTTTTTGCCTAAACGCAGAACTTATACTTGCAGGTAAATCTTTGTATTGTACGAAGCTGCCAAAGTTTCTGTAGTCCTTAGAATAAGAGTATCCTTGTAGTTGTAGCGGCAGTCCAATCTGTTGACCAAATCTGTAGTCGGCAGAATAAACTTTATTGGCTCTTGTGATTACTTTAGTGCTCGGATCTTGAGAGAAAGCAACTAAAGTGTCCTTCTTCTGGTTACTACTGTATGGCCAAACGCTATAATGAACCAAAGTAGAGTCTTGTTCAGGATCTTTGGGAGCTACTCTTAATTTGATCTCCTTTTGTTTTGCATCAACATTCATTCTAAGAGGAATATGTAACTGGAACTTGGTGACAAGACCTACAGCTGGATATTGGTTTGATAACGTATCCAAATAACCAACACTTCCATCACGATTAGACGCATAAGTTAACGAAAATTCACTTTCAAGGGCAACGTCAGTTTCATAATTTTCTCTATTTTTGAAATCAATCTTGCCCTTTGAGTGTGATTGTAAGTGAACTACTGTTGGTTCCCTGTATTTGTATACAAATGGCATACCAGAAGCAATTGGGAACATCACTGACACTTGGTTGCGATTTACCACTTTCGTATAATGCTTGTCTACACCATTGATGAGATCTGAAAGATACTCGCCGAATTTAACACTAAAAGCTTTAATATCCTGTTCATTGAAAGCGAAAAATCTCTGTTGATTCAAAAAGTCCATATAGAAGGAAGCCTCCAAAGGTTCTTCGTCGTGTTTGATATTCAAAAGTTGTGAAATTTTTCTAGCAGAATATTTGTGGTTTGGATCTTCGTAGCTATGATCCTTGTCTTCAAATATTTGGTCAAAGAAATAGCTAAAAACTTTTTGTGTATTCGATGTTGTAAGCCAGAGCTGTCGGAAAAAAATACAAAAATTAGTGTTAAAAAAAAAATTAAAATTAAAAGGTAGAAAAAAGTGGGGCCATGTGCCGCAATGGGATGTGTCAGACTTTAAACCGTTGGCTGTGAGTTCATTGGCTGTGAGTATGTTTCCATTTTCCACACTCGGTGGAATATTTCAAAATTTATTATAATTTCCCCGCTTTGGTAAAACAAAACGCGACGTTATATTCGCCATTTAACTAGAAAAGTCTCGCTTTTGGACGGAAAATAATAAACTTAGTGTCTTAAAACAATTTGTCTCTGACCATTCTTGAGATAATCTTTCATTTAAAAAAATATTTGTTTGTTCTTCGGTGTCAGTATTTTAGTTTATTTCTGTTAATATTAACTTTTGTATGAACATAAAATAAAAATAAATAAATAAAATGATATAACATATTTATTATAATGATTTTAATATTGTACTTACCATTGCCTGGTCATCCCAGCCAGAAACTCTGTTTTTCCATGAATATTTCAGGGACTTGGGGAAGAAGCTATTTTTACTTCCTATTGTCGACAGAATAGACATTATGCCGTAATGATCGTCCCTATCATAGAACTCCATTTTGTCCTTTCTGGAATATTGCAGTCCAAAATCTTCCTTTGTAAGCATATCTCTTACTGCTTGAGCAGACCTAGCACTATAAATAAATAAAATATTAAGTTATCTATTCTTTAATATATTATATATACTATGAATTTGATAGAAACTTACATTTCATAGAAACGAGGATGTTTGAGTTGAGCAGTTGATTCGATAGCTGATTTTAGAGCTGAACGTACATTTTTGCTTGGGTCTTCTTTAGTCATGTATGCCATTGTCTGCATCATGGCACCAGTAGGGTGACACATGAAAATATTCTGTATAGCGGCAACTCTTACTTCATAGGGTTCGGCTGTGTTTTTCAAGATACTATATAATACCGCACGGACGCGGCTATCTCTTTGGTAAGCCAGCACATTAAGATTTTGAACTATTCTCATTCTGACGTAAGTTGAGACTGGAATTTTGCCTTCTAAATAAGGCGCAAATACATCTAAAATAGAACTATGTCCTAGGTTGCCAATGGCTCTCATATATACTTCAGTTTTATGAGTATCGCCTTGTTCAATAGCGAGTCTAAATTCTGCATTTAGCCGGGGTAAAATTTCTTGATCTACAAAGTGATCGTGCTTTCGTGATAGACGGCCATACATATGCGTAGGATAGTAACGATGAGATGTCTCATTGTTTACTTGCCCCATGTTGATGTATTTAGTGGCAGCAATCAGTGCACTGCTATTGAGATACATCTGGCTGCTTACTTCCGGACTCATAGCCAGATCAAAAAATTGGATCATGTATTCTTTCGTTGGGTATCGTAGAGTTTTAGCTAAAGAAGCTACGACCTGTGCTGCTTCTTCTCCTTCTAATTTCTTGGTTTGAATCCATGATTTTATTTGTTGGAATGCTGGGAACGTACCAGCTTGTGCTACAGCATCGCGATAGATCATCCACATATCAGATTTTACACTATCACTACTAGATTTTGCAATTTCAATGCTGCGGCTGGCTTGGCTAAGTTGTCCATAGCTCATGGAAGCGATAACCCGGACTAAAATATTAAATTTTGACAGGAAGTCAGCTTTAGGCATGTTGTTGGGATTTTGCAGTTGTTGTGCAATTTCTTGTACAAGTTTTTGTGTATTCATTGGATTTTGCTTCTTATCACTGTGAGGCTGAGGGTCCATGTACAAAGCAGCGTATGCTGGTTCATTATTTTTAGGTATATCATCATTGACGTAAGCGGAAGCAGATTCACTGGAACTTGACGAACTCGATTCCTGGCTTCTCTTTTTTATAATTACTTTGTTAATTGCTACAACTGACTTTGGGTGAGTCGAACGTCGTTCGCGGTTATATTTTTGTACGTTAATATGTTTTTCTGCGGATTCTGATGAAGATGATGAGGACGAACTATCGTCGTTTATTGTTACTTGCTTAGGTGTCAAAGAATATAAAAGATTTTGAATTTCTCGGGCACCTTCAGGCTGTGACCATTCGGGCTCCGTATCTTGACCTTGTGATTCTAAGCGGAAACTGATTTTACTATGTACTTCTGCTTTTTGCTTGCCATACAAGTGAGGGTGTACATTAACTGTACTAGTGGATTCGGATTTATAAATTGGACCATTCTTGCCAACAAGAATTCTGGACACCATAGCCCTTTGAATAAACGGTTCCTTATTTAGTTTATGGGCAGTCCCACTCCATTCGGCACCTTGTGGTACACCGAAATGATAGTCCACTCTATGATGACAATGACCGTAATTTTTACTTTTCGTTACTTCCATCGGATCTTCCTCGGAGGCGAAGTTTGGTAGTTCTCTTCTCCATTCAGCAGCAGCAGGTGATACCGAGTACAGAGTTTCACAATCACCAGTGACATCAGTTTCCATTTTTCTGAACAGCCCTTGCTGACTTTCCTTATCGTAAGTGTCATGTGAACTATGCACATTCCGTTTAGTGGACAAATCTACTTGTAGTGCTCCAATGAGACCCTTAAGTAAATTTTCTTGAGCGAGTGTGACCGATGGAGGTAAATTCAAGGAGAGTATTCTGCCACCATCGTAGTAAATTTCAAATGGCACATTCAGCTTCGGGACTGGTTGATATTTTAAATCATCCGGCAAGGGTTCGTGACGTTGAAGCTCCTGATGAATTTGAGCGTTTTGGGCATTTTCCAGCTTAGCTAGAAGATGTCCAGGAGCTTTTACGCGGACTGTAAGGCGGGCTTTGAAGGAATTGCCACTGCTAGCGCCTTCTTGAAGATAGGCCAAATTGTGGGATTCCACATCATAACGATACAGTTTTCCGACTTGCCATGGCCATGGGGCTGCTTGGGGTTGTTCTCCTTGGGGTTGTTCTCCTTTAGGGCGTTTGCTACCACCGAGGCGGCCTGACGACACGGCCACTGTTGAGAAAAAGAATTAAGCTATATAAACTTTTATCCATATTTTTATAAGAAAATTGATATTTATAAGGAAAAAAGATATCTTTTATAAACTTATTAGATATAATTATGAATACAAATTCTTTATGTATGGATAAATAATATGCTTTTTTAAAATATTAGGATGTGTGAATATTTATTTCAAATGTTTCACACCTTAATTAACTTGTAATTATTTTTTAAAATAAACAGTATTTAAAAAAATCATTACACAGTCTAATTATAATTTCTTGGTATCAATCATTAAAACATTAGTTCTATTTATCAATAAAAAAAGTATTTAGTAAATATATTATTGAAAACATAAAGATAGAGAAAATTGAATTAAGAATTTTTAAAGGGGTGCTATATCATCTGTTAAATAGGATGGATGCTTTTTCTTTTTAATTTGAATTATTCTATTCCAAAAAATATTGAATAATTTCTTTGGAAAAAAAAACTTTTTATATACAAATTTAAATCATAATTTCTTAAATAAATAAGTGTGTTTTAACTTTTATTATTATTTGTGCATTTAAAATCTTCATATACGCATCGAATTTCGAAGATTTACAATATTGTAACATATGACGACTTAATTTTATTTATTTTGTGTCAACAGGCAGTTTCCAAATACATGAAAAGTTTACTTAAACCGAATACTTGCAGATTCTATTGAAATTAACACCACATAAAAAACAAAAAAAAACATAATTTAATTAATTCTCAACATGAATTAAAAATTACAATTCAATAGTTAGTTTTGTCGCATATCGCAAATACTTGCTATTAAACGCATTCATTAAAAGCCAAAAATGTTCGCTGAGCCACTACATTGACATAAAGTTTACTCATTCGAAGTAAAGGACAGTTAGTTCCCAAAACTGTCCTTCGTAATGGGATACGAGGTGAAAGTTAGAAATCGAACATCTGCACAAGTTAAGGAGAATTAATGAAATTTCTAAACAGATCTAGATTTTAAAACGCATATATGCGTAAATTCGTAGCAACAAATTATAGGTAACCTAAGAATTTAAGATCAATAATGATAAAAGAAAATACATAAAAAAAATACAATTAAAATATATGTATAGGTTTATATACAAAACAAAATAAAATATGCCATAAGCTTCTTTCAAAAAACATATAAAATTTGAACGTAGCGGATTTCGAACTCACGCCTCTTGGATACCTAAAATAAAATCGCTCTGAGGCTGGCTGGCTAAGGAAGCCATGCGTTCACCTCTTGGACGGTTTCCAAGAGGCGTTCAATTTTTTATACGTTTTTTAAGAAATAATATGTAATTCTAAGTGTGGAATAACACTTTAAAAATATTATAATATGATATAAACTTACCAATAACGGCCGCTAGGACCACGATCTTCATGCTTATGGCCTACCAATCCGGTTCACCACTATCGGAGAAGATCACTTCTGGTTGCTTCTAAAGATAACAGCCCTTATATACTTTCTATACACACGTGTAATATCTGACCCTACTCTGATAGTTACTTTGTAAGCTTTGATAAAGATGACCTCAGGCTTGTTTGACGTTTGATGTTTTTTAGAGGTCGCGCTTAGGTAGAATATTTATATGATATACGAGTATCTTAATACGGATTTCCTATATTTTGCAAGTTGGCAGTTCCTCAATTATATTTGCTTCTGTACTTTCTACCTATTTTGAACTATGCCTGCTAAGTAACGGAGTCTGTCGCATTCGGCATTACCAAACTAAGGAATTTATTCTATTTTTATATGTAAAATTTAAGCCTGTAAGTGAAGTATACAATTACTGTAATACACACTTATAAATGTGCTCTAGAATAAGGAATAATTGTATACAGCGTTGGCATCCTATTAAGTAATAAAAAATATATATAATAAATACAAATGAAACATTACAAGCTATAAAAGGAGTAACCAAAATATAATATATTATATAATATATTTTTTTTGATAATAAAAATTTGCAGTTTTAAGTGTTATTTAATCTAAAAAATCTTTCTAGAATATCTTTGTACTTTTATATATTACTTATCTCTAAATGGTTAAAATTTTATTATACTCGTTATGTACTCTATATTTATACTTCATATATCGAAATTGTAATCACGAATAACATTTTAGATTTTTTTATATTTATATTTCCAATTTCTCAAAAAAACAGCTTTATCCATAGCATGATAGTCAAAGTCAACTCTGTTGACTGCTTCCCACCCGAAATGTTGACATTGCATGTTGATTGAGGAACTCAACACCGCATTTTATATTACCAGAGCACAGAAATGAAAATAAATTTCGATTAGTAATCAAACCCACAACTAATCGGTTTCTATGGCCTGGAATCGTGAAACTGATATTAATGTCTTTTTCCATTTTTTAAAGTGTTATTCCACACTTAACATTAGAAACCATTTTTAAAAAACATTTAAAAATGTGTACGCAGCGGGATTAGAACCCGTAACTTTTGGAAACCGTCCAAGCGCTGTGACCGCTAAGCCATGCGTTCTTCTACCGGCTGCGTCGAAGTTCTTATACATTTTGTTGCATCTTATTTACGTTGTTAGCATCTCTGTAGAGAGATTTTTATAAATTCCTGCTACTCGAAGATTATTAAGAAATAATCGTTTAGCAAGAGAGAATGATATTTATTTTATATTTTTTTATAAATAGCATTCTCTCTCTCTATTTATTTCATTGCCGCCGTTAGTAGATCTCATTCATCTTATTATGGCTTAGCAGTCAGAGCGCTTGGACACTTTCCAAGAGGCGCGGGTTCCAATACCGCTCCAATACGTTTTTTAAACAAAATATAACAACATTAATATTAATAACATAAGCATAAAAATACGCAGATGTATAATTGATTTCTAATACAGTAATTTCTTTTAGGTTCTTCTTTCTTTTTACATTGCCTTTCTAATTAGTATAAGTTGACCCAAGTTAGCTCCGCATGTTTTGTCCAATCACTGACTAAATAGAATATCTCTCCAGCGCTTTTGAGTCCTTTCTTCTTGTTAGGCGTTTCTAAGCTACTTTTATTAGGTTAGGTTCTTATTATGTTCTTTTTCGTCGATGGGAAATGCAATTTACGCAGAGCATCCGCACACAAGGCATAGTGCCCCACGGACGGATGATGCTGTGGGACTCATCAGTGAACCCAATACTACCCACTACGTTCCTAATCCACTATTTTTATTACGTACTAGACGTTCCTAAGCCAATATTTTTGGATTAGGTTCTTATTATGTTAAGTTAGTTTAAGGAAGCATCATCTATGTTCAGTATGGGTTCAAATAAGGCTTTTGTTTTTTTTTTTAAATATATATACAGTAACAATACCAAACAATTTGAGCTGTATGTTGACATAAAACAAGGATACACTTAACTAGGCTAATAAAATAAAGGTTTAAATAAGGTGAATTAAGAAAGAACAAAAAAAATTCTAGAAATTTATTTAAAAAAAATGAGCAAGTTACGACAGCAGCTGTCTTAAGTTTATATTACCTTATCTTAATATAGGAAAAAAAATACAATTTCGAATTAAAAAAAAAGAGATCTTAAATGGAAATGATCTTATAAAATATACTAACAAAGGAGATTCTTAGGAAAGCATCCAACTTTTGTACATTATTTGCGTTCAATTCACGCCGCTACTTAAACCTTAAGTTATTTTTGCTAAATTCATTAAAAATACATTAAATTATAATATAATAATAATATAATATAATAAACATAATATCAAATTAAACAAAAGAACAGTAAAAAATATAGCTTTCAAATTGTTCAGTATTAATTAAATGCTGACATACTAAAATAATGAAACGTACCGATTTGGTCTTAAATATAAGCGTTTTGATTCCGCTTACTGGATCGCTTAAGCATGCTTATTACAACGCTTAAATGTAGATCGAAGCGTTTTTTCTATTTTTCGCTTATTGGTACGTCTAATGTCTAGATATAAGCGTTCCAATAAGCGCGGATTCAAATTCTGTTTCGTTCAAAAGTAAACCTTTATACTAAATGTTCAAGTAACATTTTTTTTTAACTAATAAGGTTTTTAATATGTAACTTATATGGCACAAAGCTTACTTACATAATAATGTACTTGATAAAAAACCTACAAATTATATTATATAATTAAACTTAAAAAATATATAAAAAATTGAGCATTATTTTTGAAAAATAGTTTTAAACATCATTTCTATGTATAATATAATCTATATATAATATATAATACAACGAAAATAAATGTTGTAAAGATCTTTAACTTATTATAATAAAATATAATTGAGCAAAAATAGGTGTAGGAAGAACGTTCTTCATAGAACTTTGTAACGTAAAATAAAAAAAATTGTTTTCAATATCTGAAAGTATGTTAATTTTTTTAATATGGCAAAAGATCTACCTATATATTATTAACATTTTATTTTAGGAATCATCTAGCCTCACAGCTTATTCCGTACAGCAGAACAGGAGAATGTCAAGGCATTCAGTTGAAATTTGTGAGGCAACTTAACGCCGCGTCCTGTCTAACCAGAGTCGGGAATTGTTAATAATTTCAAATTCACTGTGGAGGATAAAACCCATAACCGTCGAGTTTGCAATCAGACGCTGTGACTGCGCCACAAGGGCCTTAGGCCGCATTACATGTGGCATTATTATTATCAGAAAACAAATATATATATATATATATATATATATATATATATATATATATATATATATATATATATATATATATATATATATATATATATATATATATATATATATATATATATATATATATATATATATATATATATATATATATATATATATATATATATATCTTTTTCAATCATCGTTTTTCGCTAACTTAACTTACTTCCAGCATTTGACAGTGGACAATTAAATCGAATAGTTTAAAACTATAAAATAAAAACTAAGTAGTGTCTTTTGAAACGTGTTTGACACAAATATCTAAAAATTTCTTACAAGTATTCAATTGCAAAAGGTAAATAAATGCTAGTGACATTTTTTTTAAATATCCATCTAAATATTTCTTCTATTATCTTTTTGATTATTTCAGAAAGAATTTCAAAATATAAACATATAGCTATGTAGTGAATAAAAATATATTATAATATGTCTCTATAAACCTTAAAGCTTAACGTAAAACAGCAGTTTTCACATATCCTTAGCTATTTATATTAGCTTCACGCTTTTATCCCCAGTGTCAAGACACTCCGTACTTCGCTTTACACCAAATTGGAGACATTGCTTGTTGAGTAGTGGACCTCAACACCGCACTTTGTCTTACCAGAGCGAAGTTATAATTTAAAAAGAATCACTGCCCCAAGTGGGGATCGAATCCACAACAGCCTGACGCTGTCCCACTGTGCCACGACTGGCGTTTTTTTAGCTTCACGCTTCATCCCTTGTGGCTTAGTTAGAGTGTACGAAGCGCCAAACGCTATCCCCGTAGTCATAAACCCCTATATTCCTGAAGGGAAATACATGAAAAACTGAAGCGCTCTACAAACAATACTTTCAGCATCATGATATCTATGTAATAGATAGATAGATCTCTATTAAAAAATTGTTACTAGCATTTGCCTTTATATTAACTTATATACTAAATCATTGGTCCCATAACCTAAATAACAGAGATATGTTAAACACATCTCTTTACAATAAAATTATTTTTTAATAAGAATAATAATAGTCTATTTAATACGTTTCAGTACAAATAACTAGTTAAAAAACTATTTGAGCCCTAATCCAGTCTTTAATTGAGCTTTATTTGATTTTTATATAATATTAATTAACATAAAAGTTAGAAATAAAAGTTTTAAAATATATGATATTTTCAAAATACTGTTTTTCTACGCTTTACTCTATTTGTTAAAACTGCAAAATTCAGTTTTTCTAATTATTATATTAAACACTTTAAATAGTAGATTACTGTAAAAGTGTTCGAATAATTGAATTTTAAAAAAATATATGTATTAACATAAAAAAAAATTACTTTCGATATGTCTGTATAATTTTTCTTTTAAACCTAATTAACCACTTAAATGTTAAGAATAAAATCAAAGTATAAAAAAAATAAATACACTTTGTTAGCGATTTAAAAGCATTAAAGAATTTAGAAAAATATGCCAAAAACAATCTATCTCGAAAAATGTCAATCTAAGTCTTTACATCTCATGCCATCTACATAACATTTTATTATATTTTATATTTATATTTTATTATATTATTTAAATATAATAAGATCTTTGATTTTAGCGATTTTTACATGCTTAAATGAAACTATTTTAAACGGATTAATCGCATATGTTTTGGTATTCCAAAATACATTTTTGGACCACGGACTATTATTAAGTGTTCCAAGCGTCAGGTGTCCAACAATATATTTTCAAATACCAAAATATACGCGTTTAATCCGTTTAAAATAGTTTCATTTAAAAAATTGTTTAAATATATTAGAAAAAATCTTGTTGCGGCTAGTTTTTGTCAAAATCCAAAGTATATTTCTGTAAAGGCTGGCCCAATTTTAATGGGACTTTCACAAGCAGATAGTTGATGTTATAAGGAATACTTAATCTACTATTATTTTATAATTGTAAAATAAAGATCGAGAGATTTTAAATTCAACTTATAACTTTTGCAATCTGGGCACAGTTAATTTATCTCGAATACATTTTAAAGTGGCCAATTTAGCTGGAGAACTAGGTACCAGTTGCTCAGTGCGTCGTATAGGCCGCGACGGCGGTATACAGGTTCGAGGCACTTGGGATATATGAGGGTGTGACTTTACGTGCTTCCGTAAAGAGGATGGGTCGGTGTAGCGCTTTCCGCATCCTACTGCTCCACATGCGTAGGGTCTCTGTAAGAAGAATTAAAAATGTAAATTTGAAAAAAAAAACAGTATTAGATTTTCACGCTTTTGCCCGTATATTAGGGTAAGCTGAGAGAATCTAGTGTCAATGTAATCTATTCTTCATCATCAGCCTGTATTCGAGACTGCGTGTTGAGTAGCAGAACTCAACGCCGCGCTTTGTTACACCACAGAAATCAAATTAATAAAGATTGATAATTTGAAATATTCATAATAAATACCAGTCAATGAAATGCTTAAATAAAAAAGTCTTTCATTATTTTAGTTTAACTGTTGTTAAAGAACTAGAAAAAATTTTATAAAAAAAAATAAAAAATTAGACCTGAATGACGATGAATTTGACCTGAATCCTTTCTTAGCGTTATCGCTATAAAATAAATCTGCGGCCAAAAATCATGCCTCATAGTTCATGTTATACGCTCGGTACAAGGTATTTTATATTTATGTAGATTATAGTGATTTTTCTTTCTTTAAATTGTTGATAAAGCTCCACGCACAGTGAGATACTCAAAGACAACCTAATGTCAAGACATTATATTGACTGATTTTCCCCAGAATCAAGACATTGTGTTGAGAAATCTAACAACTTACCGCATTAAAATGTGTTCGCTGATGTTTCGCTCGGTCAGAGGAGTTAGAGAAGGCTTTCCTGCAATGTGGCGCGGGACACGCGTAGGGACGCTCCCCAGTGTGCGATCTCACGTGGATCTTAAGATTTTCTAGACGGGAAAACGCCTTGCCGCAGCCAGGATGCTGTACAATTAAAAAACATCAAAATAATATATAAATAACGTTAAATAGTTAATATGTAAGAAATGGTTATTAAAATATATGGTTATATAATTGTTTCGTATAGTTAATTATGTAGATATTTATGTAAAAAATTTCAAATAAAATAATTTGGAAAGGTACATTTAGTTTTAAGGGTATGTTTTACTTTTACTTAGGTATACTCGTATTTATTCTATTGCTTAGATAAAATTAATAAAACATACGGATTAACAGACAAAATTTTTGTTTTTCATTTAAAACATCTTGCTAAACTGCATGATGTTAGCAAAGCAAGCCTGGTAAAAAATCACTTCGTTATGCCCAGTTTTAGCAGTGTCTTTTTGAGTAGTAGAACTCAATGGGGAAATGATTCAAATTCTAGCTGTACTCTCGAATTCTTCCGCGTATAACATAATATATCTGGATGTTTATTCTATAAATCTAAATTAAAAGTAGCCAAGTTACTCTTTATTACATCACCTATCTGACAATAAAAGTCCCATCAAAATTAATCCAGCAGTTCCACAGATAATAAATATACGGTCGATGCTTTCTTTTTTACTGAAAACAGATAAAAAAATAAATTATATATACTAACATGGCATCTATTAGGCTTGTGTCCTGAATGAACGCGCATGTGTATGAGCAGCTTATACCTAGCGTTGAACGGTCGCCGTGCGCGCGCGCAGTCCCGCCATAAGCAACTGAATTCGTCACCTGCAACGAAATATATAATTTATTATGATTTGTTCTTGTTATACTTATAATTATTGTTTTTTTATATTAGAAAAGTTTACGGTATACTTGTCATGGTAGAAGTAGCAGAATTTTCAGTTGGCAATCTGTTTTGAATATAATTATTGTAAGAGGATTAACGCATTTATCATAGTAGGCCACCTTGGCTATAGATCACTGTATAATTATTTGGACGTCGGGTTTTCTAGTATATGATTTATCAAGTACCAAAGTGATTAATCCAGTTCAAATAGTTTTCTTGTATTTTCACGCTTTCATTCCGCATAGCAGAGTATATAAAAAAGTACCTAGTGTCAAAACACTCTGTATTCCGCTTTCAGCCGAATTATAAACATTACGTGTTGAGTTATTGAACTCAACGTCCCGCTTTTGTCTTACGAGAACGAGACAATTAAAATAATTTACTTAGTTTCATTTCATTGTAAATACCCACTATATTATTTTTCGATCCGTTATGTCAAAGTCACCTTATTTTCCGAAGCAAAGCTAATAATTATGGAAAACGGAGAACGGAGCTTAACTCTAGATTTCATCTATCTAGATAGACAGATGAAATCTAGACGTAAATTCCGTTACATGTTCCGTTACAGCTTTATGATGTAACTGCTATGAATAAGGAACCGTCTAGCAAAGTTTAAAACACATGGAAATCCATGATTTTTTATTTTTATTTAAAGATTGATTCGTCATTTTTGGAACTGCATCCAAATGATTCATAGTTATCAGAAATGTTGATCGCTTGTGTTTAACATATGACTTCAGTGTGTTTAGTGTCGAGACTAACGACAATTCGACTATTTCTTTATGTATTAGTACTTTGGTAGTTTCTTTAGTTGGTTGAACAAAGCTAACTAAATCTCTAATTGGTAAGATGTAATCGCTTTAGATAATATTTTTTTATTTCGTATACAAATCTCAACATATAATAAAATTATAACTGATCAGCGGAAAATATATGAGAAAAACTATTATTAATGGTTTTTTATAAATTGTTTAAAAATAACGTATAAAAATCTGAACGCAGCGTGATTCGAATCCGCACCTCTTTGATACCGTCCATGCGCTCTGACCGCTAAGCCATGCGATGAATGTGATTTTTTTCTGTTTGTCTGTTCATAAAGGAAGTCATATCTATTTAAATTATTTTGTTCGACTAAATTATTGCCAAGTCCAAGTAAACTAATTAGCGGGCAGTCACTAGTATATTTAAATACATATTTATATACAATAAAGCTATAAGATTTTTTCCGCATAGAAATCTAGACAAAGAGAAGCTAGAGTTAACAATCAAGTGTTGAATGGCGCAACTTAACGCCGCACTTTTCTTGCCAGAGACATTATTAACCTGGGAAATAGTTGCATTGGAAAATTTGTGTTTTTTGCTTCAACCTTTATGCCAAATAGCAAATTTAATCAGGGGTAACTTAAAATCTTTATACTCAGTTCTACGATTTCCACTCAAATTCGAGACATTGCATAATGAGTGGCGTAACTCAATGCTGCACTTTGTTTTACCAAAGCGAGAAAATAAAAAAAATGGTAAGCCAACCCACAGTCCGATCGGTTGTGAGTGATAATACAAGGCTATAGTCAGATAAAACGATTGGAAATGGAACCCAAAACCAATGTGACAACAACCGTTGGCTGTCCCACACACCATACACTAAAAGCTTAAAATATAAACATTTTTACCATTTACCTTTATAAGTGTTAACATGCGCCCTCTCGATATGCTCAACCAGTGAATTTTGATTTGGATATCTTTCGAAGCATTGCTCCCAGAGGCACACCCTTTCACCTAAAATATAAACAAAAATTGATTTATAGCTCTCTTTGCGCTGACGCTTTTCAAACAGAGGAATGACTGTGATAGACACTATGAGACGTTAATTAAGTTTTAACTGCTATCAAACCACTATCATCATTCTCACTCGATATAATTTTAGTATTATTGTTTTCTAATCATAAGGAAAAATGTTTTATAAAAAAGCAGCAAGAAAAGATGTTTGTTCACAATAAAATGAACATAATAGTAAAATCATATAGTTTATTTAATAATAATTCATTGCGTGTTGAGTGGCGGAACTCAACGCTACGCTTTGTCTTACTCAAGCTAGAAAATGAAAATAATTTAAACGTAATGTCTGAAATTCAGCGGAAAGTGGCATACGGAGTGTCTTGACATTAGCTACCAATTGTCTGACCCACTATTGGGAATAAAAGCGGAAAAAAGACATAACAAAAAATAATGAGATAAATATTTACCTTGTATTTTTTCTTTTTCAGGACGTTTCTCAGCTTGTCCCGTTTTATCATCAACTTTCGCAGCGTCATCCTTTTCAAATATCAAACCGAATTCATCTAGATTTATAAAAAGGTCATCTTCATCAAAATTTTCAGAATTCTCATCATAGTAGCCGGCGCTCTGCGCGTCACTCTCAATTGAATCCGACACGGACGCTTTTCGGGAGTGTCCATCAAAATTGAATTCCTTACAACTGGTCGGCGTGTCTGGTAGAGTATACTTCTTATCATTATCCAAATTGTACAATATATTATTTGGATAGCTATAATGTTCTAAGCTACTTATAATTGGAGTATTAGTGGTTTGAATTGTGTTTGAATTGTATCCACTCTCTTGTATATTAAATTCTTCCGTGTTAAAATTACAATATCGTTTAGAAAACGCCGTTTCTATGGACGGCAATAAATTTTCATTAGAGACAGTTTTCAAATAGTCTTCGTTAAACGCATCCGGTGTCAAACGACATGATTCACTATCTTCTCTACAAAGTTCATCGATCAGAGATTCGTCATCTATATAATCGTGGTTTGTGTCAAAATTAGAATTCTTCTTATTACTGTCATCGTATGAGTCGGATTTGAAGCTGCTATCGTCGAACTCTATACTGTCTAAGTCCAGCAGAACTTCTTTAATGTTCTGATCGTTTATATTTGTATCTATTACTTCATCGATAACTTCAAAATCAGTTTTATTATTTTCAGCGCTGTTAAAACTATCTAATATTTCAAAATCGAAACTTTCCTCGACACCATATTTAAAACTATCATTTTTTGGTTTTGTTTTTCCATTCTCCAATTCTAAATTGAATTGAGACATGTAATAAGCGTGTAAGTCTGTAACATTGTCGTTTCTTTCTTGAAACAATTCGTCGTCTTCGTAAGGTATAAGGTCATAATCTGCCATGTTTAAAAGTTCATTCGCGTTCAGTAATCCCGATACAGAGGTGAATAAATTGACATATGGTGTATATGTCCGCATATGGTTTGCTATTATTGTAAAAATAAACTTTCTCCGAGCAGCGTCTCGCGTGGCCTGTACATCTGCAAAGTATACATTTAATTACTATTGTTATTACATATTTTGCAACATGTGTGTGCTTCATCACCTCACTATATAGCAAAGGAAGTGATCTATGGAATATATTTTTTTTAAATTTTATTATTATATTTTAAAAGAATATTAAATTCATGTTAATATAAATAAGTCAAGAGGTATATTGTCTGATTAAAACTGTTTATTTCTTATTTTATTGTATATTCGTATTATGTGTTATATTTCAGAATTAATATTAAAAATAAATTGATTGGAAATATTATATATATATTGATTGGAAATACTAACAATTTATATACTTGGTTACTATTTATTTTTTCAAATATACATAGAAAAATATATATCTAAATGTAAAACAACTTACCGGCTTAATTATTATGCACAATTTAAAAAATCACAAAATGGCGCGCTGTCAAGTTGACACTCGTTTTTATTATCTGTGCACTCGCGAACACGTCCGCACTGATTGGGATATCAATCGGGAATAACAGGAGCTGTTGGGATAGCGAAAAAAATTCTACTCGAAACTACACATGTGTTTTCAAACACCATCATAATAAAACATTCTACCACAGATTATATCCTCTTTTCACTTCAGCGTAAAGCACAAAATCGTTCAGCCAAATATTTGACAGATGAAAATAGAATTGTTATAATCTTTACTGTCTTTTGGCGCCATAATGTAGTTTTAGAGTATGGTTAATCCATTTTTCACTTAATTGGCTGTTAATATTTTTTTGCATATTTCACGCTTGTTTTATTGTTTTTGAGAATGGCTCATTTTAAAGGCATTAGTGACGTTTGAGTATTTTGAAAATTTCTTTTGCTTTTTCTCGAAATATTAGCAACACGTCCTAGCAAGTTGGTATTTATAATCAGTTTAAAAATCGTAGTTTGCTTTTAAAACACTAAGTACAAGTAGTTCTTTCTTTATTTTTTCTGATATTTGAGGATGTTATTAGAATATTATGTTATTCGGCTTTACTATATGTAATACATTTTAATTAAATACAGTTGATATTTCAACTAATATTTTAACTTTTTATATTCTCTTATAATGTAATCCATGTTAAATAACGGCATTATATGACGGTAAAATGCCTTGCCTTAGCGACATGTCATGTCAACACACCTCTGTCACTATATAAAAGTGTATGTCAAAAGCAGCGTTTATTTCGTTAATTTAATGTATTTTTAATGTTTTAATTATAAAAATATTAGTTATTATACACTTATTCATGAAATAAACTTAATTGAGCTAAATTTTAAATGAAACTATTTTAAATGGATCAATCGCCTTTAATTTTGATATTCGAAAATTCCAGTGCGTGGTAACAGGCAGACCACGTGTGTTATAAACACTATAAGTAAGTACTTCGTGATCGAAGGTAGAATCCATATCTCCTTGCGATTTCAAAAATGTATTTGCAAATACCAAAATATACGCGATTAATCCGAATCCGAATGCTCCTTAGTCCGCATGATTTTCTAAGAAAAACGAAAGTGTTTCCTTTATGTATATTAATATAGGTATAGGCAGTATCATTTGTGAGATATATAGCCTCCAAATTGTATTAGCCAAGTATGACTTAGGGTTTAGAAAGTAAATTAAGGCTCGGCTCCAGTAAGACAAAACAGGGCGTTGAATTCGCCACTAAGAGCGCTGTTCTTTTGTACAACTTGATTTCGGGTGGAAAGCACTGATCGGAATATATTGTTACTAGGTTGTCTCTGAATACCCTGCTATGCGGGATAAATCATTTCATGTTAATATGTTAAAGCTGAAAAAAATATGTATTGTAACCATTTTAAATGGATTAATAGCGTATGTTTTCGCGAAACCTGACGTTTCGAACCCTTTACACTAGTTCGTGGTGACAGGTAGACTGAGGTGTCTACTGTAAAGTGTACAAAACGTCAGAATACCAAAATATATGCGATTAGTCCGTTTAATATAGTTTCATTTAAAATGTGTACAAATTTTGAAAATCAAAGATCTTATTATAATCATTTATATATAATATAAACATTTGATATTGGCAGTTTAAATTAAAAAAAATATGTTTCAGTGGAATTTCTCGAATAATCTGTTGTTTAATTTACTGTTAGCAATTAGTATCGCATATTCATTGCTTAAAACTGACATAAAGAAAAAACAATCAAGACATTCGTTTCATTTGGTTGGAAATAATTAATTTAATTTCTTTATCTGCTTATTTCACATATAAACCTCTGTCGCACACTTTCCAGCAGCGACTTGGAAAGAGCTGCTACTCATCTGAATCCGCTGGTGAAAACAGTCTGCGATAATGATACGGCCGGACAATTTTAGGGACCCCGCAGGCTCCGACACGTTCTATCAGAAAAAGCTGACGCCATATACGCGCGCTAACAACCCTAATCACGTAGGTAAATTCGTATACACACGCAAGCGCACACGCTACTCACACCGTCCCTGCCGGTGGAGACGAGGTCTCAGTTTCGTACCCACCCGATGCCAATGGGACTGTTCTAGACAGGCAAGTCCCCCACTACAAACGGTGTACACAAACCGAGGTTCGTGTCTCACAGGAGGCGCCCTTGCGACACCCTAAGTTGATGGTTTCCTCTCGAGGTCTCCACTCCAAGCTCAGAGCTCTTCTACAGTCAACAGTACACTACATAATTGAAAAAAAATAAGGGTTTTTTTAATCTGTACATATATTTTCCTTTCATATTTTAAAGAAATTTCTGAGGCAGGTCGTGGCTCAGTGGCGCAGTCTGACTGTAAACGCGACCGGTTGTGGGTTCGATCCCCACTCGGGGGTGTGATTATATTTAAATTATTTTCACTTCCTCGCTCTGGCAAAGATAAAGTGCGGCGTTGAGTTCTACCGCTCAACCCGCAATGTCTCGACTTCGGTGGAAATCGAAGTACAGAGTGTCTTGACACTAGGTACTTTCTGTCTACCCTGCTATGCGGTATAATGTATGAAGCTATAAAAAACAAAAAAAAGAATATCCCGTTTATTCGAATAAAACCAGCAAACAAACCACCCGACGTTTATAAAGCCAGTTGCAATAAAACACAGTTTTTGTAACAATAATTTTAACGAGGCCCTTTAAAATCATTACTACTAGAAATATGAAAACACGTGTCGCAGAAAAAACTTAATGCTATTAAAATTTTTTGAGTTTTTTCCCGCTTCTGTTGACGTTACGATTTCATCCCGATGTCATTTTAACACCATACTTCATTTTTTTTTAATTTTAAGTGCTTTTGTGTTCAGAATGTTTATGCTAACAGATTAAAAATAAAAAAATGGAAATCTTATATTTAATCTAGGTCTAGATTTGTTATGAGAAATATTCTTACATAAGGCATTTTTTTTTACTGGGATGAAAGTATTGTATATATTTTTTAATGTTGTGTTGTGTCTTAAAGTTATTGAATTATTTTATTTCAACTGTTTTCCACCTGAACTCCAGACATTGCCTGTTGATTGGCGGTACTCAACGCCGCTCTTTGTCTTAACAAATCGAAGTGGCCATAATAATTAGTTTATTTTTAATGTTAAACAATATTAATAGAATTTTTCCTTATTAGAATTTGATATAACAATGTTGTACGACTATGTCTGTATTTTATGTAATAATTTCATGGGATACGCAAGGCAAACTCGCTTGCGGTTACCTGATGGTAAGTTGATGGTGAATAACAGGGGAGCTACAGGAGTATTGCCGGCATATTAAAATGGGGATGGGCGCGTTTTGTGCATATTATTTGTGAAATTGTGTATTAAATAATATATAAATAAATAAATGTACAGAATGATCCTTCTACAGTTTTATTACAAGTATTTGTAAATAAAATAATGGTGTACTCATTACCTCCAGCAGCTATGTAATTCAATCGATCGATTCCATTCGATCCCATCGCAAACCAAGAGTAAATGTTCTTCTTCGTCTTCCTAGGATTTGTCTCAGCATAGCCAGAGTCTGCTTTCTCACTTTGCACGGTCTTTGGCATCCTCGATGGTAACTCCATTGGCTCTCGCTTCGCTTCTTTGGGCGTCCGGGGGCTCTAGCTCCAGGGACGGACATATCAAGGCACATTCGCCCGACATAGTTCTCAGGCCGGCGCGCAACGTGTCCATACCATCTCAGGCGACGCTCTTGAAGCTTATCCACTACGTCACAGACTCCAAGACTATCTCGGATGAATGTGTTACGTATGAGGCCAGCTCGTGTTACGCCACACAAGCAGCGCTGATACGGGCATGGATATCGTTCTCAATGCCCCCAGACTCATGCACAATGGAGCCAAGGTACCTGGACTGCTCTGAATTAACGGCTGGTTCAGGATCTATATGAATAGTGCTAGAGTCCGGGCTCCCGCAAACTATGTACTCGGTTTTCGATACAATTAGGTTAAGACCACTGTTCTCAAGCGTACCCCTCCAGAGGTTCACTCTCTGCTCCAACTTAAACTGGCTCTCGTCAATGAGTGCTATGTCATCGGCGTACATCATCAACCAAGGAGGCTGGTCTTCGATATAAGCCGAGGCAGTAATCAGCATAACACTGAATAAGAACGGGCTAAGAGCCTAGCCTTGGTGAACCCCTACTGTAATCGGAAAGGGTTTCATGTCACCAACAGCAGTCCTAACCATTGAAGCAGAATCGCGGTACATATCTCTGATAATATTAATATAGGCCTCAGAGATCCCTTTGGATCGCAATGAACATTGATCGCAAAAAAACCAAGAGTAAATATTATTTCTTAATAATCGAAAAACAAATGTAAGAGATGTAGCGTTTAACAAATATTATGTTTGTATTGAATTGTAAACCTCTGGTGTTCTATTTCATCGCAGGTATATGTAATAAGCAACGATATTCACGCATAGTAAGTATATAGAGTAGGGAAAGAGAAACTAGTAAAGAGGTAAGAGATAGACAAAAAAATCGCTCTCCATCTTCCACCATTTTCAATTACAATTCGTATATACGTGACATAATGTCGTCAAAAACAGATTTTTTTAATACAATTAATAATTTAATCATCAGCACAAGTGGAAATCAAACCTACAACTATCGTCTAAACGAATAGACATGTAGCATAGGCGTCCCAAGAAGTAGCATAGTAGGATAATCAGAAAGCCGCTCAGGTAACGAAAGACTGAAGTTCCCGGACCTCAGCTAGTGGCGGTCGAGATGGAGCGTCGTCAGGTTTTAGTGGGTAAACAGCTATATCCGCCAATCCGGAACCCACATAACCTGTCCCTAATCCCCAACGCGAAGGATATCATAGATATATATCTACTATCTATTCAAAACCGGAAATCGAAACCTACCCCTAAATTATTAAAAGGAGCCTTACAAATACTTTTAACGCAAAATTCCCTAAACTATCATACATTTTCAAATCCAATATCAAATTATATATTATTCCACACTGCAGTATCATAGATGTTCAGTGCGTAATTACGTGACATATATTGACCCAAAGTCAAAGTAATCCACACTTTGTTGCAATCGAAGGTTATTAACCTATTAATGAGTAAACATCTAACACGTGTACTTCAATGTAATGGCTCTCAATCTAATTTGTTTATACAAGCTTCCCTGGCCTTTCGTTTTGTATTTATTTAAAAATCCTCATGGTTTGGTGATAATGGTAAGATAAGTGTTGTTGTTGGTAAAGAGTTCGAAGTTACAAAGACGGTGATGTAAGTATATATGAAATTGCCTTATTTGTTTGGCTTATATAAGACGCATAGTTTCTATGTTGCAGTAGTTGCTGTCTGTTGTATTAGAAAATTGAAATATTTTTTTTTATTTGAATTTAATATATTTTTTAAAAAGTAAATATGTAATTATATATTTTGTTTAGAGGCCGGTCGTGGCGCGGTGGGATAGCGTCTAACTGTAAACGTAATCGTTAATGGGTTCGATCTCCACTCGGCGGAGGGATTATATTTAAATTATTTTTAATTCCTCACTCTGAGAAAAGACAAAGTGCGGCGTTGAGTTCCACCAATCAATACGTAATGTCTCGAATTCGGTGGAAAGCGAAGTACGTAGTGTCTTGATACTATATACTTTCTACCTACCCTGCTATGCGGGATAAGCGTGAAGCTAAAAATATATATATACTTTGTGATTATTTCAAGTGTCTATCTGCTGCCGTTTTTATTGACAAAAAAAAACATTACTTTTTTGTTCTTTAAATATTTACTTTATTCCAGTTTATTGTGATTGTTGTTCTAGTGATTATAGATATATCTCATATATGAAAATTTCAACTATCGAACTATAGATACAATCTGAAATACAGACGGACAGATGAAGGATTGGGAACGGAACCCTGAAAAGAGTTATTTCTAAAAGTTATTAAATAGATTTATTAAATAGATTTTTGATACAAGACATTTTTAATTCTGTATAAAACAATAAATGTCTGTATTTTGTACTAAAAATACTTTCTACTGGAAGGATATTTCTGTCGTATTTAAAACAAATTATTTAAAGTACGTTATAAAAATAAGTTTTTAATATTATTTAAGAGAGGCCGGTCGTGGCGCAGCGTCTGAATGTAAACGGGATCGGTTGTGGGTTCGATCCCCTCCCGAGGAAGTGATTACATTTAAATTATTTTCATTTCCTCGCTCTGGTAAAGACAAAGAACGGCGTTGAATTCCACCACTCAACACGCAATGTCTCGAATTAGGTGGAAAGCGAAGTACGGAGTGTCTTGACACTAGGTACTTTCTGTCTACCCTGCTATGCGGGATAAAAACGTGAAGCTAAAAAAATATTATTTAATTATAAATGTTGCCATATTTCAGGTCTTGTCAATTCATATTTTGAAGAAATTCTCATCCTTATCAATTCGTCTATTTAATATCATCTCTAAAAGTTGTATGTATGTTTAGTGCCCTTATTCTTCTATAATTTCTCGACATTTTCCTAAAATCAAACGCAAAGCATCGTTATCGATCTTGGATGCTTGTCCAAATCGATCACTTTCTTGGAGGTTCAGATCCCCGGAATGACTTCTGGAATTCATACAAAATGCAATGCCACAATTGCACTTTATCAACTGAAATGTGTTTCACTTTGAATATTACAAATAAATGATTAAAAATAAAAAAAAACACTTCTTTTATATTATACAGGAGAGGTAAAAAAGCAAACAGAATCCAAACAAGTGACACTTGACAATTAGTTTTTTTACAAAAAAAATGACCTTTCTATTTATAATATGACAGAACTTTCCCTTCGACCTATTATTACTTTATCTGTCATGTCATTCTTTAGTTGTGTACCACATACATACGTATAATTAATATATATATATATATATATATATATATATATATATATATATATATATATATTGTCGCTTCACGCTTTTATCCCGTAGGTAGACAGAAAGTATCTAGTGTCAAGACACTCCTTACTCCACTTTCCACCAAACTCAAAACATTGCGTGTTGAGTGGCGGAACTCAACGTCGCGCTTTGTTTTACCAGAGCAGAGAAAATAATTTAAATACAATCATTCCCTCGAGTGGGAATAGAACCCACAACGAAATGCGTTTACAGTCAGACGCTGTCCCACTGATGATAAATTTTTAGGCTTTAAACATAAACTAAAAAACCAATTTGCAAGTATTATAATTTATGTGGATAATTTTAATTGCTTATATTAGTAACAAAAGCAAAACGTAACAAAAACAGAATATTTTTGATATATTTTTTTTCATTTATAATAACGAATTTATCCTTGTAATCTCTATCACGCATATATAGTGTTGCGCGTGCATATGTAGTGCTAGTTACCTAATAACCTTTGTACCTGAAAATAGGGAAAGAGAAGTGGCGATGTATCTATATGACAAAACTCTCACCTTTTTAAAATTTTCGAGTAAATGTTTTAATATATTTTTTTAATAACCTAATAAAACTTCTACAAAAATAAATTTGAAATAATATAAGATAATTAAAATGTTAAATACTTCTTTTCCCATAGAATTCGAAATATTTAAATTTTAGTATTAATTTCTAAAGCCAAGGTGGAAATTATTACAAAGATAATCTTTATAAAAATTTAAACCTTCGCTACTGGAAGAATGGTAATATATATGGTAATACATATACGGATATACTAATATAATATACTAACATTATAATTAGGAAAGTAATTCTGTCTATATGTGACGTCTTCATTTTACTAACTAATTTTCTCTGCATCTTCAATTATAAGTTTACTTTACGTTTCTAGCAAAATTTATAAGCAAGAACGTCCATGTGTCGAATTGAAATCGGTGTAAGTCGACATTTTCCATAGTTCTAAATTCTATAACTTGTTTCTTTTAGCGCCTTCTTTAATGTTCAACTTATAGAGATTCAATAGAACTTCTCAGTAGAATTCTTGAGTTATGCGTTTGATGTGGGTTCGATTTCCGCTACATAATGACTCTTTTTAACATTTAACGGCGTTGTTCGCCAATCAGCACGCAAAGTTTCGATTTCTGGTGGGAGCCAATCAACGGAGTGTCTTGTCACTTTCCTCTGACTACCTGCTATGCGGGATCGTGAAGCTGCTTTTTATTATTTATTATTACACTCATTATGACGTGATTGTAAACCAAGTCACGGGCGGGCTAGTATTTTATGAGAAACATTATTAGAGAGTTGACTTTAAATTATAACCAAAAAGCAAAAAAGCTAAATTAAACACAAACCGTCACACTTTAATGGTGATCTATAGAACAGATTTGAGTGAATTTATTGAAGTCAGATGAGAAGGATAATGTTATTTTAATATAAATAATATAACGTCGATAAAACGAACACAAATAAAAATAAAAATACGAAAGTTGGTAGCAACAGACAGTGAGATGGGGACGTTTCACATCAACTGAGTAGGCACTTTAAATATCTCCTGAATTATATACTGTGAGTGGTTAAGTACAAGGAAAGTAATGAAAACGCACTTTTGTGTAAACTACCTCAAAACGATTTAAATCAATCAAAATAATGAATCAGAATTAAAATCATAAATAATTGTCACTTTTATACAAACACTATGAAGATAGAAAGTACTAGTGTCAAGATACTCCGTACTTCGCTTTCCACCGAATTCGAAACAATGTGTGTTGAGTGGTGGAACTCAACGCCACACTTTGTCTTTAGGACGAGAACTAGGAAGTGAAAATAATTTAAATATAATTACTTCCCCGAGTGGGGATCGAACCCACAACCGATCACGTTTACAGTCAGACGCTGTCCCACTGCGCCACGACGTGATGAAAACGTGGAGGTCGCAGGCCAGGGGGAGGACAAGGCGATATGCGTATTTCCAACTTCTCCTACCCTAGAGGAGCTACTGTGGGATGGTCATTAGGATCATCCGCATTCTAAAGGCGACGGTTGCCTGCAATAGGCGGGCCGTACAACAAGGCGTCGTAGTAGCATGCGCAAGCGTTCCTGCGGTGTCTTATATAGGTGGAGAGGCACGAAAACATTTTCCGCTTTTTGTGTAAAGAATGATGATTTTTTTTTATTTGAAACTATTTTAAACCGATTATTCGCGTTTTATTATTTAAATGTATGAGAGGCCGGTCATGGCGCAGTGGGACAGCGTCTGACAGTAAACGCGAGTGGTTGTGGGCTCGATCTCCAGTCGGGGGAGGGATTATTATTATTATTATTTCTTTTAGCTTTGCGCTTTTATTCCGCATATTTATCCCGCGTATAGCAGGGTACACAAAAATTACCTAGTGTTAAGACACTCCGTACTTCGCTTTCACCGAATTCGAGACATTGCGTGTTGAATTCTTAATAAACTAAATATAATAGTCATCTTGAACGAATATTAAACCCAGAACCATGGCTACTTTCTACCATATTTATTTGTTATTGTAACAAGATATTCTTTTTTCTCATAAATATTACATGTACAATTTTACCTTATCTTGACATTCCTCGCTTTGATAAGATGAAGCGCGGCGTTGAGTTCCGCTACTCAACACACAATATCCGTACTCCGCTTTCCGCCGAAATCGAGCAGCGAAAAGAGGAATACACTCAGTATTCCTCTTTCCGCCGCTCGAATTCGGTTTTAACAATAATATAAAATAATATATTTATAAGAGAAAAGGATAAAAATGTGAAGCTAAAAAAACTAACTTTCTTTATAACGTGTTTACAAAATGTTAATAAAATAGACTAATCAAGTATTCAAAAATTTTGCCTTGCCAGAGCGGGATTTGGAACAATTTAAATATTATTTTTCTCCCAAGTGGGATTCAAATCCATAAAAAGTCTGTTAAACAAATTTCTTTGATGAAAACGACATTAAACACTCAAAATTTGAATATTAAATAAGTACTATATATTTTAATAAAAAAACATAATAAATGCTTTATTACCAAACAGTTAAAGCAGCTTCACGATAGCCCTCATAGCAGGGTAGTGAAAGACAACCTAGTGTCAAGACACTACGACTGCTTTTCAGCGAAAATTTAGACATTACATGGTGAGGGGCCACATCAACGCCGCATTTTATCTTATCACAGCGGAGACGTGGAAATAAACTCCTAATGGAATCGAACCCACAACGACCTCGTAGATTAACAGTTACTAAAATTTAAACAATATCGTGATAATAAAACATGTTTATATTTCTGTATTTTTTCCAAATAGCAAAATAAATAGAAGTTAATTAATAAAGAAAATATCTTCCATCTGATATGAAAAATGGACGTGACATCGTCGCTGCACTTTACGATCATGTTGCACGTATGCGTGACACGTGTGTATTGCATAGATATTATGATTTAACCGTCCCGGCGCAGTATTTGTACATATATATATATATATATATATATATATATATATATATATATAAATATATATATATATATATATATATATATATATATATATATATATATATATATATATATATATATATATATATATATATAGATGTTTCTCCAGGCCAGTAAATTTGTTGGGCTGACTGACATCCGAGAAAGTAACTTGTCTCCAGGTTTTATTACTTACCGTTTTAAAAAAGGACAAAAACTTATATTAGTATAAGTAGACTGAAGTAGATCTTTTTTAACTTCACGCTTTTATCCCGCATTGAAAGTAGATAGGAGGTGCCTAATGTCAAGACACTCCGTACTCCGCTTTCCACCAATAGCAAGACATAGCGTGTTAAGTGGCGGAACTCTATGCCGCGCTTTATCTTACCAGAGTGGGAATCGAACTCACAACAGATCACGCTTACAGTCAGACGCTGTCCCTGTGTGCCACGACCGGCCGCTAATAGAAATTAATAATCCCTTATTAATTTCTACTCAATTCAAAGTATCATTACATCCTGGTATATCACGTTTAACAAAATAAAATTATAAGGAACGTCACTCGCAATGATTGACGCTGTACAGAAACGAAAGCTCAGCAAAAAGGAAGAAACACGATCTATAAATAAATAAAAGGGTAAAAAATTAGATTACTATGAATTTTTTTTTCATGTTTTTAATATTTGAGTAAATTGTAAGTGAATTGATATTATCAACTTTGTAAATTGTATTATCGATATGTACTTGTTTAGCTATATAAAGCGCGGCTTAGCTATATAAAATATAATAAGATCATTGACTTTTCCGATTTTTACACGTTTTAAAACTTGAGTATTCTGCTGTCACAGGTAGACTCAAAAATGTATTGTTAAATACCAAAATATACGCAATTAATCCGTTTGAAATAGTATCATTTAAAATGTAAAATATATATAAATCGGATAGTGTCTAGAGAACAGAGTGTCGTGACACTAGGCTTTCCCTAACTACCCTGTTAAATTTTCTACCGAAGTTGTTTAAAGATATATTAATAATTAGATGTTTTGTGCTTGAATTCAATTTGTCATTATATAAATTTAACCCATTACCCGCATTATTGATGCGTAAGTTACGCGTTACCTTGGCAACGTGCATGTCACTATAGACAAAAGTTTATGTAAATTTCATACTCCTTTCTCTGTATTGTTTAAGTTTGTTTGTGTATAAAAGCTGTGTTATTTTTTTTAGTTTTTTTTTTTGTGTTTTACCTCTTGGTTATTATATATTTTAAAATTTATTTTTTCCTACTTGAAGATGTTTTCTATACTAATCAATTTTTTTAACTCCACGCTGTTTCCCTCTCGGTGTAGACAGAAGAGAACGGAGCGCCAAACGCTACGGTTCCTGCATACCTCTTTCGCCTCGTCCACTGTCATTAACCTCTTCATGCACACCCTTCGGCGGGTCCTCATGCTTTTACGTGACCTTCCTCTAGACACTGTGTTATTGAAGGTCAACCGAGGTCTCTCCCGAGCTCTCTTTCAAACACTAAAGTATTTTCTAAAGATGGAAATGATAAAAGATATAAATCTAAAATCCTAAATAATATCATAAAATCATAATGCAAAAAACATATGAAATCATTAACACACAAAATATTAATTTAACATCAAAAATAGGAAACGTCATTAAAAAAAGAAGTTATTTTTTTTTAATTTTTACCAAACTCAAGGCTAAGGCAGATGATTAATGGCAGTATTAAATTAACTATTGTTCTTATCTAGGACACGCTACGAGAAATGCTTACACTTGCCGATGGTAGAGACTTTCAACCTTTTGCCATATATATTTATATATAATTTAATTCATTAAATAAAACTGTTTTGAAATATATATGTATATGTAAGTTAATTAATAAATTAAATGAAATATTGGGTGATTAATCAATTTTAAATAGTTTCATTTAAAATATAGTTTAGTTTTAAAATTTCTTTTTTTTTAAGAAACAGCTAGATATATAATTTTTAACACGTCTCAAATAAATGAGTAATTTTATTTAACTAGTTAATTTTTCGTTTTGAAGGTAACATAGGATTTATTGTCAATAACCTTTCTTTTTTATTTATTTTTTGCCATCTTGTATTAAGGCAAAGGAAGAGAAAATAGACTGCATGTATACAATTACATACATACATATATACATATATAAATTATTATATAAAATATACATCATAAGTAATATACATATATAAATAATTTTGTTATTATTCATCAAAATGATTTGTAAATAAGGGTATCATTTGTTTAGTAAGTGAAAGGGTTAAGTTTGAGAGACTCTGATCGTCGCGGTGGTACACCAAATTAACACACTCGCGCGCAGCCGCTAACCAACTTCGGGCCCGCTTTTTAAAATATTAATGTTATTGAAAATAATACATACTTTCTTAGAAATGAACTGTGAAGATATATTTTAAGAAATAATATAATTTCTTATAATTTTTAGATTTAGACCGGTCTATATATTTTTTTACAGCTTCAGCAAGACGTAGTCAGAGACAATCTAGAGTCAAAACACTCCGTTAATTATATTCCGCCCGAAATCGACATCCCTCGCTCTTTGTCTTAGGAGAGCGGAGAAATGACAATAAATTTTATACATAATAATTGTTCCAATTGTGGGAATCTAAACCACAAACTACTACTAGTTATTAATATTATACTTTTATTTTAAATTTGACATAATAAAACTTACAGAAATAGCAAATTCTGAACTTTGAATTAAAATTTAAAAAAATTATTAAATATTATATGAATATTTCGCATATATAATTCAAAAGTAATAACAAAATTTTCTGGTGACATTTATCTGCTATGGCAACCTCAGCTAGCGTATAAAAACTTTTTTTCAGAACCCACAAACAAAATACAGTAAAAATCGCCTAAATTATTACTTACCGGACACTAAAATATTTTTCTTTGCTGAGAAATAAAGAAAATGCATTTAATTCATACATTTATGAAATGATTACATAGAAAGATGTCCATATTTATATATATATATATATATATATATATATATATATATATATATATATATATATATATATATATATAGATAAATCCCCAAGAGGGATTTATACCCACAATACATATAAACTTAGCGTGTAAAGTGAGATGAAGTCAGCATCTTTTCATCTTAATTTTTTTACATAATTAAAAAGCGGGCCTCATCTCAAACATTTAGAACTAGAGTCGTACACAGATGGTAAAGAACAGAAATAAATACAATATAGACGCGTAATTGCGCCACACGCCCGCGCTCGGCACATGGAAAAAAATTTATAAATAAACTTTCTTTGAAACTCACTTACTTATATATACATTATACGTACCTTTACATATTATTGTATTGTAGTTTTTTTTTTAATGTAGATATTTTTGTTTTTTTAAATATATATATATATTTTTTACACTACATATAGGATCTGTATTTGTTTCTTTATTATTATATATATTTTTTATGTTAATGTAACTGACTTAATTGTGCGAGGTACATTTATATAAATTATTATTCAATCCTGGCGCAGTGGGACAGTGTCTGACTGTAAACGCGACCGGTTGTGGGTTCGATCAGCACTCAGGGGAGTGATTATATTTAAATTATTTTCACTACCTCGCTCTGGTACAAGGTCAAAGTGCGGCGTTGAGTTCCAATACTCAACACCCAATGTCTCGAATTCGGTGGAAAATGAAGTACGGAGTGTCTTGACACTAGTTACTTTCTGTCTACCCTGCTGTGAGATGAAAGTGTGAAGTTAAAAAAAAGCTATATAATCCGTAGGCGACGCCTTTGCGAGTGACGACACTCTCTCGTCCTTCGTAAGGACAAAGCGCCCACCCGGTGTCGCTGCAAAGACGTGTGTAATTCTTCTTAACAAAATTATAAAATTATTATCAAAAACTATTTGGCAAATCAATATTTCAGCCCGAATTAACATTGATTCAATGTTAACACCCTGATAGAACGTAAAAGATAATTTGAAAACAAGCCAAATAAGGCTTTAAGCTTTAATATATAATAAGCTTTAAGAAAAAAAAGGTATCTTATTTTGAATAGATATACGTATAAACCATTGTGGAAAGGTTTATAATTTGAACGTAGCGAGATTTGAATCCGCGTCTCTTGGATACTGTCCAAACCAAAAGGAACGACCAAGAAAGCCTATAAGAACTTCTTAATTTTAATTATTATAAGTTTCTAAATATGGGAAAGACAGGCCGATCATGGTGCAGTTGGACAGTTTAGTAACTGTAAACGCGATTGGTTGTGGGTTCGATTCCCAATCGGGAAAATGATTATATTAAAATTAATTTTCATTTTCTCGTTGTAGCAAAACAAAGCGCGGCGTAGAGTTCCTCCTCTCAACACGCAATGTGTTGAATTTGACGGAAAGCGGAGTATGGAGTGTCTTGACACTAGGTACTACAAGTCTATCTGCTATGCGGGACAAAAGTACTTCTGAAATAAAATAATAATAAGTGCCTATAATATGAAAAACATCAAAAATCATACCACATCTTTCAATAATGAAAGTTATGTAAACAATATTTCTTTGAAATCGGGAGCATTGCTTGAATTTGTTTGTTTATATTAAAAATTTGGTTTTATTTTAAGATTTTATTGAGTTTCGCCTCGTGGTTATTGTTTTGCATGTACAATTTAAAATGTTGGGTTTGTTTTTTACTTAGATAAGTTTTGTATACTAAAATCATTTTACAAAGAAAATGGAAGGAATTAATATGTAAAGATATTAGGTATATGACTAATTTATTGCCATACAGGAGAAATTCGATTAATCGGACTAATTCCTAATATAAGGTATATTAATTAAAAATCCGGATAATGGAACGTATGAAAGGAAAGGAAGCAATTTTAGTAAATGGCAATATTCTTTAGAATTTAATAAACTTAATAACAGGAATCAATATTTAATCAAATATATATGAAGAGGTGATTTTTTTTTCTAAATTCCCTTATATAGATAGGGGGTTGCTATCCGCGAATTCGTATAACCGAGGGCTGGATAATCGAATCTGTTCTCTATTTACTACTGAAAAATGCTTAAAATGGATTCGCAGATTTTTTCATTTTCTTGTATAGAATACAATCTAGTATTAAGACACCGTTGACTGCTTATTAAGTTTATTTAGTATCAAGATTTACAATAAAGAAGAAACAATTGAGAAGGAATGAATTGAGAAGGAATTGAGAAGGAATGTAAATGCCATTGTTTGTGGGTTCGTTTTTCATTTAGGGGAATGTATATATAGGTAATTTTATTTAAATTTTACCGCTCTAGTAAAGCACGGCGATATTTCACAGCAATGTAGAGCGTTAATTAATTAATATTTAACTGATATTTAAACTCTATTAATTAGGGCACATAGACAGGTCATAATTTTTAATTCCTATTAAATCGTTACAAAGTGAAGTTAAGAGTAACGATTTAAATAGTTAAACTAAAATCAACATGATCTATACAACACTTATATGTAAGGTGTACCATAAGATCATTGGAATTATAGCAAGGGATACCTTATGTTAGATAAAAAAAATTAACATGTACCCTGAAACTGTTTGTAATATCTCCAACATGGTGCAGTGGGACAGCGTCTGACTCTGAACATAATTGGTTGTGGGTTCGATTCCCATTCGATTTTTTTTAAAACTGTCTTTGAGTGTTTCGCATTATTTTTAAATATATTATGTGTACTATATTTATTTATATATACATATATTTTTGTGTAGATTTTGACCGTTAGCCGCTAGATTATCAAACCGCCAATTCAACGAGCACAGTGACGCTTTCTTCAGTCTTAAATAGGAATAAAATCTGTCACATATTAAAAGTAATTAATAAAATAAATAGTTTTATTATATATTAAAATAAACAAACAATAAAAAAAAACATTACAATGAAAACATAATATTTCTAACTTAAAACTAAACGATTTAAGAAAAAAAGTTCTCACGTGTGTCGCATGACAAAACATAATCACTGCCACATGTCCCAACACTAGTTTCAGAGGAAAAAAAAATAAAATAAAAATACATACATACATCACTAAAACCCGTTTGGGAATACTAAATTAACCCCTAACTTTCCATTTCGAATCGAAATGACACTTTTGTGATGAAAAAAAATTTAACCCATTCCTGTACATATGTTTGTTGAAAAAAAAATGATATTTTTTTTTTGTTTGTTCAGAGTTCAGTAACCAGGTTGGTATTAAAAATACAGTTATTTTAAAAATTTTTTCGTCGGTTCAGCGGTTTTGTACGATCGATATGATTAAGAGCCACATGTCAGTGGATCGTCGACGCTAGGGATGTGTATATGTCGATGAGCAATTATTGTATTTACATTTTTTTTATAATGTTATTTGTGTTTAAAAAGTGACAGGTAGGATAGTGATATAAAACCTACCTACTTAGTTTTTGGTTTGGTTAGTTACCGAGACATTTTGTGTTGAACGATGAACTCAACGCCGCGCTCTATATCGACTGGAAATGGAACGTTCAACCTTTAACGCTTACAGTCAGCCAGTGTCCTATTAAGCCACAATGTGCTATAATACGATATTATCTAAAATATCGCTTTTAAAACTATCACGGATTTTAGTTTTTCTTGTTATTTTGATGTACAATATTTTTTCTGCTGATGACCACAAGCAACAGCTTGCTGTCGCCGGTATTTACCCGTAAATTGTTCCTAACGTACAGTTAAAAGAAATTTTATATTAGGATTGTAACTGCGCCTGCTCTGCCTTTAGAATTTGGTCTAGAGAAGAATGAAAAAATGTACTTTAATATTAATGTTTTCTTATTGATAATAATAGGTTTTATTTGAGAATTATATTTTTTGTCAGCTCCACGCTTTGTCCCGTATAGCAGAGTAGTCAGAGAGACTCTAATGCCAAGATATTTCTTTCGCCGTTTTCCTTTTTGAAGACTCATTACTAGATATAGGTATGTTATACTCATTATTTCTGTTAAATAATGTTATAAAAAATGTTTTTAGCTTCACTCTTCTATCCTGCATTGATATGGAGTCGCTAGTGTCAAGACACTTCGTACTCCACTTTCCGCTGAATTCAAGACGTTGCGTGTTCAGTCGCGGAAGTCAACGCTGTGATTTATCTTACCAGAGCGAGGAAATGAAAATAATTTAAATATAATCAATCAATAAAGAGGCCTCTAAAAATGTTTATATTTTTATAAATAAAATATTAAAAACATTATCGACATGACAAGTCTCTAGTGCGTGCACTTGTTAACCGTATAAATCAAGCTAGCGCGAGTTAGCCGCGGCGCGGGCGTGTACGGCGGTAGATGATATTACAGTACGTCACTGTATATTGTTTAATTTTAACTACACAGCAGGGTAAACAGACAGTACCAAGTGTCAAGACCGTCACCAAATTCTTGACAGGCAAGTTGAGTAGTGGAACTCAACGCCGCAATTTGTCTTTTACTAGAGAGTATTAATAATTTTAAATATAACCACTCCCCCGAATGGGGATCGAACCCACAATCGGTCACGTTTACAGTTAGACGCTGCCACACTGTGCCACGACCGGCTTCATTTTATTATTACAAATTTCTAAATTAAAATTATAATAATATCTAAATTACTTATTGCTCTACTATTCTTAGTTACTATATATATTAGTAATTAAGAATATCAAAGCGGGATAGTAAAGCTGTTTAGAATTAAAAGCTATATCCCTAGTCTATAGAGATAGATATAGTAGGAAAGGATAGCGGGTATCCATTCAGTGTGGCTGACATTTTTTTTTCTTTATGTGGATAATTCCAAACCGCTGGTCGAGATCACATGAGTCCTACCTACTAACAAACACTTAGTGTTAAGGAAAATTGGTAAAACATAATAGAGGAAACTGCATTGAAATTGGTTAAGCCGTTTCCGAGATTAGCCTACGTACACAAAGACAGATAAACACAAATAGAAAAAAAAACATTTTGGGTTCTATTACAGACACAAAAACGTCATTTTATTAGAATTATGTAAATAGATAAGCAAAATAATATTTAAATAAATAAATCTTCATATTTTCTAACAATTAAACAACTATAACCAAAAGAGTTTTTCATAGATTAAGTGTTTTACTAACTACACAATACTCCTATAGTAATACTGTATTGATGTTACATCTTGAACATTTGCTGCGCACGCGTTTCCGACTGGTATTAATGACATGAATTTTATTATGTGTAAGTTTGTATCAAATAGAATTAATGACTATTTCCGTTACATTGCATAGATCTGTCATAGTTCAAATTACTGTCATTTCGATGGTTTATATTGTATACGAGCTGTTCCCAGGACTTACTCTGCGTGGAGTTTAACATCTATATAAAAGTCTAAGCTACTCCTTATTATATCATCTATATCTCAGCCAAAGTTCTCTCAAAACTGGTTCCGCCGTTTTCGAGGTTAGTCAGAACAAACGAACAGACAAACAAAAATTATTAGAATTGCTATTCTGTTTTACATACCGTGTATACATATATACGCATTTACAAAAAAGCAAAGTCAAATGATTTTATTCAAAATAAGAAGTTAAATGTTTTTTTTTGAAAATCAATCATTTCACCACCAGCTTTAGGCGTAAGATGATGTACATTAAAATGCACTAATACTTTATTGAAAATATATTTTTCAATAATTTTACAAAACCTTTTATTTTAATATTAGAAACTAAAAATTATTTATAATAAATTATTGAATTTTAATTGAATTTGTATAGAATATTGAAATTTAATAATTTTAATTTAAAAATATTGAATTTTAATTAATTATTAAAATTAAAAATTGGAAATTATTTTAATATTAGTTAATTTCATTTTTAATTGTATTAATTGTATTGAGGTGCGTATCAGTGAAGCGTAGAACACTCCTTCTAAGCAACGTGCATGTCTCTTATTAAAAAAATAAATATGTAAAGCATATCATTGTTGTAGATCTTTTTTTATAGATAGCAGCCAGGGTAGACAGAAAGAACGTAGTGTCAAGACACACCGTACTTCTCTTTCCACCGAATTCTAGACATTAAGAGTTGAGTGGTGGAACTCAACGCCGCACTTAGTCTTACCAGAACGAGGAAGTGGAAATAATTTAAATATAATCTCTTCCCTGAGCGGAGATCGAGCCCACAACCGATCGCGTTGCAGTCAGACGTCCCACTGCACCACGACCGGCCTCTATATTCAATTTGTTTATTTGAAACACGCATATTCAATCTTTATCGGTTTCTCGATTTCTAGATTTTCTCTGACTATATAGAGAAATGGTTTTTTTAAAACAGATTTTGATAGTGTTTTGAAAAAAATTGAAAGAAAAAAAATAAGGTCTACGTTTTGTATTTTTTTTCTCACAACTCTACATAATGATTTTTTTTTAATCATTTCGCAAAAACCTTTGAATGTCATATTGAGTGTGCTTTAAATATTAATATTATTTATAATGCTATAAATAAAATAACAAATTAATTATTTCCAGTATAAACAATTATTTGTATCTAGGTCATTGTGCCATTAATATTGAACTGAAATCAAGATTTACTTTATTATTTAGTGATTAATAAGACCAGAAAAAAAATCAGATTTAGAAATAGATATCATAGAACAGAGACATTATGAAAAACGTAGTGTCCTGACACAAGGTTTTCTCTAACTACCGTGCTATGCGGGATGAAGCGTGAACCTGTTAAATGAAGGTAAATAAATGAAACAAAACATTATTTGTAATGATTTGGTTTAATACAACACTAATTAAGTATAATTTACATTGTTGAAAGTGTATGGTGATAATGTCCCGCGATGGACGTCACTATTGTATGAACTAAAAAAATGTTCATAATATACGTTTGGAAACAATTCCGATACAATACGAGTAAGTTGAAACGTAACTGAATAGAACAGTTCAAATGTTCAAACAAAAAACATTTGAAAGTAATTATTTTGAACTTTGAACCAATTCATTTATATATATATATATATATAAAAAAATTGTAATTCAATATTTTAAGTACTTAATACAAAAAAAATACAGATACATATTACAGTTTCATGTAAAAATGCAGTGCAACTACACTATGTTATTTTAAATGCGAATTCGAATATATATTAAAGTCCAATAGCCATGACGTTACAATTACTATACACGTAGTTGTGATATGATTATTTCCACCCTTTCACATATTACTGGAATAACACGATCTATTGAATACTTTAATAAATGCTTATAATATAATAATCATAATAATCATAATCATAATAATAACATTATTATTACGAACCACTAAAAAAATTCTGAACGAACCGTTCGAATTTCATAAAAAATAATTCTCGGTAAGTTATTTTTTTTTTCGTACTATATTATATATTATTATATATTTATTAGTGTGAAAATTTTACTACTAGCCAATGTATTTTTTTTCCATCTACAATTTTTCTACAACATGAACGATAATATGCATTTATACGATTTATTTATAAGCCTAGAGATTAATTCAAACAATTTACATTGATTATCGAAATATTTACAAATTATATAATAATTATAATAAAAAAAAGCAATCCCATAGAATCACAACCCCACTAGGTTATGGCACGGTGGAAAAAAAACATAATTAAAAAAATACATCAGATCAAATAAATCAATTCCGTATACTCAGTACTTAATTATAAAAGCTTTCTGGCTGTTTGTTTTTTATATATGTTGAGATCGAATTGTCCTTGTCAGTTAAAGTGTCTGCCAAAAGTGTTAGTTTATAGAACAAATAATAAAAAAAATAGTAAAAAAATCTACATTTTCATAAATAAGTAACTTCTTCATAATTATTTATTAAAGATCATTTAAAAGAAAACAAATTGTAATTAAATAACGAATTAAATTCACAACATGTCACTTCTACTGTGCTTATACACTTTGGCACTAACACTTTTAGCGTACACTGTGTTTAAGTAGATTGTAAAGTGTTTATAATTAAAAAAAAAACAATTAATTTCGAACCAAAACGCTATGCGCACATTTACACTACGAAAGACAAATACAACTACTTATTGTTCTTACTTGTGTTACAAATAATGATTATACAATTTTGATATGGACCTTTTAAGGTAGACTATCGTTGACTGACCGATTAACTAACTTAACGAACACTTAAACTAATCATAACCACTAACAATTCGAAATATTTAATTTTAGCTAACCTTAGTCATAATCATAATCATAATAATCATAATCAAATAAAAAAACAAAATATTATATAAAAAAAATATATAACGTAAACCTATAATACTTGAAAGATCCCGTTAAAACCGGGCCAAAAAAAAACTTATGTTCACAAAATAATAATAATCATAATATTTGGTTACTCCTAATTTATATTTTAATTATAAAAATCCAACAGTGAACACATTAAAACACCGTCCGCTAACTTGAAATAGATCTAAACCCGTAGATATAATCGTATTATATACTGTTACTACGCTACACTACCATTCATATAATAATATAATAATAATAATATAATAACCACAAATCACTTTATATCGCTATAATATAAATTCAGTTCATAATTTCACTGCGTCCATAATATAATCACAGACCGATCGATTCTCGTATCGATCGTAAATCCTCTCTGAGATCGATTTGTTTCATATCAAGTTTCTATAATCATTCGATCGATTCTGATCGCGCTCGTGATAATAATCATAATACGATTTGATTATGATTATGTCCAGCCTCTTTGTATAATTTCTAAGGCTTTTAGATTTTGGCTTATCGATTTATTTGTCAGATCTCTGTTCGTTTAAAGATAGGTTTTCGGCTTCGTCTTTGATATGTGAGATGGAAGGACGGTATCTGTCGTCGGGTCTGGAGTACTCGTCGTACGGGCTGGTCTCGCTCGAGCGATTGCTAGATGATTCCTTAGTGGAATTTTGGTAATCTCCTGCAAATTGGTAAAATGATAATTATAGTTATTTAATAGTAAGTAATTTAATTTATTTATTTATTTTAAATTTAAATAATAAAAAGGATCATATAAATAAGTTACATAGATTTAATAAATATATTAAACATTTTTTAAAAGACGTATAAAAAGTATTTGAACGCACCGGGATTCTACCAGCTTTTAGGGGTTTTACTACCAGCTGCGTCGAAATTCTTATACAACTTATTTATGTTGTTAGCATCTCTGTAGAGAGATTTTTACAAATTTCTACTACTTAAAGATTATTAAAAAATAATCGTTTAACAAGAGAAATTGCTATTTTGGTTTAATATACTATTTTTAAAGCTAACAACATAAATCATTTGCAACAAACACTGTAGTTACACATACAAGTATCAGAATACCTTTATTCGAATAATCCGAAGCTTGCATTTCGTTCTTCAAGGCGTACAGGTTAGGCTTGACGTCCGGCGCGTCTCCGGCGCTGAGGTCCTCCGCCTTCACCTCGTGGGAGGAGCTGCCGTAGCCGTTCATGAGAGGCGGCCGACTGCTCGCCGACATTAAATGTTACACGTATGGTCAGACTTTGGATTGGCTTTTTAATTATATAATATGGATGCCTTTTTATCATAAACAAAACTACATTACATTGAGTTCAAATTCTTTTCAATTCATATGAATTTTCACTTTGTATACTGTCTACTTATAATTTTATAAAAAGAAGCAAAGAAGACAATATAATGCTTCAACAATAGATAACACAATTACAAAGTACTAAATCTAGTAGAATTTAAAATGAAAAAAAATCTGTATACCTGTAATCCTCGTGTGAAGAGGGATATTCCTCAGACTGCATCATGTGATCATCTCCAGACATATACGATAAGTTACAGTCTTCCATCATACCCTGAAATTTTACATTACTTACATAAAATTACTCTCTATGTATGGAAAAATATATTTATATGTGTTAATTAAGACTAGAATTTCTAAAGCTACGTATTAAAGGATTTACAACTATTATTCACAAAATGCAAATATTCTGGACTGAGTTCCTAGATCTAGGTAAAGTTTTATTTTCAGTTATATTTACCTGAAGGTTTCGTTTCAGTGCTTCACTATAGCTGTGAGGACTCGTCATCATTGGAGGACTCTGCGCTCCCATGAACCTATTAGGAATTAAAATCAGATATAACAATACTGTAATCAATTAAATTTTTCAAAAGTAAAATCTCTTGAAAATCTTCTTGAGCTTTTAATTTTATATGAATATAATTTGCAATTAAAATATAAACTATATGTAAGTTTTATCTTTCTCCAAATCAAAAACAAATAAAATAAAATTCATACCCCGGCCATCACAGACCTCTTCATATTTAACAAATCATAAGTGTTATCAAAAGTGTTATCTGTCAAGTGTAAAACTTGTGAAGTGTTGAATTTGGAAATCGTGAAACCAATTAGTTTGTTCGAGTAATTCATGTCAGAGTCAATAAACGGTGAGTGTGTGTAAAAAGTTAAAAGATTATAAATAGAATAAAAAGATTTTAAAAAATAGATAAAAAGGCAAGCATATAGAAAAAATTGAGAAAAAATTCTAAACAAACATGCGACAAAGATGCTCGTGCAAAGCCTGAAGCCACTTACCAAAATTAGGAAACATGCACACAAAGGGACCGTTCAATTCCACATCTCGGATATCCAACGACGATCTTCTTTACAATATTTTTTTTTAAACAATACAATCATGCATATGATAATTATCGAAATAAATAAGATTTTTAACGTTTCTCGTGGAGTTCGCGATAAATGTATCTATGTATCTGGTACTTGGCAACATATGATTAAAGCTAATTAATTAGTTTTGAATTGTGATGTTAAAATCTATTGCAAAACAATCATGTTATAGCTTCGCAATCTAAGTCTAGTGGCACTAGTGTGTGTTTATATATCTTTATATGTATGTGTAAAATAAACTAAATGTTAAAAATTTACACAGAATAAATATTATATTTCGAAATCAAATAAATTGTAAATATTAGGAAAATTTCTTTCTTGCCCTTTTTGTTACTTCATATGTAGATATAAAAACACACACAGTTTTTTTCTATCAATATTATAGAATAAACATATGACTCTAGTTCAAACTAACATGACATATTGAATATATCTAAGCTTATACATTGACAACATACATTATCATCAACTATTTGATACTAAAAATCATCATTCAGGATTTTTAGATCATTCACATACAATACGTTATGGACGCGATCGCCCAACGATTTTTGCATATTTTGCATATATTTAACGTATTTTATTTGTAACAGCTGCTAAGACGTCGTGTTGTCTACATCGCTTGTGTGATAACTATTTTAAGCAATTTGAATTTTTGATTTAGCTATCGTGATATATTTGTGATTCAGCATTTTTTTATTTGTATTACGAATTAAATTCGTTTTTTTTTTTAATATTAACATGTAGTTATCTTGTCTTTGTTATTCTACTTTAAAGAAAATGTTTTCGGTATCTTGAGTTATTTGTTATATGTCATTTTCATAATATTTTATTAGAACCTTCATATATTCACGAAGTCCATGTGTTATTAAGTTTATGCGTCTTTACGCATCTCCCGTGTTTTTATACTATGTATGATTGTTACTAAACTAGCCATAGAGAACCCAGAGTTAAAAACTGTTTCTAGTATGAGAACAATCCCAAAATTTCTTATGAAAACCTTCCAAACCTGAACCCAATAAAAAATTAAAAAACTTTATTACTAACTCGTGAAACAACTCAAGACCGAACACAATTTAGAATGAACCATGAACGATTTAGCGTAGAATGCTGAATAACAAATACAATTCGAAAGGGAGCAGCGTGTCGTTGGACGGTCGCAGCGGCCCTTACTGTGCGTTGTTGGCGGCGGGTTCGTACTTGCGCGGGCGGCCGCGGCTCAGGTGGCGGCGCTTCACGAACTCCGCGTCGTCTACCATCCAGAATGAGCCGAAGTCGTCCTCGTACCGCACGAAACATTTGTGCAGTGACAGGTTCGTCCGGATCGCGTTCTATAATTCATTTCTCTTTAGCACATTTCAGTTATTTTTTTTTTATTCCTCGTCGTGTAACAGAAAGCTTAGATCGTCGTCAGTTTATCATGCAAGGAACCGGGATGGGAGTGGGTGATAAGCCTGTTTTATCCTTGCGCCGAAATCCACGAACACACACAAATTAATTATACCTAAGTACAATATACGATCACAGTGTGACGACGTAAGCGGTGTTTACGATGTCACTTACAAATTCAAAATTAACTACACAAATAATAGTAATAATACGAAAAACTTTAAATCTGAAACGAGAAAAATGTTTATTTACACGATAAGAATTAATAACTAGGTTAGATAGAAAATATTTAAGAAGAGATTGATTAATATGTGAAGTGTGTGATTTGTATAAGTGTAAAGTTTTTGTATTGGTAAAGTGTGTTGAAAGTGTTAATTCTAGAATTTTGTATTGAAATACATTTAAATTGTTTTTTAAACGTTTCAATTTTAACTAATCATCGTTGTAGATGAGTGAGTAAATATAATTATATTGATATTGCACAATAAAAGTAAAAATATTTTTTAAAAGTGTTTAGTGTAAAAGTATTAGTTAAATTTCACACAATTCTTTTAAATTAGAAGTAAATTAGAAGATAGTTTAGTTTGAGATCAGATTTTATGATATTTTAAATGTATAGTATATAAGTAAGGTAATATGGATAGTATTTGTATAGTGTCATTTGTTTATATTGCAAGTGTAATTGTTAAGTGATAATGATAGCACTCATTAGTATGATCATGCATTTTGACAAACAGTGTAATGTGTAAAGTGTTAAAAAATATTTGTTTCAAATTACCGTTGTTATAAACATTACATTTTTAATCAACAAATAATTTGATTTATAAGTATCATTTGTTCAATGTGGAAAAATTAAATTGAAATAGTCCGGGTCAAAGTAATACCCTGTATATAGCTAAAACTATAACCAAACGTTATCTGTTAAGTGTATAAGTGTCTAATGTCACTGAAGTGTAAGAGATCTATAATCGAATATCAGATTTTAGATCGATAAGATTCAGAGAGAAATAGTTTTGTGTGGAGATAGTACAAAGTGTGCATTGTTACTCGTTGCAAAGTGTTTAGTGTCAAATTGAATAAGTGTATAATTGTAACTGTAAATGTAAATTGTTTAAGCTCGGGTTGAATCTGATGTTTCATGTTAAATATAAATGTAACTGAAGAGTTAATCTGATTTGCTTTGCTCAGAAGCAAATCCTGGCGTGTATTAAACAACAAAATCAATGACAAATATTTGTACATTAAGTGTGTAATCGGTATTGTATATGTAAGAATAAAAGTGTATAAGTGTAATTAAAGTGTAAACGTAAAGGAACCTTCACGCGGCCTGTACCCAGGGTAAGGTGCTGATTATGCTAGTGTATCGATGTGCAAATGAAGTTGTAAATGTAAACCTAAAATAGTTTAATCTCTCACTCGACACGACGAAATGTAACAAAGTGTAACTTTTAAAATATGCAAAGGTAACTGCTCTATTGAGGAGCTATACCTAGCATATGATAAAATAGCAATAGCTATTTAAGGTACAATCTGCAAGTTGTAAAATACATTTGTCGTAAACAGTTCAAACAACGTATATGTTACGTGTGTAAGCGTTCAATTGTCCCCAAGCAGTCTTTACCCAGTATATTGCAGATAGTCTTAACCAAGTGTAGTCCATTTTAAAGAAGAAGTGTAAATGAAACCATAAAATTTGTAACCAAATGAAGTGTGCGTGTGTGTGTGTATACAACAGGTGAAGTGTTTGTGTGTAAGTGTAAAATGTAAATGTGTACCCAGCGTACAATTTCCAGCGTGGTTATGTACAAGTGTAGTTAAACCATATGATTTACAATCAAGTATTCTATGTGAAGTAAATACAAAGTGAATACGGAGCCGCGTCCGTGTAATCAAGCAAAGAAGAACACAATCTGGTGTGCGTGTGAGTGTGTGTGTAGAGAGTGAAGTGCGAAGTGTAAATGTGAAGTGGTCTGTGCGGGGGCAGTACCCGGCGTGTAAGGGCGGCGCGTGCGCGGCGCGCTGCGGGCGCCGCTTGTAGAACTCCACCTCGTCGACCGTCCACACCGCGCCCTTCACGTTCTCCACGCGCATGAAGCACTTATGGAGCGACAGGTTGTGGCGCACCGCGTTCTGTTTATACTCATACTTTACTACGGGCACTTGCATGTGGGCTTGGCGTGTTGGGTCTCTTTTATGTTATATTGGTGCTTTGAAATAAGGCCTAATACCGTGTATGAAGACTGGTGAATTTCATTTTATAATCAATAACGATAAACAAAATGATTAAGTTGGGCTTGATTTGTTTGTTTGTTCTTTTTATTTGAAATCAATTTCATTATTAAAATAAAACGTAGTTTAAGTAATTAAGTACGCGTATGAAGTACATATAAATTACTATATTTTTTTGTATTAAGTTTGGTGATTTTTTTAATATAATTATTTAACATAAGTCATAAATGTTAAAAGTTATTTAATTTTAAAATTAAATTATTTGCTTAATCTAAATTAAAATTGCCCTTTATTTTTTGCCTTCTACTATACTTTAATATTATTTTCGTTTGATGTAATTTAAATATATTTTTGCAAAATATATATTGTTTATAAATCGAATTATTCCAAAACCTAATTATCAATAATTTATTTGCATATATTATAAATTTATTATATTGATTAAAAAATATTTTTTAGCACCAACATCCAATTAATTTATATAAAGAATATTTATTTTTTACAATTTTCAATATAAATATTTTATTGAAAATAGTAAACATATATATAAGTGTAGACTTAAATATTATAATATTATAACTAATTACTCTAACTACAGTTTACCTTATAATTCTGCAGCGATGTACAATTAACGTTTCAAAAATTTATTAATATATTAATAGTATAAATATAAAAGATTTTAGAATATGTCTCCATTAACCTCAAAAAGCTAACAATTTAAAAAAAACTTACGAAAACTTATATTTATTAATCCAATCCAAGAGAAATTGTTTTTTTTTATCTCCTATTTAAATGAAAATTATAATTATTAAATTATTTTTATAATAAAATATTATAATATTGAAATATTTCAATTATATCATTAATAAAATATAATTATTTTTTTACCAAATTACATAGAACCCACACAATAATGTCACGATCATAATCAAAATTATAAGAAAATTGATTCTAGTAATAATCACTCATAATTTCCATAATCATTATTAAGGTAAACTTTATAATATGATTCTTACCTTCCAAGTGGCGGCGTTACGTCTGAAATAGCAGAAAGTGGACTGGAACCAGTTGTATATTTCGTTGAGAGTAAGTTGCTTGTCTGGTGATTCTATTATGGCCTGTAATTTTAATATTGTTTATTTCACACTACATTGTTTTCATAATTTCCAGATACTTCGTTTCAAATGAAGACATTGCGTGTTGTTAGAAATATCAGCACCACGCTTTGTCCTACCAAAGAGGAGAGTTAAAAAATAATATTAAAGAATATCATTTTCTCGAATGGGAATTGAACCCACAATCAATCGCGTTTACAATCAGATATTGTACCTCTGAGTCACAATAGATTCGATTAAAACAATAGTATTTTATTCATAGTAGAGAAGACAAGAACGTAACGTGAAGACACTTCGTTCTCTATTTTCCACATGATTTATTTAGTATTAAAGATGGTTTATGAATAAACTCTAAAAGTAAGTATAAAATAAGTATACGTAAATAAATAAATAAGTAAATAAAATACTAACAATTTATAAAAAAAAACGTTAATTTAAGATATTAATCTTAATTAAAAATAAATACAATTAACCTGTCGAATAAGCGACGCGTATGTGAATGGCGGACGCACGTCAGCCGTCTTGTAGAACTCGCGGTTGCGTTGAATTTCTGAAATATATATTATTATTTATTTTAAAGAAATTCTAGTGACAAATCTTTCCGTTTTTTATTTTTTTTCTCGGAAATGGCATTTTTTTATTAAAATGGACTTTCAATTCATTGTCTATGTAAACATGTGAACATGTAAAAACAGGTGAAGTAATTTTAAAATCCCTTTTCAATAAAAGTAATATTAAATTTTACATATTTTAAGGTTATTTATTATTATTAAAATAAAATAACTATTATGGAGACAGTATACATATGACACGTATTTGATAAATGTTTTTTGCAGAACAGATGATCGATGCTAAGGCAACGCGAGTTATACGTATCAAAGAATGTTAAAATTAATGTAGATAGAAGAAATTTAAGTGGGATTTGAACCCACAAACTTTAAAAAATATAATTTTAATTAATTTATTTAATATAAAAATGCTATTAAATTATATTTTACCTTGCTGTACATCTAATCCAGCTCTTTCGAGCATATAAGGCAGACCTTGACATAAAGGGTAATTTTTCGTAAAGATTTACACACAAAATCAATATCAATTAAATATTAACTTTAAAGTAAAAGAAATATTTTAGTTATTTTCATTCAATTATTTCATTTAAAAAGAGCAATTAATTATTTTTGTTTTGAAAATTATACTTTTTTCATTTTTGCATAAATTTATAATCCGCCATGGTAGCCATTTTAGATTATCAACAAAACTCATTAAATATAATTTTATTGTTTTTTTTAGCTTCACGCTTTTATCCCCCATAGCAGGCTACACAGAAAGTACCCAGTGTCAACACACTCCGTGCTTCGCTTTCCACCGAATTCGAGACATTGCGTGTTGAGTGGTGGAACTCAATGCCGCTCTTTGTCTTTACCAGATCGACCCACAATCGATCGCATTTACAGTCAGACGCTGTCACACGGCGCCATGACCGGCCTCAAATTTCAATGTCATCAGAACTATTCCAAATTTCCACTTCATCGGACATAAGTAGTAAGTCAAATGAAGCTTGCAACATTTCACACACACTAACTAACACGGCAAGTTAAATAAAAGCTCGTAAAAACATTAAAGTACTAATTACCTCCAGCTATAGCCACTCCAGATTTATCTGACACGCGACGCCGCACCGGCCCCGGAGAAGCTCCTTCACTGGCCGGACCTAATGCAATTATTATATTAATATAGCTTCACGCGTGTATCCTGCATAGCTGTCAAGTCACTCTGTACTCCACTTTCCGTCTCTCAACGCCGTGCCTTATCTTAACAGAGCGAGGAAATGGAAATAATGTAAAATAATCACTCTCCCGAATGGGAATCGAATGCACAACCGACCGCGTACTTATTTTTAAAAAAGGTTTAATATTACCTATATATGAAATTGATAGTAATACAAATATTTCTTATATATAGGATTAAAATATTAATATGAATTGAAATCAAAAAGATGTGTTATAATAGACACTGTGTTGAATATTTGCTTAAAAAGTAAGTGAGTATAATTGAGCATCTTTTTAAATTTATATTCTTTTTTTTTATAGGACGGGCAAGGCAAACGAGCGTGCGGGTCACGTGATGGTAAGTGAATACCACCACCCACGGCCCCGTGTAAAACCAGAGGAGCTACAGGAGCGTTGCCGGCCTTTAAGGTAGGAATAAGCGCGCTTTTTGAAGGTGCTTATGTCCTAACGACCTGGAAACAATGCCGCGGGTAGATCATTCCTACATAGATAGCAGAACGCCACGTATCCAGACGGTAGGGATGGTATTTTAGTCTATTACGTACAGTGCGGTTGAAAAATTCAGCGGCAAGAACCAGGTCAAACTGTTCTCCAGAACACTCCCCGTGATATATACGATAGAGAACGCATAACCATGAAACGTCTCTCCGCAAAGCCAAAGTATCAAGCCTGTCACAGATAATTGCGTTACCAACGATCCGATTGGCTCTCCGTTGTGGTGATGGTTTAAGCTGATACTCGCACACCAGCCCAGAGATGAGAACAGTACTCCATACGAGGTCGAGCCTGGGCCTTATAAAGGGCCAAACGGTGTGTGACCGTGAAGTACCGTCTCGCTCTGCCGATGACACCAAGCTTTTTCGAGGCTAACTTGGCCTTGCTTTCCAGATGATCGCGATATTGACAGTCGCTCGAAACGCTCAGGCCCAATATACTTATATCAGGCGCGGCTTTAACGGGTTGTGGGTATTCTGCAACTACCACGTTTGATAGGTACCATACTCCGTATCAGGCAATGGTCAGAAGATCCCAAAGGGGCAACGACCTTAACCTGATACTATTCTGGATGTGAAGTCATCAGAAGGTCCAGTAAGGAGGCATTGTGGCTGTCTACATCTGGGACTTGCGTAGATGATTTAACCAATTGGGATAGTCCATTTGCCATAACAAAGTCAAACGCAGCCCTCCCTGCGTAGTCGGTAGTGCGTGATGTAAGCCAATCAGCATGACGAGCGTTGAAATCGCCAAGTATCACGACCTCGGCAGAGGGTAGCTGGGACAGCATATCGTCAATAGCCGATTGTATGTGCTCCAAAAGTAGATCCCTTTCTGCATTACCATTATGGGACTGATCCATGCATGCGTAGATTCGGACACGATCATCTGAATCAATACGAAGCCAGATGGTAGACAGGTCCCGACCTTCAAAATTGGCAAGGCGACGAAAACTCAGGTCCTCCCTCACGAACACAGCGACCCCGGTGTGACGCACAAAATTATACTCTATTTTGTAGCCGGGGTATTGGAGGTAGGCTATGTTGCTTGGTTGGGCAATTTGAGTCTCCGTCAGAAATAATAAGGCCGGCTGTGCCGTCTCAAGGTGGTGCTGGACGGCATTCAGGTTAGAATGTAGACCCCTAATGTTACGAAAATCCACGTTAAGTGTGGAAGGGGTTGCCGTGGAGCGTACGTCTCGTTTGCCTTGTCTCACGCGGTGCTTTGCCCTCCCCAGAATTCGAAGGGCGGCCTGAGTTTAAAGACTCAGGGAGTGATTCTCCATCAATAATGATGCTGGTACTCTCCTAGGGTAAAATTTCTTCTGGAACCGCTTTCATTTTGGGGAGAAGGGGGAGAGTTTGGGCGCCAGGGCCTGGCATTACCTAATAGGAAACGCAATAGCCTAAAGCTATTACTTAACGTCGGTTTTAAATGCTAGGGGTGGTAATGATCCGGTAGAGTCTGCGCATTGGCGCCATCGCTGGCAACATGAGTCTACCACACGTATTTTAGTCGCCTTTTACGACACCACCAAAATATATTAAATTAATAATAATAATGTATAAGTACCATGTGTTTGACACACGTTTATATAAAGTGACAAGCACGTTGCTAATAGACATCTAAGCGCAGCGCCCACTCACCGTGCGGCAGCTTGGCGTGGTGGTCGCGCGCGGCGTGCAGGTGCCGCATCATGGCGGCGAGGCGGTCGCGCTCGCGCCGCAGCTGCAGCTCCAGCTGCGCCACCACCTGCATCTGCACGCGCGCCTGCGCCGCCGAGCGGTCGTCGAGCGTGTGCGCGCCCTCCAGGTGTCTAATCGGTGAGTGAACAATAAATCATACTCTATATTTCCACGCTTAACGGTTGTTTTTTTTAGCTTTATGCTTTTTTATCCCGCACAGGAGGGTAGACAGAAAGTACCTACCAAGACTCTCCGTACTTCGCTTTCCATCGAATTCAAGACATTGAGTGTTAAGTGGTAGAACTCCACGTTGCACTTTGTCTTACCAAAACGAGGAAGTGAAAATAATTTGTATATAATCTCAACCCCGAGTGAACCCATAACCGATCACGTTTGCAATCAGACACACGGTTACACTGTCACACGGCTAACAGGGTAGTCAGAAACAACCTAGTGTCGCGACACTCTGTTGAGTACTTTCCGGCCAAATCAGACACAATTTTAAATTAAATTATTCGCTCAAGTAGGCATCGAACCTACAACCCGTCTGTATTTACATACAGATGCTGCCCCACTTCGGTAGATTTTAAAAAAGAATATATAAAATAAAATATAGCCTCCATATTGCAGACTTATTAACATACAAACAACGATTAACAAATAGAAATATTTTCGCCAACTACATAGAGGCCGGTCAAGGCGCAGTGGTACGTCGTGTGATTGTGAACGCGATCAGTTGTGGATTCGATACCCACTCGGGGGAGTGATTATATTTAAATTATTTGCACTTATTCGCTCTGGTAAGACAAAGTGCGTTGTTGGGTTCCGCCATTCAACACGCAACGTCACGAGTTTCGTGGAAAGCGCGAGATAAAAGCGTAAAGCTAAAAATAAATGTACTGCTAAAGGAAACTCACTTGAGAAAAGCTTGAAAATCCTCAGCTAAAGCGTCACAGCCGGGCCACTTGCACACGCCGCGACCGAACAGCGGATGCTCTTCCAATTCATTACTCCATAGCATTAGACCTAATTATATTAAAATAATTATCATTTTAAGTAAAACATGTTTTACTAAACAGGATGTTAAAATAATCGCATTTTAAAGCATTTTTGTCAATTTTCGCCTGTCTGTTTGTATCGGCTGATCTCTGAAACGGTCAGTGTAGACCTAAATTGCGTAACACAACGCTGAACTTTATCGAACCGGGCCTAGGAACTATATTATGACCATTAAGCTAAACAGACAGAGATAACTTAGTGTTAAAACAATTCGCTTTCAATTTACACAGTGTATTGATTATTTTCCATATTGTAATAAAGAATATAAATATATACATACTTTATATATATATCAATAAGTTATAGTGAATATATAAGCATATAAAAAGATAACAAACGTTTATTGACATAAACAAGAATCAAACTGGTGACCACTGTGGCGATATTCGTTTCACTCACCCGGCGGAGCATTGGGCGGTACAGACAGAGGCGCGTGCATCAAGTACTGGCGCTGCACCGCCTGCAACTGCTGCACTAGCTGCTGTTGCTGTGCGTTCAGCTGTTGCTGTAGAGAGCCTTTTACAGATAACAAATCAAATATTTATTAAAAAAATTGTTATTTGCGTTTATATTGTATGCAAATTTAACACAGTTTACTATATAACTTATATTCTAAAACATTATTTACTTTCTTCTATGTTATTACGGCCCAATTACTCAAAGTTTTTATATAATGTACCCTCTGTGTTCTTCATTATGGTATAATGTTATAATTTCATCAAATTATGTTCAGCAGTGTTTTCATGGAAGAATATAGTAACCTTCAAATAACGTATATATATATATATATATATATATATATATATATATATATATATATATATATATATGTGTGTGTGTGTATATGTATATATATATATATTTTCTACGTTTCCACTTACTCGGAGAACTGTCTGGTTGCTGGAGATGGGACTGTGACAGCAGATTTAAGTTGATCTGATCTTGTATCCGAGATTGCTCCAGCTGCCGCTTCGCAGCTTCCGATGTCATGTGCTGTTGGGAATTATATAATTATGATTGAAGGAATTTCTTAATTAAATTAAAGGTGATTAAATTTAATTTTGTTTGCATATAAATTCTAGCTCCACGCTTTTATTCGTATAGCAGGGCAGACAGGAAGTATCAAGTGTCAAAACACTCCGTACTCTGCTTAACGCCATAGAGGCCGAAGAGGCGATTTGTCTTACCAGAGCGAAGAAATTCAAATAATTTTAATTTAAATCATTTCTCTGAGTGGGAATCGAACCCACAACCGACCGCGTTCACATTCAGACGCTGTCCCAATGCGGCCACGACCTTATATAAATATAAAGAGAATAAATGTATTATAAGAACTAATGTCCTACTAAATCAAAAAAAATATTTAAAATATCGAACAAATTATATATTTTATGTCAGTCCTTATACATCTACTAAGGGATATTCGCAAAAAGTATTTTAAAACAGCAAATTTTAAAATATCTATTTCTTGGTTTTACTTTTCCAAACCAGAGTTAAAAATTGATAAATGTGCCTATATAAAATACTATTTCACATTTAATACATTTTTGAAAAAACGTATAAAAATTTGAACGCAGCGGGATTCGAACCCGCGTCTCTTGGACGGTATCCGGTTTTCTAGTCCTAAGTGTGGAATAACACTTTAAAAATAGTAATATAAATAAAATAAAAATAGTAATAAAATAAAATAAAAATTATAATAAAAATAGTAATATTTCACATTTATCAATTTCAATATATTTACTAAAATACATCAAATGAATGATGAACGAATGATAATTTTTTTTAGTGTCTTTTTTCCGCTATAGAAAAACAAATCAGTTCAATCCCTACTCTGACGAACGATTTTCAATTCTTTAGTCTATAAGACAGGGCGCGGCTTTGAGATCTACTATATACCATGAAACCCACCTGTTTTTGCATATGATGCTGATGAAACATCCTCTGCTTCATCAGTGCCTGCAAATGCGAGTGCTGATCCAGTATCTGCATGGCTAGCAGGTCTTGAGCTACCAGGGGCAGAGGGGAGCGCGGGGGAGCGCTATTGCTGCCCGCGGGAGAGACCGGCGCTGGACTTGACTGGGCTGACCCACCGGTGGGTGATGGTGGTGCACTTGCCTTGAGAATTTGTTAAGAATAGATAAAAAAAATTCTTTTTGATACAAATTTAATTACATTATAGAATGGGTATGTATCATTTTTTTCCTTATTGTTATTTATCTCTTATTTGAATGTTCTTATAGTTGGCTGCTTAGAACTAGAAGAGAGTTTGATGTGTGAATTTTATTCCTTCGTAGGGTTATTTTAATCAAGTGGATAGATGAAATTTATATCAGAATGCACTGTTAATATATATATATATATATATATATATATATATATATATATATATATATATATATATGTGTGTATAAATTAAATTTTCTTTATTTTTTTATAATTAGGATTTGCAAACTGAAGGAAATCTTTAGGCATCTAATACTAAAATTATACTGACTGAGATAATTTCATAAGGAAAAATGCAATGCAATAAGAAGATATTTTTAGTAGTAATTCATTATAAATATATCAAATAAGTTAAATAAACATAACACATACTAACACGTTTTTGATATAGACTACTGGTAACATATAGGTATATTTGTTTACGGGTTAACGAATGTAAAGTAATTAACTATATAATTAACTAAAATACATACTCGTGCGAGTGACAATGGCTCATTATTCGGTGGCGGGGAGCGTCGCGGCGGTGAGCTGCGTCTGCGACGCCGAGCGTCGCCGCCCCACCGGGTCTCCTCTCTGTAAAAAGGAAAAATTAATACTATTGTATAGTTTTATCGTATAATAAGTAAAAATATACAATAGATAAAAGTATTTTATAAGTTATGCGAAAAGAAGGTTATTTATATTAAAAAGAAAATATTCTTTTAGCTTTACGCTTTTATCCCGCATAGCTGGGTATACAGAAAGTAACTGTCAAAACTATCCGTACTTCAATTTCCACCGATTGCGTGGTGAGTGGTAGAATTCAACGTCTCACTTTGTCTAACCTGAGCAAAGAATAGAGATTAATTTAAATATAATCTCTTCCCCAAGTGGGAATCGAACCCATAACCGATCGCGATTACAGTCAGACGTTGTTCCACTGCGCCACGAGCCTCATTACACCTCAAATGAAGATATATTATTCATGAAAATAAATATTAAATTGAAAAGATTGCATTTTTTAGTGGCTTATTGGCTGGCTGAATGAACCTATGACCTCCGGTGTTACTACACCGGAAGTCACGAGTTATTAACCAGAAAACTATCAGGCTAAGCGTTCAAGTTAGTCTTACTAATATTTACCCTTGGCAGAGAATTTACGACCATTAGAATATTAGTCTGATATAGTAACTACTAAACCAATAGATCACTTGATTAGATTATAATAAATCTTTAATGTCTTTAAATAATACATTTTAAAATTAATTATGATATTATAAAGTTTGATATTTTCAGATAAAGCAATTTTTTCAGCTTGACGTATTTCCTGTATAGCAAAGAAACCAGAACGAGCTAAGACACTCCGTTCTCCATAATATGTTGTTGTCTTCTATGGAACAAGTGAAGTTGTATATATTTACCTATCCAAACAGCGGTCCAGCTCGAATGCGTTGAGAGGCGGCGGCTTGGCAGCCCCACCCGGGCTAGAATTCAATGCCGGCTCCGGACCCTGGCAAAAAATAAAATTTAAACAAAACATTAACTTTAAGGTATTTATGGAGTTTATTAAAATTTTCAACGCTTTGCATTAAAGACGACCTTAATCCTGAATAAATTTCGTATATATTCACACTCTTGTCCTTATTAAAGAAGGAAAAGGAATAAAACTTGAAGAAATAAAAATAATTTTAATTCAAAATATGTGTGTGGTACAAAAATACTATACAATTAACAAAATTGTACGAAGTAATTTTAAACATACTTAAATATAGATGGGTTCAATCTAGAATATCCACCTATAAGAAAGATTCACGCCTTATCCCATATATCATGGTAGTCACAAACCAACCCTAGTGACAACCAAGACACTCCGTTTACTGATTTCCGTCCAAAATCGAGACATTGCGTATTGAGTGGCGTACTTAAAAACTTAAATGATCCTCTAAATCATTTAGATGTTTAGACGTATAAAATTTGGAGCAAAATTCGAATCCGCGCTTCTTGAAATCATAATTAAACGTCAATCAAAATGATATATCGAAATTGATTATAACAAATGATTTATGTGTACTGGTGTATCTTATTTTATTAATTTGAGATTATTTGATAAAGCAATTTTTGTATAGAACATACAGTATCAAGTAAGTAGGTAAGTAGCCATCGTGGCGCAGTGGAACAGCGTCTGACTGTTAACGCGATTGCTTGTGGGTTCTATTTCCACTCAGGAGAACGATAAATGTCTTAATTTCGAGCAGAAATCAGACAACGGAGTGTTTCGACACAACGTTCTCTTCGACAACCGTGATATGCGGGATCAAACTTGAAGCTGTTTTTTTATTTAGTGTAAGAATTCATACATTTATGGTTGACACAATACATGTAAATTACTACACATACATTAGCTAATAACGTATTTATATATTTACTTGACTAATCATTGAAAAATCAATATGGCTATGTTAAAATAAATAACAAACATACTGAAAATATCGTCTTTGTACATATGATTATTTTGGTACTACATATTAGTTTATTTGTATATAAAGAAAAAACCTCAATTTTTTTATATTTATAGTATCGAAAAATGGTCATTTTTTTTTATTAACTTAATCGTTACGCAGAAACGATTATGAGATTCAGTAGACCATCGAGGTTTGCCAGTTCAAATTCACTTCTTTGTTTCCTAGTATAAAATCAATACGACGTACTGTGACGGCGCGTGTCTGTAAGCACGTTATGTGGTTGATTTGATTTTCAATCGAGGGTAGTTTTATATTTAACGTATGACATATGCGTCAAAGCACGGCGTTGAGTTTCGCCACTCAATATGCAATTGTTGATTTTTGGCGGAAAGTACACCGAATGTCTCAACAATGCGTTTTCTAACTATACTGCTATGATTCTGCGTGAGTTACTATAGATCATATTTTTCATTATAGTATTTTAAAATTGTCAAACAACAAATATATATATATATATATATATATATATATATATATATATATATATATATGTATATTAAGTTCTAACCTTTTTTGATTTTTTCTTAGAGAATATATCTATATATTATATATAATAAAAATGTAGTTGATCGCTGCCTGCACTTAGACGATACATAGGAAAATTAGTCCTAATGTAATATAACAGTGTTCTTTATTTTTTTTTATGTTTGTTTGTGTGTCTGTTTTTTTAAAGGTTTTTTTAGTTTCACGCTTTTATCCCGCACAACATGGTATTCAAGAAGTACCTAACGTCAAGACACTCCGTACTTCGCTTTCCACCGAATTCGAGACATTGCGTGTTGAGTGGTGGAGCTCAACGTCGCACTTTGTCTTGCCAGAGGACAAGGAAGTGAAAATAGTTTTAAATATAATCACTCTCCCGAGTGGGAATCGAACCCACAACCGATCACGTTTTACAGTCAGACGCGGTCCCACTGCGTCACAACCGGCCTCATGACGGCTTAATCGATTTAAATGCAGTTTTTACCACTATACTTTTGCGACCTCCCCTTTAACGTTTCGATAAAATTATATTAAAGGTTAAGGTCACGCAGCCGAAGTAGCGGGTATTTACTAGTATAATCTGTAAAGGTTAATAGAGATATCCGTTGTACAAATAACACAGTAAACAAACAATGAATTACACATAATTAATTTTTAAAATATTCAAAAGTTAACAATGACTTAGCATAGATCTCTTTAAACAGTTTTTTATGATTTATTTTATTATCTCATACAAAACTAACAGACTGACAAAATTTAAGTTGTTTATATATGTTTATTGCTCGCCTAAATATTTTTATGAAATACCAAGGGTTACCCACTCACTTTAATATCGATTTCAATAAATATATCGATAATAATAACATCGGTTGCTAGTCGGGGGAATGATTATATTTAAAAATATTTTCATTTTCTCGCTCAGCTAAGACAAAGTACGGCTTTGAGTTCAGCCACTCAACACCCAATGTCTCGAATTCGACGGAAAACGGAGTACAGAGTGTTTTGACACTAGGTACTTCCTGTCAATTTTGCTATGCCGGATAATAGCGTGAAACTATAATTAATAATATCTATAAATATTTTCAAACCTCACTATATTTTTTTTAAATATAATTAAGATTTAAAAACGAAAAAAACGTAAGGAAAAAGTAAGCTGAGGAAGGAAACGTGACAATTTAATGAAAAGTTAATACTGTGTGAGCAGAAAAGATAATAAAGTATACATTTTTTGGTTTTGTGATGATTTGAACTTACCATAGTTGTTGTTGTGACTATTAAATAATTCAGTAAGTACAGCGAAATAAACTCTTAGCAAAAATTAAGCAAAGAATTTAACTATACACATTGCTTTAAGTGAGAATCGAACCTACAAACATCGCATACATCAACAAGATACAAGTTTAAGCTCCATAGGCGTTATTGCCTTATATGGTGATAAAGTACAAAAAGTATGCAATAGACCCGTATATTGTTTAGAACAAGGTCTGACTAAGTTGTTTTCATCTCGTGTTTTCAACAAAATTTACAAATGCTGAGATGTACAGAAAACAATGAATGTAAATACCCGACAGAGGAAAAAATATCGTGGACGTAATATTTTGTGGATAATTATACATCATTATACACACTGTAATGAACAAAGATGTGTGAAAAATAATAACTTATTTATACCTAAAAGTATGAGTGCTCCCTTGCGATTTGCTTATTTATTAGATTCACCAGTGGTAATTATATTAGATGGATTTTTTTTAGCTTCACGCTTTTATCTAGCATAGAAGGTTGACAGAAAGTACCTAGTATCAAGACACTCCATACTTCGCTGTCCGCCGAATTCGAGACATTGCGTGTCGAGTGACGGAACTCAACGGCGCACTTTTTGCACACCAACGGCACACTTTGCGCACACCAAAGCGAGGAAGTGAATATGAGTTAAATATCATTCCCAGAGTCGAAATCGGACCCAAAACCGATCGTGTTTACAGACAGATACTGCCCCACTGCGCACAATTGTATAATAGATTTCTTTCTTATAGCTAACTGCATAACCTTCTATGGTGAATACCACAATTGCACTCATATACATCCTTTTTTTACATAAAAAACTAGAATTAGCAAACTACAATGCAATAAGTAAATACTACTAAAATTAATAATATTTTACGGTATTCCTACGAAATGTATCTAGAGGGCTTCCGAATGGATCCAAAACGCTATGTTTCGTTTTAAGATTTTTCAAAATCGAGTATAAGGGAATCATTACTCAAAATAGATCTGCGAAAAGGTACTTCGAGGAAGAAGACTTAGGTAAGCTCCTGAGCACCTTAAAACACAATTTTTCAACAAACAATGGATTATCATATACGCTATTAATACTTTTTTGTACGAATGCGATGCCTTAGCGTGAATTTTAAAATCGATATTAAAATTCCCGTAGCAATTTCGTGAATTTATATGTTGGTTGGTTGGTTGATTCTTAGCTTATGGCGTTTCGAGCATGCCAGTTGAACACAAATCACTTCGCCAATGTCACGTTGATAGGAGAACACACGAAGGAGGTTGTAAGGTTGAGGTGAATTTATTTGTTAAGCCTATCGAAATCTAAGTGTCTAAGGGGAACTTTCTACCATCAGGAATTTCGGCTGGGCGTTGTAAGTGGATTACTCAGGTACAACAAGATATTATTTAAAGTATCCACTTTTAACTCTGGTTTTTTTCATGAGATATATGTATATAGATAAAACTGTCTGGAAAAATAAAAATATAATAAGCCCAAAGCTATCATAATGCTGTTGTATATACTAGTAATAACCTAGTAGTCAGTAACCTAGTGTCGAGAAACTCCGTTGAATACTTTCCGCCCGAAATCGAAACATTATGTTTTGAATGGTGATCTCTACCCCCACTTTGTATTACCAGAGCGGAGAAATGAAAATAAAGTTTAAATATAATTTTTCCGAATGGGAGTCAAATCCACAACCAGTCGTGTTTACAGTCAGATGAAACTTACTTAAATTGTATGTAATTAATTAATAAACAAGATATATATAACAATATTATCTGCAGAACTACTAACTCCCTCGATGGAAGCTTTATTCGGAACTGAAAGTAAGTGGGTTTTATAAACAAGGATTTTTTTTTAATTGTTCTGAAATTATTTAGGAATCTAAAGAGTATAATTAAATAAAGCAAGTTACGTCAATTAAAAATTATGGTATAAAATTAGCAAATCGCATTTAAAATGGTATTTTTAACCTATAATTTAACGATTAAGTCATTCGTTCGTTCGAAATTTGCATTTCTAACACGCTTATATTATAAATGTATTATAACTATCAATGTAAGATATTTTTGCAACTCTATTTCTACTTCCATGCTGCTAGATTTGCTTGAAAATTTGAACACGTGTACGAATCCGATAGAAAAAATTGTCATATCTTGGGACTTATACTTGCAAGGACAACCAGGACGACAGTGTACAGGGTAGTTAGAGACCTAGTGTCAAGACACTCTGATGACTGCTTTCTACACACAGGACTAATATTCTATGCAATGATATTATACTGTTATAATTTGTAGAGTTAAGTGCTGTTCATGTTATTCCGGAAATCATCAACTAATTAAAAAATTGTATTTTAAAAAAGCAACAAAAGTGGAGTTTCTTGCCAGCTTTCCCTAGTAGAACTGACTTGTAAGTAAATGATAGCTAGTGGTAATAATAAGACTGACAAAACTGACATTTTCATCATATTTCTAATAATACTATATTGATATAATTTATGTATCTAAATGTTGTTCTTGTTATTTGGGGAAGCTAAATAATGTTATCAACTAATTATAAAATTATATATTAAAACAGGAACTGTTGTGTTTTTTTGCTCTTTTTAGTAGAACTGACTACCAAGCTAGTAATAGTTACAGGGCTGACAATACAAACACATTGATCATATTCGTTTCGTTGTTGACAAACGATAGTAATTTTGATTATGATTTTTTTTAATTTCTCTTTTTAAACCTAATCAGCAACCCTGCCCTAGATGAATATTGAAAAAAAAAATACTTTGACATGTTATGGAAGTGGGTAGCTAGAGATATAAACACGCTAGCGCTATGAGGTCAGTGTTTTGACGGCCTGTGTAAACATCTACAAGTGTTCAAATGTAAACTATTATGTGACCATTTTTAAAACGATTGTTTGCTCAGCGTTTTCGAATATGCTACATTAAATAAATTTATTATCTTACTTATTTGTAATTTGTGTGTATTTGTGACGAGGCCTGTCGTGGCGCAGTGGGAGTCAGTCAGTCACTCGGGGGAGTGATTGTATTTAATATTATTATCATTTCCTCGCACTGGTAAGCAAAGTGCGACGTTGAGTTTCACCACACAACACGCAATGTCTCGAATTCAGTGGAAAGCGACGTACGGAGTGTCTTGACACTGTCTATCTACCCTGCTATGCAGGGTAAAAGGTGTGAAGCTAAATCAAAAATAATTGTGAGGATTTGTTTGCAGTACTTGTTTAGTTGTGTATCAGTAAACGGTAGAATCAGGTTAATTCTTATATGGGAAGTTTCATTGGAAGTACCTAGAGGATGTATTTAAAGTCTAATATAAAATTAGTTAGACTAAAAGGAAAAACCTCTAAACAATCAGGCAATCACGACAAAATGGTTTTTGTTGGAAAAGTACAAGGCTGAAGACCGTCAGGGTTCAGAGAAATAACAGGTGTGGTAAGAAAATCTATAGACAGGAACATGGAAACAGGTCGTTACCTCCACCAGGGCTTTCCAGAGCGGGCACGATCTTCAGCATTGAGGAGAACGATGAAGAAGAGAAAAAATGATCGATGAGATGGAAAACACGCTATATTTTTATCTTAATATATAAAATATTAAACGCATAGTAACAATACTTTCTGTGTACCTAATCGAAAATGCGATATTTTGTTAAAAAAATAAACCTTATAACATAGTAGTATATACATCTGATTTCATTAGCCGCGTCTATATCGATTTATTAATGCAAGAAATTGTTGCAATTTTATTTGAACCCACTACTTGTTGCTTTCGCTCCACTTATCACCCGAAATCGATTCATTATATATTACCTGGCGGAACTCAACACCGCGCTTTTGTCTTACTATCTTTTCAAGTAATGAATTTTAATACAGCACGAGAAAAGCCAGTAGCTGGTTTACTGTGATTTTATTCAAAATTTATATTATTATGTTTAAAAAATTACGGTGTTGAGTTAGAGGAGAAAGACCTATACCAATATCTTGATCCTAGGTTCCTTCTACCTACCCTTATATTTGAAAACGGCGTCTTTCTGTTTTTTACTATTATTAATTTATAACTTAGTAAGCAATTATTATTTAATTATTATTAAGACACGCTTGTGCCTGAAATAGGCACTGCCATAAAGCAATATCCGTCCAAAAAAACTTTACTTCCGCTAGCAATACCACTAACCGGAAGCTGTAGAATACAAACGAATGCCATAATATTATTTAAAAGAAAAAACATACCACTGTATGTTAAAATGGAAAAATAAAAATATAATAAGCCCAAAGCTATCATAATCCTGTTGTACATATATATTATTAATTTATAACTTAGTAAGCAATAATTATAACTTAGTAAATAAATCACAATTTATTTACGTTATTAAATCTAATAGTAAAAAAAAACAATGAAATTATAATGTGATTCACAAATAATAATTTAAAGCGTTTTTATAAATTCCTCACAACTTTTTATTAGCTTAAGTTGTACCGGTCGCTTATCAATTTATATAGTCTTGCCACTCTATTTTTACTTGCTTCTTGCCGATTTATATGTACACGTGTCCGGAACTTAAGATATGATAGATTTTTATATGATCCTGGTGTGTTAATGATCAGGATGCCAAGAAAATATAGTAAAGCATGATTTTAAGGTTTTAAAAATTGTAATTGAAGGTGGTCGTAGCTAAGTGGCACAGTAGCAGACTGTAAACGCAATCCGTTGAGGGTTCGATTCCCACTCGGGGTAGTGATGATATTTAAGATATTTTCATTTCCTCGCTCTGGTGAAACGAAGGGCGGTTGAATTCTGCCACTCAATATTGCAATGTCTAGAATTTTGGTGACTTGGCACTAGGTAATTCCTGCTGACATTACTATGCGATCCCGCGAGAAAAGCGTGAAGCTAAATAAAAAAATGTAATATTAACAACAAAAAATGTACACACATTTCCAGTTACATGGCTGTACTTACACTTAACATCTGCTTTGTTCAAACAGACTGACGAATCAAAAATATTATATAATATACATTTGATCTCGACACCCTGTAATTCTGAAAATTGTAAAGAGCAACTGTTCACCTCTCGCTAGTTCTTCTCAGCAGAGACGCCTTCCAAGACAGTAGTAGCTTGTTGGTATACTGACTATACTGACATTTTTATGCTAATAGATAATTCCTAAGCTGTTGAATTTAAATTTCACACTTTACTACGCATAGCAAAGTATTCAGACTAAATCTAGTGTTAAGATACCAAAATCGATATATTACATGGTGTGCTTAACATCTCGCCTGGTTCACCTGAGCAAAAAAAGAAATTATATTTTTGTCCCGATTATCATTATCCCGTGTGATAATCGAACCCAGAACCAATCTCATTTACAGTTATACGCAGCACCACTGTGCCATTACGGCCAGAATTTCAATTTGATAACTGCAATATATTGTCCTCTAAACATTTTCTGAACACAACAAATTAAAAACGCTTGTATACATTTTTAAATATATCTGTGTGATACACACGTTTCGTACAAAACATTTATAAACAACATTAATGATATTTATTCAAAGGTCACGTCCACGTAAATATTGTATTACGTGACATTATATCGCATTTCTTTCTTAGAAAAATAATTTATTATATCATATATTAAATATTATAATAAATATGCGGAAGTCATGATTTTGTATGAAGCCTTTTTTGTATGACGTTGTGGAATAGTGTGAATTTAAATGTCTGGTTTTGGGTTCGATCCCTACTAACACGAATGACAGATAAAGCACGGAGTTGAGGTCCGCTAATCCTCACGCAATGTCTCACTTCAGAGGAAAGGTGGACCACGGAGTGTCTTGAAACTCGATTCAAATAAATTTGCTGTAAATACAATACCCAGCTCTTAAACCTGCAATGCAGGTGAAATTTGTCGAATAGATATCTCTGGAACAAATACTTCCTGTATTTGTATAAATAAAAAAATGTTGTAGACATAAAATCTGGTCAACCTGGATTGGATTACGCTGCAAATGAACGTTGTCTCAAAATAAGGACGTAAATAGAATAGAGTACAATTTAAATATATCTTAGACATATTTATAATAGGGATGTTAATCGATATAACAGTATTCAGGGGTTCCAATGTTTTGTAATGCAATGCAATGCAATTCAATGTGGCTAGAAATGGGATACCTATATCATAACCGAAATCGCTATTGTCTTTAACAAATTTTTAAATATAGTAGACAAAAACTAGGCAGAGCACTCAGTCTTATTAAATTAAATTGTGAGCATCAAATTATTCAATAATTAAATAAGTATATAATTTTAAAAAAAAACGTATAAATACAGTACAAATATGGCTGTAACATATCGATTTAATCATCTCAGAGTTATTATTAAAACCGTATAAACAAACGGATACAGTATACTTCTTTTTATATACATACATATTGCCTAGATATTTATTAAACATACGTATATAAGATATTGTACAAGCAAATGTCAGGTAAGCCACTGTATGAGTAATACTATCGTGTTTCATGTTTTGTTTTTACGAAAAACACCGCGTGGGACGGGGCTCTAACAATAACATGCCTTTATAACTTGCTTACTTTAACTTTTATTATTCATGACTCTCGATATTTTTAATATAAGTTTCTTTTACTTAATTTCATCGCATTTTTTCGCTCAGCATGATAGTTAGAGACAACCTAGAAATCGGATCTTGTGTGGTGAGCGGCGAACACAACGTTGCGCTTTGTCATACCAGAGCGGATAGCTAGATATATATATATATATATATATATATATATATATATATATTTCCCCCGAGTTAGAATCGAACCCACAACTGTACCACTGTACTGCAATTGCCTCATGGCATAGTTAGTATCTAGCAATAAAGTAGCTTGCTTTTTTCACATTCATTGTACATCCTCTCAAATATCCAGATTCGATAGAGATATCAGTAGAAAATACTACGTATGATAACGGAACACCAACGACAGGCTACCTCACCACCTCAATATGGAAACTGTCAAGCACTAGATAAAAGTCAATATGGCAGTCAAGAATAGACTTCAAAAATGTTTTCTAATCCTAAGTGTGGAATAACACTTTAAAAATAGTAAATATTAAAATAAAATAGCAATCTCTCTTGTTAAACGATTATTTCTTAGTAATCTTTAAGTAGTAGAAATTTGTAAAAATCTCTCTACAGAGATGCTAACAACATAAATGAGTGGAAAGAAAACGTATAAGAATTTCGTGCTTTATACTAAATTTCATTTTTTTTAACTACTCGCTTTTATCCCAGAGAGGAAGTACCTAGTGTCAAGTCACTTCGTACTCCGCTTTCCGCCGGTTTCGGAACATTGCGTGTTAGGCGTCAGAACTCAACGCCGAGCTTTGTCTTACCAGAGCGAGGAAATAAAAGTTTTGTTCCGGTTAAACTCTGGAACGGCTGGTTCGAATTTTTACTGTCAGGTAACTGATGTATAATAATAAAGAGTAACTTAGCCTAAGTTACTCTTTCTTTTCTTTAAGATTATAAAATAAAGACTCAGAGATGCTAAATTCCATGCGAACGAGGTCGCAAGCACAGCTAGTATGCATATAATAATGAAAATAAATAAATAACTAGATTAAAAAAAATTATAATATATTAAAAAATATTCGTTTTATACTAGCTTTGAAAGTGGTTTGCCTTCTATTCTTTTTATCTCTTATACTTTACGCTTTATCCTGCATAGCAGGATAGTCAGAAACAACCTAGTGTTAAGACACTTCATTCACTGCTTTCCACCAGAAAGACAATGTGCCTGTTGAGTGGCGAACTCAACGCCGCGCTTTGTCTTACCAGAGCGGAGATATGAAGACAAACATTGCTGTAGAACGGAAGCTTAGTTAGAATAAAGCGTGGTGTTAGTTTACGCTTAGTTAATTTTAAAGATTCGACGTCAAAAATTACCTTACAAATAACAACTACCAATCACTGGACCCATAGTGATGTATTCTTGCATTTTTTTATACTTATTGTTTTTTTAAAAATTAAACTCTATACGTCAACAAATATTGAATTAGATCAGAAATTAAACTGAAGGAATCGTCTAAGTTAACCGTTCATTTCATTACTGAAAGGCAACGCCCAGCCGTAACTGCTGCAGCGACCTGAAATTTAGCATGCAGAAAGGATTACCGGAAATACCCTCGTTTTCCAGTCGAAATTACAGAATATAAATAACACTGTAAGCCTTAAATGGAACGCAAGCAAAGTCGCCGGGGAGAACTAGTTTAGTAATATACAATTCTACAACTCACCTGTCTCACGGCGTACAGCATCGCAACTCCTGTGTTCTTCACAATTCAATACCAATACCTAATATCACGGTTCACTTGTTATTGGCTATAAACGCGATCAACACTTGGAACCATTCATAATCAATATAAATTATTGATAATTAATTGCTGTGTTTATTCACATATTTTGCTATGATATAGTCATAATATTATTCTGGGTAAATAATAATATTTATAAAGTTTTTGTTTATATTACTGTTCTCGTGTTGGAAGTTTTTAGAACTTTCTCTGTTGTATTTTTTATGTTTTTAATAATGAAAAGAGAGTTTTGACACTATGTTCTCTCTGCCCAATTTAGTATTCGGGATAAAGCGTGACGTTAAAAAAGCAAATACTAAAAAATTTTTTTCAAATATATGCAAACAAAAAAATACTAAATTAAAGATATGCATGTATCTGTCTGTGTCGGTAGAAATGTATAGAAAACTGTTTTTATTAATTATTTTAACAAATATAAATAATTTTGCCTGTCATAACTAAAGATTATGGCTTGAGGGTTCGAAATTCTTTTTAAAATTATTTGTATTTATATATTAGCATTATTTTTTACTCAATCCATTTATAAGAACTCAATAATCAGATAATAGAATTCAATAGTTTCAAATTATCAGGAAATAGAATTTTAAGTGATTTATCAATACCATCCCTCTTAACATATATAATGTAAGAAACACGTGTAATAAAATCGGAATCGATCGCATAAGATATATATTTAACATGTTTTTAATATAATAATTATTTTTTATGCTACAGTGATTAATATGAAATGTAGTGATAAGACACTACGTTTTCCACTTTCCTCTGACTCCAGAGAAATTGAATTTCGTAACTTTACTCAATTTCTAAAGGAGCACAATCACACATAGAATATTTACCATACAGTATTTTGTAAATACTAAAATTTCATTCAATATGAACAAAATAAACAATAAAAACGTAATAATTTTATATATTTATACTAAAATCTGCCTTATGTATATTAAAATAATACAAACGTATAATATATAAGCGAATTTACTGATACTCGCTGAAAAGAGCCCGCCCGCCCGTGCCGCTGTAGAGTGCCGCCCGCCCGCACTGTTAAGCGGCAGGGCGGCACTCTACAGCGGCACGCCTACCCGCTGAAAAGAGACGCATTCACCTCATGTCACTTTTATGCTACTTTCCTTTACTTTGTACTGAAAAATCATATAAATTATAAGAGTTATATTATATTTTGATGGTTTTTCTTTGATATTTTAGTTTATTTGCTATAGAATATATCGTTCTATTTGTTTTGGATTGTTTTAAAGAATTAATAACATATATATTTAAATGGAACTGTAAATTAAATATGTTAACGTCCCTAGATGTTTTATTAAGTGAATTATATTTTTAAAACTAAATATATATACAATTTACAATCTTTCCTAATGCTTTTAAAATCTAATTCGTATATGATCATATTTTTGTACGCAAAAATATTCTAAACTTAACAGTAAAAAAATATTTTAAAGAAAATAAAAAAATGAGAAAAAAGTTGTATTTTAAATTCTTAACGTAATATGTAAAACGTAAAGCCCCTTTATATGTTTTTTTTAAAAGCTATGTTTCAATTACTACTGTATCAAAAAAAATGTAAGACTTTCAAGCTTCAACACATTGGCGCAAAAAAAGGAAAAAAAACCATTAAAATGACTTATTTGTAAAAGATATTCTGTAATTATATTGTACAAATTATGTAGGAAATGCCTGCTCTATAACACATATATTGATTGCCTTTTAGTATCTGCACTTGAACTGAAACTTATATTTACTCAGTTAAACTATGAAGTATTTATTTATTTATATTTTTTAATTGCAGATGTATCCCATTCATTGAATAACGGTAAATCAATTTTATTGTTAGTACAATTGATTAAATAAGCAAAATACAATTTATTTTTTTTACAATTAATTGAGGCCGGTCGTGGCGCAGTGAAACAGCGTCTGACTGTAAACGCAATCTGTTGTGGGTTCGATCTCCACTTCCTCCCTCTGGTAAGAGAAAGTGCGGCGTTGAGTTCCACCAGTCAATACGCAATGTCGTGAATTCGGTGGAAAGAGAAGTACGGAGTGTCTTGACACTAGGAACTTTCTGTCTACCCTGCTATGCGGGACAAAAGCGTGAAGCTAAAAAAAATAATGGAGCAATAGTAAATTTGTTTTTTTTTAATTTATATAAATTCAAAAATGTTTTCTAATCCTAAGTGTTGAATAACACTTTAAAAATAGTAAATATTATATATAAGGTTTTTACTAATATTATAATCGTATTTATATTAATAACGAAACGTAAATTTACGTTTATATATATATATATATATATATATATATATATATATATATATATATATATATATATGATATAAAGACTTGAATTTTAATTTGTTTGAAAGTCTGAAAATGGATATAGAAAAGGAAATTTTAACTATTTTGTTTTTATTATGGTATTAGTCTAGGGCACGGCAAGAGTTATAAAGTTAACGAGAGAGAAGTTACAAGGAAAATAAATCATTTTTAAAATCTCAAAAATATATAGCAATAATAGACGGTAGTTATATCTATAAAGTGATTTATTTCTTGTTAACATTAAAATATATATAAATTGTAAATTCCTATACTAAATAATTTAATACAAATAAATGATATTGTTCAAAATCTTATTACCTCTTACTGTTTAAATATATTTTACATGCATGTCTTAGAGCTTAGTGGCAATGCAATTCATTTGTTTATTTTATACCCAATTTTGACAAAGACTCTTGGGTGAAAGAACTCAATATCGCCTTTTTTCTTAACAAATTTGGATATGAAAATATGTCTTTTATTCCTCACTATTTATCACAATTTTTTCTGATTTAAACAACTGCTTTTAAATAATCAATGACTTATTATTATAAAGTCTACCATAGAAATGTAACAAATTCCCGTATATTGTAATATGGTTATATAATAAATAAATATTTTAATTCAAAGTATTTACAGCGTAATGAAATGTTGAAATGAGAAAAAAATAAAATAAAAAATAATTTACCATAATTTTATTTTTAAATAATTAACTAATTCTTTATGAAGTCAGCTTTACATACATATATTTCGAACTACAATTTTTTTTGCATATTTTTTTAAAATATATATAAAAAAAAATGATTAAAATTAAAATTTGTTTTAATTATTGTATTTTAAAAACATCGTTTTATTATGTTGACAAAGTAACTAGGCTCTCTGATTAACACTTAAAATAAAATGAAGGCGGAATAAAAATCATAATAAAATCATTAATTTTCGCGATTTTAATAAATTTCCAAAGAATTTATAAGCGGATTAATCGCTTATATTTTAGTAGAAAGGCGGGTTTACAAAAATGTATTCTCGAATACCAAAATAAACACGCTTAATCCGCTTAAAATAGTTATATATAAAATAAAAAAAAAACACGAACAAACCGAAGCGCCAACTTATTTGAAGCTTACAAATGCAAAAAAGCTCGAACGCTATCTCAAATTATTAAGATAACACTATGTAAAACAAACATTTCTAAGAAATATTTTATTTAATAATTTGTATTATAAACAAAACTTATCACGTGACTTTTGACCTACATATTTATTCATATGGCTAGTGTATAACGTCTAAAGCGTTTCCTTTGTTGAAAATTAAAAAATATATATTTATTAATTGATTTTTTATCTATATTTTTCTCTATATTAGGCATCTTTGTGAATTAGAATAGTCATTATGTAATTTAATCTAGTAATTTAATCATGTCAATTATTTTTTAAAATATCTAAGTTATAAAGGCTAAAAAAAAATTTACGTCAAACCTATCTATATATCAAAAATATTTGATGATTTTACTATATTTCCTATATAAGGAATAAATATTTTTTATAAATTATATATTTTTAATATGATATATTAAATTTATCTGTGACATAAGAAAACAAGCTATTTGGGAGAAACCATGAACGGTTTATACAATTGCGATATCTTACATCATTTTAAAATATTTTCTGTATAGAGAGCAATATATATCGATATTCAATCGATTAACTTCAAAAATAATATTTTAGATAACGTTATTATTACGAACATCGTTTTTTAAAAATTCTTTTTCAATTGCATATTGTAAAATGCTTAGAGATATACATTTCAATAGTTTTATTTAAAAAATATATATTTTATTGCTTATTACAAAATGATTATTGCTTACTGGTAAATGCTTGTTTTTTTTTAATATTAAATATTTAAAAAAAATAAGCGCAAGTTGCTTTAAAATATTTTTGTCAATAGTACGTAGTAGTAGTTAATCAATTTGGGCCTAAAATTTTTCAGCGTATGTAGACTTTACGTAGAGTCACCCTAATCCAAGCACTTAATTTCTTTAAATGAACGTAGTGGTGGAAAAAAAGCCCAATTGATAATGCTAGGTCATCAATAGATGCCCTAGTAATTGCTGTACAAACACATCCCTAGCAGTACTTTTTTAGTAGTTCTAAATATTATATAAAATGATAACAGATTATAAGTAAGGAGGAGTGCAGAGATCATTCTTATCCATTGGATTTTTGGATATATGTAAAAACCACCATTAATAATATAAGCAAATTGATTTTTACAAAAGTATTTGTTAAGCTATGTTAATAAAAACACAGAAAATACTGTTTTTTAATAAACAAACTGATATATAATTGATAAATCATATAGATGTAGTATTTCTTAGGTTGGCAAAAAAACAATATATATGTCACGTATTTGGGACGTGTTTTATTAACATTAACTACTAAATGTAGGTTAACAAGAGGATCGGAATAACTATGTAAAATATAAATTATCTGTAATCGAAAATAAAAAAAGTATTAAAAAAATAATATTTTGCTTAAATTTTAAATTTTTAATGTTACAATACTTTATACGTACTAAAAAGTACACGATCGTATATCCGTTGTAGAAACGGTATGGTATTTTTGTGTTTATTAATAAATTTAGTACGGTGGTATTTTTGTGTTCATTAATAAATATTTAAAAGAAAGCTTTTTGATTAGAAATCAAAGCTATTAAGTACAGTTGAATTAATCATTTTTTTGGCCTAGTAATAAAAATAATTTAACGCTCAGCATACTTTAACAAATATTATGGAAAAGAGATTCTTAGTATATTAAAAAATATAATAACCATCTTTAATATATAAAGAGACAGAATCTAATATAGTGGTAACATTTTCCGTTCTCTTCAACACAAAGCTAAAAATTTCCAGTTATATGACCTACACCGTGAGGCTAAATTATACTAATAAAATAATAGTCTTATTTATATTTTTCGACTTTAGCATAAAATTATCATTAATTAATACAATAATTGCAAAGAATACCGGCATTTTGAAATTTTAACAAATAAATATAAAAAAACATGTTATTATGCATTGTATGACTTTATTTCAACTAGATTTAAGCTGAAAATTAAAAAAAATGCAAAAAATTATTTTAGAAACGTACAAAGGAGTATTATTGTTTTATTAATTGCGCGCTTGTCCTTCGAAAAGGCGACTTAGCTATTTTTGTTTTATATTATTCTTGAATAAAATTTGTTACAAGGTAAAGTGTATATAATTTCGAAATATATATATAAATATTATTTTGAAGAATTATTTTTAATAAAATAATTATCATAATATTGAAACCAAAATATCTATTATAAACGTACAAATGTATAAAATTATCAAAAATATGTACAATTAAATTGAATCGGAAAACAATACACGATTATAGTACAGGAGTCAATTTCCATTTATGATAAAGTATTGTGAATTAGTTTATAAGTAGAAACGCGGGAAGAAGTTAGCCGATCGCTGTACATTGCCATTGGCCGCCCGCTGATGAGCGACGCTGATTGGCCGGCATCAGCGACAGACCACGTGCTCATAAGTTACGAAGTTACTAACTTTTTACGTCAACTTACTGGACGTTTTATATTACTTTCTATACGATTTCGAGCTACAAATAGTATTATGTAATATTTTTTTATATGTTAAAATATACTAAGATTTTAAAAAAGCTTTTAATGAAAATCCTGTAAAGTAAGCGAAAATTGTGATTTTTATGTTTTTTTCAATAACCATATTACTAAAATGTTTTTTGTCAATTCCAAATTTATTATCTGTTTTACTTACGAACACGTTGATAAACTGCCCACGTTTAATTAAATAAATATACAATCAAATGAGATTCGACACCCACCAGACAGATTTACGGAACACACGATGTGTCTACGCCGTCCGAAAAACGCAATTATAAAAATCACTCAAACAACGCTAACTATATTAATACGATGAAATAAAATAACAAAATAAAATAATAATAATAATAACGAAATTCACAAAAAAATCCAACACTGAACAGCGACAAAAACAACCACTTATAAGTTCCTGCCCGAATGCAGTTCCCGATGCAAATTATTTACACTGCAGCTAAATGCATTCACAAAATAAAATATAAAAATCCCACCACAATATAAAATGTCGACGTACGCTCTACTTATGGTGGAAAAATAATATATTTGCTTAAGTAACGCGCGTCTAAACAATACACAACAGCCTTCGGCGCGGCGGCAACAACAATGCTAGGTCGAAATAAGCAAGAAATATTTAACTACCGAAGCGGGGAGGGGCGGGCACTGGCCCTCAGTATTGGCGCTATGGCTGTGGTAGTTATAGTTTACGTGATACACAGCTCAAATACAAATAATATAAACATTACAGCTGAGCATGCGCGGTACCCGCAGACAGGGACGAAGCGATTTCGACTCCTGGACTATAGACTTTCTGAGACTTAGTATTTGGCGACAGATGAATGATTACGTTCAATTGATTTATTAGACAAACTAGAGTGTGTAGTGGATTCCCTAAATCGCTTTTTTATAGATTAATTTGCATAATTCTGACAGGGAGCGCGCGTGTGCGTCACGGCGCATGCGCGCGGCGAGACAGCGAAATGTTATTGACGATGCAAAATATTTATTTTTTGGCGCAACACCGACGCAGCTCCTGGTTTGAGCGGAAACGCTGCCATTTTGAATTTGGGAAAGGAAATGAAACGAAAACCTTTGCCATACAAAGTATACTAAGCTTCATGACGTAGGCGCTGTAAAAAGTTGTATGTAGTATTTAATTCATCGAGAAAAAGATTTTTTATAATGCGAATGGTATATAAAATTTTTCTAATAAAGTAAGAGTAGTGGAAAACTTTAGATGAAAACATTAGCTAACAAGCCCACGGGGAGTTTGAAAGGGATTTATTTCAATTATTATTCGATATGAGGGCGCCACGCATGCGCAAGGCCGCATTTACACCATCGTGAAAATTATCCATAAAAACATTTTTGATAAACGAAATATAATATTTTAAAATATTTTGATAAGATTTTCAATTCCATTAAACACTTTTCTGTTAAAAAATAATTAAAGATATTTGTCTAAGAGAAAGTAAGGAAATTTTATAGAATTCAAGTTATTCCTTAAAGCAAGGAATGAATTAAAAACGAAGAACATGACATACAAAAAAAACAAGAATATTTCCAATATCTAAATAATTAAAGATCCAAAAGTCCACTATATTTCGATATAAAATAAATTTTCAATTTCTAACCCTTAACTTTAAAATAATATATGAATTGATAGATTTGGTTCTATTATGAAAACAGGTGATGATCACTTGAAAATAAAAATACATTATAAAATATTTATACACGCTCTTTGTCGTAGTTGTATAACTGAATGAGACTATTATGAGTTCGAGCCTCAACCAATCAAGCTAGGCAAAAATCTAATCAGACCTGACTGTTATTCCTTTCATTTCATATTCAATACTAGTGTCAAGACACACCGTTCGCTACATTTCGCCCAGTGTGAACCGCTTAATGCTGTGATCTTCGTCACTTGTCTTATCAGGGCGAGGAATTAAATATAATTTGTGAGTTCTGTTCCCAGTCAGTCAGCTCATTTCCTTGCTCTCAACACTCTATATCTTGGATTCGGCGGAAAACGAAGTACAGAGAGACTTGACGCTAAGTACTTCCTATCTACTCTGCTTTGCGGGATTAAAAGCGTAAAGCTAACCACAAGAGTAATTGAAAAAATATAAGGCTGTATTGGGTAAAGAAAAATATTAAAGTAAAGTAAATAACATGTACAGAAAGGTGTTGTAATAGTCGAGTTCCTCTCCGCAATGGGCAAGTGGATAATTCATGAAATTTTTTGAATGTATCTTGAAGTTTTTATCATAAATAACGAAAAAAAAAATTTCCTCGACACTTCGGTGTAACATACAGACATAAGCGATAGGCCATTGACATTTTTATTGGGCGATGATTTAGAGCTATCGATTGCGTCGCCGGCTCTCGTCCGGAACAATTTGAATTTAAGGCATGATCTAGTGACACTAAGTCTTTGATCAATTACTATTTAACTTACAGAAATAAATAACATACATTGTCATAGTAAATACGCCCTTGTTTTGATACTCGTTTCATAATTATTTACCATAATAACTGTAATCATACGGCTTTTTGTCGCAAAAAAAATATTAAATAAAATAATTTCATATTTTACAATAGACAAAACTAGAATTAATTTTATAAAAAAATATAAAATTTAATTTTAAATATATAACATGTTTTCCTTCAATACGTATATCTTTAAATAATCGTAAAATAACATTACTGTAAACTTATCTTACTTAAGTCACTTTACTGTACGACACATTACAACCAAGAATGTAACACAAATTCTAGATTATATAACAAAATCCGTTTAAAAAAACTTATAATAAATTCTCTCTCTACATCTAAAAAAGCGTAATGGCGGTGAGGATTAAACAAAAAAAATATTAATTAGAACTGAACTATGCTATAATAGTAACTTATAAGCGGGGGCGTGGCACGCCCACTGTACAGTGACGCCCAGTTACGCTGAACAGCGACCGCCTACCCTCCTAGTGCCTGAACATTTTATATACTACAAACCTTGTATAAGCCTTTCTAACAACCAAGATTAATATTATGTTGATTTATTTTCATGATATTGCACGAAAATTTAACAATTTAGGACCGCTGATTGGATTTTCAAACGGTTTGTTTAAATTCATTTTGGATGTATGAAGGTGAAATGCGAGTTTATTATTATTATACATGTTTATTATAGTTATTGGTATATTTTTATGCTATATATAGCCAGCAATCTTAATATAAATTGCATTATTTTAACTATTTATTGAAATTATCAATGTAAAAATTGTATTAATTTTAGAAATTAGTATTTTATTAGTATGAATATTAGTAAGAAAGCGAAGTATGGAGTGTCTCGACACTAGGTACTTTCTGTCTACCCTGCTATGCGGGATAAAAGGTAAAATTTAGCAATTTCATTGATAAATAGTTTATGTTTGTATGATTAATAAATATAGCAGTATTTTTATTTATTTGCCTGCCCATTTTATATTTCAATATGATAACATAAAAGCACAAAAACCTGCGCATTCATGTATGTGGTTTTGTCAAATGTATTTTTCGGTGTACTATGAAAAAATAAGTGTCATATTATTCCAATTATCAATTTTTATATAATTAATATTCTATGGCCAGATCACATAATATTCCAACTTATATATCCTGTAACATCAAGAAGCAGTACAAAAACATCTATAAAAAGGATCGATTTAAACGCCTGGTAAATTGTTATTTTTAATTGTTTAATAACAGGAAGAATATGTAAAAATTATAACATACAAAGTATTAAATTTATTTTATTATAATAAATAATTAATTTGACACCATCCACAGCCTCCTAGACTAGTTTCATTAATGGCGGCAACCGCTTCAGCCAGCAAGGAACAATAAAAGCCGAGACGCGGCAGTTTGTACATATATACGTAGATACTAGAATATACTCGTATCTAGAACACAGAACTTGTGAATAGTAGCAGATCCATTGTTTATTAGATCAATTGGAAGTATGTATGAATAAAAATAATAATAAACATTTATATAAAATTAAAATAATCTCATATTGTAATTTTTACAAGTTAAGGCTACCTTGAAACATCGCGCGTACAAACAGACACTTCTCAACCACACCACGACGGTGATGGATATTACTCTATATATATATTTTTTGAGTTTTACACTTATCTCGCATAGCAGGGTAGATAGCAAACTAGTGTCAAGACACCCAGTACTTCGCTTTGCGCCGAATGCGAGACATTTCGTATTGATTAGCGGAACACAACGCCACAATTTGTTTTACTACAGTGAGGAAGTCAAAATATTTAAAAAATTATATAAAATCTATATTGAAGGCTTTAATGTCGTATAATATGCAATTTTTTTGGAATTCATATATATCTTTAATTGTAAAGTTTTAAGTTTACGGGAATTATTGATTTTTGACTAAAAAAATTATTTGAAAGAGCGACTTTGTAATTAATATTTGTAATTGAACAGAAGATACTACGAACGAACGGTACGAAATGACTTATTAATAAAACGTAGTAATAAAGTTAGGAAGAAAATTAGACATATGAATTAATATATAAAAATGATTCTTTTATTTAACCAGACCTTATATCCTTATCATATGATTCATATCCTGACCCTTAACATAGAGCCTCGAATAACTTATAAATAACTATATAACTTTATTTTTTTTAGTATTACGCTTTTATCCCGCTACGCATGGTAGTCCACCTAGTGTCAAGACACTCCGTACTCCGCTAGGACCCTCACGTCCTTGGCTCTAGGGTACACGAGATTCTAAACTAAAATATCTTCTTTAAACACGTTCAAATTAAAATATCCTGAATATTGATACCATTTCTTTATTTTTTAAACTTTGTGGTAGTCTGAGTGCTAGGTTTACAGCCCTGCATAATCTACTAGGTTCCGTCTGCTTTCGAACACCGCTTGCAGCGTTAATGGATATTTTGACATACATATAGCGTAGTTTTATATAAACTTTTATAACTTATAGCCCGTAGTCAATTGGAGTCACATTTGCATTAATTGAAATTAAATAACACCTGAAAAGTAAAGTAGCAAATATATTTTACTTTGTTTTTTATTTCGAACTCACAGTCACAATGGAAATTCACTAATCCCTGTCTCTGAGTGCGACTGTTCGTATATTGACGAATTAATTAATTCTTCTAACTTTAATAATAAGACATTTAATTATTTTCTATTAGAAAGCGCTAAAATTAATTTATTTAAGAATAATATATTTGATATTTACAATATTTGGGTTATATACAACCAATATTATTTTATTTTAAAATAAGCAGACTTTTCATACATCAATCTGTTTGAATCGAGTCCAGGTGGAAAGGATTCAAAGACCTAAGCTTAGGTGACTTGATGAAGTTATCGGAAATATGAAGACTTTAAGATTTAAAAACTGGATTAACACCTCTGAACAGCAAAAAGCCTGAACCATGAAGCGTTAGAGGAGGCTACGGCCCTCAGAGGATTGTACAACCCATGAGGATGAAACTAATATTATATGGCAGTTGTTAGATCTATGTAGAGTTTTATTAAGACATTTATGGAAATATAACATGATTGAGACCGGTTGTGGCGCAGTAGGAGAATGTCTGTCTGTAAGCGCGATTGGTTGCGAGTTTGACACCTACTCACGGGAATGATTACATTTAAATTATTTTCATGTCCATGCTCTGTAAAGACAAAGTGCGGCGTTGATTTCTGCCACTTAACACGCAATGTTACGGAGTTACTGGAAAGCGGAGTATGAAGTGCATTAACACTAGGTATTTCCCGACTGCCCTACTATACGAAATAAAAACCCTTTGAAAATATTAATTATTATTAAAAAGCGTTATCTAAGCCTTAATTCAAAGGCTGAATAATTTGTAATCGCAGTTATACAATACAAAGTAACCTCCCGCATCAAGTAAGCATACGTCAGTTAGAAATAACCTACAGATAACTTGCTCCCTTGTCCATTTTGATTACCCTTGTTCATATTTTATGTAGTATTTAACATTTTTGGTTGAGGCCAATTTTAAATATATAGAGAGTCAAAAAAAATGTGTTTAGGGGCGGAAATAAACGCCGTTTTATCTGTCTCTGACAATTGTACCGATGACATTACGTACAGATCATAATAAAGCATAAACGCCATGTAATATCTGAGATTCATCTATATAATATTACTATTAGCACAATCAAAAACGCTTATTTAAGCATTTATCTCTCAATTATATTATATACTTGATACCACATAAACCAGAGTGGGGTACATAACAATAAAAATTGTTTACTTCATCAAAAAACTGCCTCACTGAACTATTTGTACAGATCGTTAGATTTAGTGGCGGTAATAAAAGCAAGTTTTATTAGCTCAGAGATCGCAATCCTTTAGCGATGTTTTTATTTCATTGTCAAAGGTAATTAATTATTATGGGAACGTTTTACTATGGGTTAATGGTGGTTGGAATGGAAATAAGAATAATATTTTTTTGATTATATAACTATTTTTAAGTGTATTAACTTAATTAAATTAATTATATCTATTAAAATAACAATTAAAGAATTGTTATGAGTATTGTTATAAAATTTTATAAATATCCCGTCTAGGGTTAAAAAAGAGCAAGTGTCGAGACACTCCGTTAGCTGTTTCTTCCCGGAATTAAGATAGTGCATGCTGAGTGACAAACTTACCGACGCGCTTTGTTTTATTAGACCGGAGAAATAAAAATATTTTATTATTCAATCATTCCTTGAGTAGAAATCGAACCCACAGCCAATCGCGTTTACAGACAGATACTGCGCATTCCGCCACGATGATATCGAAATATTTGAACTAAAAATCGTAAACAATAATATAAACAATGTAGTTTAGACTTAAAATGTAAGGAATAACAGTTTCCCATATTTCTCCCATTCAAATGGAGGATTCTCACCCAATCAAGGAGCTATATAAAGTTAAAATGGGACCCGACTACTATTTCTGTGATTTCAATATAGGCATGGTGTCAAGACACTCCATCCACAACTTTTCTTCCATTCCATTCCATTTCTTCCATACGAGACATTGTGGGTGTGTGGCAGATCTTAACGCTGCAATCCGTAACTTGCCTTACCAGGGTGGAAATTGAATAATATCTCGGAAATGTAATATTAATATAATCATTCCCTAATGTGAGCAAAGAATCTACAACTTACTAACTTACGAGTTATCAGAATATGTGAAAGGGCGTTTTCAAACTGATAATAGTCATATATTACTTACATATCCCTTAGAAAGAGTCTTAGTCTTTATCAATTAAATAACATTTTTTTATGTACTAAGTACATGTATTAGATACATTTAAAAGGTCAAAGCCGCTGTAAGAGGCTTAATAGCGATATTGAGATGTGATCTCTTTACCAAATAAGGGAGGAAACCCTTGACAGTAAAGATGTTGTTTAAATATTGTATATATTTACAGGGGTTGTTATTGAAAATGGACATATATTTTTATTTTAGTATATCTCGTTATATGGTATCTTTAGTGGGAGACAAAGACGGGAGTAGAAAGAAGTATTTTTTTTAAACTTTCTACCCTAAGCAAGTCATTATGATTAAATTCCTGAAACTTAACGCTGTATTTTGTAAGTTAGCAGTTTCAAAATATATTGTATCTTTTGTTTTATATGTTTTTTTTTACCCTATCAATTGGATATATTTTTATACTGAAAAATAAATTTTGACTGTTTAGTTTTCTTAAATGTGTGTATTTTAAAAGTATACTGGATTATGTCGTTAAAATAGTTTCATTTTATGTAAAGTATTCAAAAATTGCATACGAATGAAATTTGTACAATTTGTTTTACTTACTTTAACTGTATAACTTATTTGGTGAGTCTGTTTATAATATTAAAATACCCGCATTTAACTAAATGCATAAGTGTGTATACACGGTACAAATATAAAATAATATATTTACCTGTACTTAAAAGCTAAATAAAGGCCGGTCGTGGCGCAGTGGTACAGGGGATTGATTGTAAACACGATCGGTTGTTGTGGTTTCAATCCCCACTCGGGACAGTGATTATATTTAAATTATTATCACTTCCTGGGTCTGGCAAAGACAAAATGCGGCGTTGAGTTCCACCACCCAACACGCAATGTCCCGAATTCGGTGGAAAGCGAAGTACGAAGTGTCTTGACACTAGATACATTCTGTCTACCCTGCTATGCGGGATAAAAGCGTGAAACTAGAAAAGATATAAAAAAAAGAACCAGTGCTGTCAAATTCCACAACAAAGACAAAGTAATGGGAAAACCTCGCAGTGCATATATAACAAACGTCGTATAACATATATAAGGCGTCCAAACCGATTCATAAAGAACATCTCACAAACTTTCATAATAGAAGTTTTGAAATAGGCATATTGATTGATATTTGGTTAAAATCAAGTAGAACGTCGGCGAAGGCTGCTATTGAATTGGAAATGGAAAATTAATTTTGTATTAATTTAAGATCTCGATACAATCGTTCAATGGATGTGACAGTTGTACAGCGTAGGTTCGAACCACACTCCAGAATTTTTTCTTAGCATTCCCATTTCCCATGTGATGTATCACTACCTAATTAGTCTGATGCAGTTAGTTGTTTTTCCGGCTTTACACTCGTTCCTGCATACTATATAAGATATTATCTATATATATAAGATATACTATATAAGATATTATCTATATATATAATAAAATTATAAAAATCCTTATTTGTTCTTGTCTTTGGACTTATAAATAAATAAAAAAACAAAAGTAAGTTAATATTATACTATATAGAACCCTATTATAGAAATCTATTATACAGAAATAACCGGTCACACTTACCAGCACTGATAATTGCACCATTGGTCTCTGAAACAATAATTAAAATGATCATATTAATAACATTCTTGGGGCCATTGTGCCGCAGTGAGACAAACTTAAACTATACGCGATCAGTTGTAGGTTCGAATCTTACTCGGGTCATTGACCATATCTAAAATTGTTTTCGTGTCCTAGCTCTGGCAAGACAAAGCGCGGGGTTTAGTTCCGTCACTCAACACGCAATTTCTCGAATTCGGCGGAAAGCGGGGTACGGAATGTCTTGAAACTAGGTACTATTTTGTTATGAATCAGGATTAATATGCATCAATTTTTTTTACTCGATCTACAAAACCGGTAAGTATTAAGTAAAAAAGTAAAAGGGTTTCCAAAGGAATATTAAAAAGGTAATTTCGTCCCATCGATAATTTGTAGAGACCACATTTATTTTCAGGGTTGCGTCTCTTATATTTTACAAAGATCCAGAAAAGTTTCATGATGCTCTTTTTAATTATCGTAGAAAAAAAAATTAACGTAACATTAACGTATAACTTGTGTTATTAGGGTGTTTATACATTACAGAATAATTGGGTTGTATATTTATATGGTTATATCTAAAGCTATAACAGGATAATAGATATACGTTAGTACGTTAGTGAAACAATCTTATTTGAAAGTAAATGAAGCAGTATCTAACGACCAGAAATAACAAAAAGCCTTGACACTATTCCTTATCAATTTTGCAGAAATAAAAATATTAATTACGTTGTATACGAGTATGTAAATAAAATAAACATAACCCATATACACAGATATCTAGTAAGAATAAAGATACAAAAAAAAACCGACCAAGTGCAAGTTGGGCTAGCAAATGAAGAATTCCCTACCATTATATTAGAAACAAATATATTTGTTGTATGGGAGACCTCTTAAATATATAATCTATTAGGTATTTTAACAAAAATACAACATGTGAGAAAATTTCAACTAACTTAAGCAGTTCTTGAGATATAGTCTAGCGACAGATGGACAGACAAACAGACAGACAAACAGACAGACTTGCTCTATTCTACATAAACGGTAATGGGGTAAACGCCAGATCTAGTGGGTTACTTGTAAAACTAGAGCTTTCAGATCATGTCGTTTTGTAGTCGATTTTTTGTTTATTAAAAGTAAAGCAAAATTTTAAATATATTACGTAATATAAATATAATGTAATATAATTATTTCATTTTATTTTTGCATTATTCACATACATTAAAGAGTCTCAAATCTTTAATTGATCTCTTCTATAGAGATTATAGGTAAATACATTTGATATTATAAATTTTAACGTTTTAATTTCAATTCTATATTGCTAATTTATTTAGAAAATTTATTTCAACTGGGAATTCTCAAAGGGTTTGTACCCAATCTGTTCTCTGCTATTGATCTCTGAACATTATACAATAATAATAAAAGTTTAAAATTTAAATTGAATTATGTGTGAGGTGATTTTTATTTCTAAAATTTTGAACGGAACATTTTTAAATATTTTAAGTATTATTTCGTAAAATGGAACTTTCATTAAAACTTAATTACGTTGATAATATTATTATTCGGACATATTAAATTATTTAAATAAACCAATTGTCAATAATCCCGTTATGGGATTGAGTCGGGATCCCGGGACGAAGTGTAACCGAATTCAAAGTCCGAGTACTGCATTACTTTATCATATTAAGGCCTATATAAATAGGTAAGGCTCGAGCGACTATCAACCAATCATAACAATTCAAAACAGATACCAAGCGTGCCGAGAAAGCATTATTTTACTCAATATTACAAACTAGATGTCACGTTGAAGCGTTGACAACGTGTTGCTATAGCAACGCGTATGTCACTTCATACCAATGTGTATGTCAATATGTTCTGCATTCTTTCCTTATATGAAGTATAGGTGTGCCATATTTCATACTACTAAGATATAGTTACAAAGAAATACAAAGATTTTGCTTCAAGTGTTAATATATAGATATATAATGAGCCGTTATCTTATTATTTGAAAATAACAAATACACGAGATCAGAGTAACACCAAATAAGGTCATAATATATTAACATTGCTCAAATCTTTGAACCTGATATAATTCCTTGACCACAGTTTCGCACGCGCAGATAAAAATAATAAAATATTTAATAAATATATTATTATTTGGAGGTCACTATAGCGCAATGGGCTAGCGCTTGACTGTAAACGCGATTGGTGGTGTGTTCGATTCCTAAGTGATGGAATTTTATTCAAATTATTTGGAATTTACAAAAGCCTATAAACACTTAATTCTCTGAGAATTTTTAATCTTCACTAATTAATATATTTCGGTGAATAAGATATAGCTTTTAAATAAGAATTTATATATCATATTATTTGAAAAAGAGACAAATAAAATGGTAATATTTATAATTAATGGGTTCCGAACTTGAATTCGATCTAAAACTATAAAGTAAGACGCCAGATGAACAAATAAGACTATACCACGAGGAAATTAGAGTATATTCTTTAATATGTAATAATAAGACTACTCAAAAAAGAATGAAAGAAAGATGAATGCAGTAGAGAAGAGATCTCTTTGTTGGATATGCGGAGTCAGCTTAGCTGACCGTATATGCAGCGAGGAGATACGCAGAATGGCAGTTGTAAGCGCGAATGTCACACTAAGAATGAAGAAGAACGTGCTCAAATGGCTTGGGCACGTTGAAAGAATGAGCGATGAAAGAATGGTAAGAAGATTTATGAAGCCAAGGTGAGTGGGTATGAGAGGTCGGAGGAGACCTCAGTTGACTTTCGAAAACACAGTATCGAAGATACTTAAGTAAGGTCACCGTAAAATGCATGAGGACCACCGAAGGGCATGTATGTAGAGAATAGTGTCTGATAACGGGGCGAAAGAGGTATGCAGGGATTGTAGCGTTTAACGCTCCGTGCTCTCTGGCTACCCTGCCAGCGATAAAGCGTGAAGCTAAAATACAAATGTCTACTTTGCTGAGATTAAGCGAAGTAGGCTAGCGTGGACTTAAAAACGCAATAATCTTGGTTCGATCTTAACTAGGGAAAAGTATTATACTATATTTATTTTCATTTTAGCGCTCTGGTAATAAAGTGCAGCGTTGAAAACCGCCTCTCAACTTTGTCTTGTCAGAGCGTGTAAAATGTGTGTAAATAATTAAACGTGTATTTTCTATGTGTACAGTGTAAAGTTGGAACCGAATACACTACCGTTGTCATAGTTACATTCTAGAATGTCTCATTGCCACCACGATGACTTCAAATCTGTATTTTCATTACTGTATAATAAGTATACAAGTATTCTATTACTTATTTTATGGTAAAAAAAACAATACCTTATGCATATTTTAAAACTAGCTTTAGCTTGCGACTTCGTCCGTGTAGTCAGTGAAATTACTATCCAAATCATCAAGCCATTTCAAAAATTAGTCGGAATAAATAGCCAGACAGACAGATAAATATTTTAAACTACATTATTTTCGTACCATAATTACAATTATCACAATTTCGTGTCATATATATATATATATATATATATATATATATATATATATATATATCAAATGATAATATATATGACAGTAGTTGCTAATAAATAGCAAAGCGGGAACAAAAACTTCAAATTATTTGCATAAATTTCCTCCAAAAATATTAGGTTTTATATGAATAATACAATAAAAACATAATATCTGATAAGTGTAAGACACGTGTAAGTCCAATTCTGCATAATGTACCTGTATAAATAGACAAGTGACAACAAATATATTAACATATTTCAAAATTTATTAATTTATATCTTTAACGAGCTGCGCCTGCGACTCTATTCATGAAATTTAATATTTATAGACTTTTAATTTATAATTCCATAACAAAAATGGTCGAAATCAGTCCACTATTATATTAGCTATTTGCCAGTAAAAGTCCCGTTGAAATCGGTCCATCCGTTTCAGAAATTAGCCGAAATAAAAGACAAACAAAAAAATATAAAAATATAATTTTGATAGTTTACCAAATCAAGTTATTTTATTATTACAAACAGACACTCCAATTTTATTTATAAGTAAAGATAGATTTACATATTATCTGTATAATATATGCATATAAATAGACATGTTCTTTCCCACGACATAAAAAGCAAAGGTTGTGAAATACAATTTTCTACGCTATTTTCTTTGTTTTCAACTCGATTTCTTTTGTTTATGAAACCGGTGGAAATTGGAACACATGAAAAATTGTTTAGAAAAATTATTCTCGCCTTCAGTAAACAATATGTTCGGCGATGTTTATAAAATATTATATGTTATTAATAAATAATGTTATGATAATGTTATATAGGTAATGTATTCTTATTCTTTTGCATTCAATTTTATATATATATATATATATATATCTATATATATATATATATATATATATATATTATATATATATATATATATATATTGTATATACTATTATATATTATGTGTATATTGATATGATGATTAAATTTATTGGGTGTAGATAATTCTTTTTATAATTCTAAATAAGGTCGCGTAAGTTACGCCTTATTGCATCATCTATCGGTCAGTGAAAGCTTCATCAAAATTGTCCCAGCCATTTTGAGATTAACTAAAACAAACAGATAGACAGACAAAATATTATAAGTTGCTATTTCGATATATGTATCGCATGCATACTTATGCATTTAGTAAGAAGTATTTATTCTAATATTACAAATAGTCACTCCAATTATATTTATATACATAAATAGTTTGTGTGTATATCAGAAACATTATTGTTAATATTAATTTATATAATTACATACCTTTTTTAAATTATTTTATGAAGAAAGTATTTTTTTTAACAAAATAAGAATATATTTTCTAAAAATGCAAACAATAAGAAAAAAATAATTATTTGTATGTATAAAAAAATCCTTAGGCTGCCATATAGGTTATTTGCTGATATATAAAATTTAATCGTTAATAATTGAACCTCAATTTTCAGTTGTGACACAATGGGACACCGTCTGACTATAAACCCATAGGTGGTGTGTTCGTTTCCTACTCGGGGGATAATTATATTAAAATTTTCAATTCCTCGCTCAGGTAAGCACGAAGCACGGCTATGAGTTCCGCCAGACAACCATGTCTCGAATTCGGCGGGAAAGATTACGGAGTGTCTTGACACTAGGTATTCCTGGTACTCCACTATGAGTTATAAAAGCGGTGAAGCTATTAAACTAAATAAATTACGCTTTCAATATTTCAGTGCTAGTACGATAAAATCTGAATTCACGTTATAAATACAAATATTATTCAAGGTCAAAAAAATATATAAAAATTAGAAACAATTATTCAATAATGCAAAAATATTATTATCAAATACATACATTTAATGAAAATAGTTGTTTTTCTTATTCCTTTAATATTCCTTATAATTAAAATCTACTAATATTTTTTTAAGAATCAAACCAGAATTTTTAATATTGATTAATTACCTTTATACTGAACGCCGATAAAAATAGTTTTTTTATCTGAAATTCGCCGTCTCATAGCAAAATTGTCGACTCATGAGCGTTACTAGGACGTCTCTTTAAACACGATTCTGACACGTCTTATTAATTTATTACTTGAAAATTCAATTTTTCTATAGAAAAACATACTTTACGATTTAACTATTGATTTTTTTAATATCTGTATAGCCTTTTTCTGATTATCAGAAGTTATTTGATAAATCTAAACCATCTAATGTGTTTCAAGCCTAATTGTCAATTAATTAATATATATATATACAAAATTCAAAAACAGAGGAATTTTTATACATTTATTAAAAAAAATAAACACTTCTATCTATATATATATTTAGTGAGAACTTTGTTTTATATGTATTGTAATTATATATCCAAGTACGCGGTTGCGTTTAAATCAACTGACGTTTGCTAATTTTTTTTAATAAAAAAAAAGTATATTTGCATTAAATATTAATAACTTCTTAGTAAATTATACAAGGGTTTTTTTAAAAACTTTTTATGTCAGTTTGTATGTCAGTTAATTATATGATAAACAACACTAATTCCAACTTTGCAATGTCATAATACAACATTTCAAGGCTCTTGATTTTAAATTTAGATACTAATTACATTTTGCAACGGATTCCGTCTAATATTATGTGATAAGGAACCGTGGGATTTATTTTTAAAATAGGTATCTACTTACGTAGTTATAATTATATATTACTAATATATATTTCCGCGGCAAGTTAAAATTCGAATTATCAATTGAAATGTATGATAAAATGTCAATGATGTTGGTATTATAACAACTTACCACGTCCGAAAAGCAGGCGCAAAGAGCCACAGATGAACTCAGCAGTTCAGCTCTTTTAAATATAATTTTACAATAACTTGAGTAGGGGAACACAACACACTTCAAACCTATTGGAAGGTTTATTTATTCACCAGGAAATATGTTTTCTTAATAAAAAAATAGATGAATCAACTATACAAAGATGTATTTATAAATATAATAACGCTTATTTAACATTAAGGATTAATATCTTTATAGATATCTAAATATTTTCACTATATAGAGATATAGAGAGGCGGAGTACGGCGCTGGATGCTGACTGCGGCCTATTACAAATAATAAATATAATCTTTATTTTAAAACGTGAATCTAAATCTTTGTATCCCCTTTTTAGGTAAATTACGCGAACCAAGGAGTATGAACTTTAGCACAATTATAGTTTATATAGAAAATGTGTATAGAATGCTAATATATATATATATATATATATATGTGTATTTTAATAATGCATAAAAATGGTTTAAATTAATAAAATAAATGTATCATACCATGTAAACGTTGATATAAAGTGGTATACACGTTGCTAAGGCAACGCACTGTAAACGTGTCACCGGGGCATCTAGTATGTATTAATACGTAAAGGAATTAATATATCATATTTATAGATAATTTTAAATTTTAAATACTACTTAATCACAAATCTTGAACTGTCTTGAGGAATTTCATAAGGACGTGGAGTGCATATGAGTCTTATATGCTTAAGCAATTGAAATCCATAATAATATTAATAAAAGAAACCAAACAGCATGTTAATTAAATAACAAAAAATACATAATGAAAGAAAAAACGAAGCCAATCCTTTTACGAAAATCAAGCGGAAGAAGGATGAAGTTAGGGATGATTTTTTAGTTTCATCTCGCGTAGCAGCATAGTACCTAGTGTCTCAACACTCCTTATTTCGCTTTCCACCATATTTGAGACATTGATTGTTAAGTGGCGTAACTTGACGTCGCGCTTTGCCTTACACAGTTAAATATTATATTATAATAATGCAGAAAGACAATACTTTAAATTATTTAACACACTACATTTTGTCAGTGATATCCTTTGAACATCAAAAAAATATCAGTTGATAACAAATGAATTTTAAAAAAGAAAAAGGAATATGCTCAAATATTATTATGTATGCATAGATATTATATGTATGTATGGACTCCTGGATATAGGTAATATGAATACTTTGCTCAACCAAGTTTATTCAGTAATAAGTACTAATACATAATAATAATAATAATAATAAAACTTTCAAATTCTTTTCATACTGTTTACTTTTATAAATTTGTTTCATATGTTTAATTATAAACATATTAAAACGAAACGTAAAATAATTTAAAAAGTATTATTTAAGTAACTTCATTTTTATATTTGTTTATTTTTTTATAGCTTCACGCTTCTATCCCGCATAGCAGGGTAGACAGAAAGCACCTAATGTCAAGACACTCCGTACTTCGCTTTCCGCCGAATTCGAGACATTACGCCACAACCGATGTTTTGACCGGCCTTTCTGTTATTACTTTATATATTTTTAAATAACGCCTTTTAATAAATAACATAAACAATTTTTAATAAATGACATTAACAAATAATAAATCAATAATCAAGCAAAAAGTATATAAAAGTGAAGTAGACCCAAGTTTCTTGTTTGTAATGTTTATGCGTTTATATTTACATTATTTAAAAATTTTGCGTATCGCTGGCAGCACGTGTATCGCCAAAACTGCCAAGGCCGCCTGGTGGCAGTAAATATTATAATTTTTCCTTCAGACAGGAAGTTTAGCTTTTAATTATCATAGAATTTGTTGTTTATACGTTGATGTTTGAATCAATTATTGATAGGCATATATGTTTATTTCATAATAAAATATATTACGAATTTATGCAAAATTTATTTATATACAATGAACTTCCATACGCAATATACATTTAACGACCTGTCGTACCAAATTTTACCTTATCAAGGCAAAATTGTGGAATTGTTACAATATATTCCCGCTGGTTATGTATTCGTTTCCTGTTTGAGGAATATTTTTATTTCAAACAAACTGTTTTCTCGTTCTAGTTAGATAAAGCGCAGCGTTTAGTTCCGTCTCCTTTCGGCAATATCAATTAAACGGACAGAAAAATAAACCATGAAATCTAAACACTAGGTTCATCTACGTACCCGCAAATACAGCATACGAGTAGATATTTTTAAAATAGATTTCTATTTAGCGCCTATTGTAATAGATTTTTGTTATGGTTATGCGAGACAAAAGATATTTTTTTAATTGGACGTCGACAAGGCGCACATGGGATGTAACAGAAATAGTACAATAGTTTTGAGGTCAAAATTCAATAAAGGAAATACTTTATATGTATGATTCATTGAGGTCACTGTGGCAGCGAAGTACAACGACTGTTAACACGTTGGGTGTGAGTACTATCCTTATTCGAGGTCCTTATGATATTTTTGTATACCTTTCTCATACAATAGAATACGATGTCATTCGTATGCAATGTTTAGAATTCCAACGAAAAGCGGAATGTCTTTACACTATTTTTCTGACTACCTTACGAGCAAACTAAGTTCCCCTATTTCTAGGTATTATTTTTCAAATAATTATTCTAAGCAAAAAACATGGAAATTATCGAAAATGCAAAGTATTTATTTTATTAATCTTATATCCATATATTTACAAAATATGTAAAAACAACTGTAATTTGTATTAACATATTTCTGTATGTTATAATCTAACATAAATAACGTCAAACAACATAAATACATAGAATGCAACATAAATAACACGTGAAAATGGCATACCTCTTTTGTCTTTATTTTTTTATTAATTTAATTAAAAAATAATTTAATAATAAAAAAATAAAACAAATTAAAATACAGTCAATCTGTCAATATAATATTTGTCAGAAACTGCCCGCTTAAGAAAGCTGAACCTTGACAGGTTGCAGGGAAGTACGTATAGAGGATTCCACGATATCCAAGAATTAGGTATTTTAATGAAATTAGGCTAAGGCGCATCTTATAATTTTAAGTTAAAAAAGGAAAAGTATTCAATATGCAATGAAAATATATATATTTATATAATAAGGTCATTGATTTACGCGATTTTTACACATTTTTATTGATTAATCGCGTATATTTTGGTAGACTGTCTACCTGCGACCACGGACTACTGTAAAGTGTTCGAAACGTCAAGTTTCCAAAAATATATATACACGATTAATCCGTTTAAAATTGTTTCATTTATATATTTTATAAATGTTAATTTTTTATATCTAAAAACTTAATTATTATAGATAATTAAATAAATATTTAAAATGTAAAGTTATTTATAATATAGACCATATAATAAAATAAATATTAACAGAATTATAAGCTTACAGCTTACACGTGTAAGATCTTAATGTTTCAATGACCTTTCAGGTTGATCGATGTTTAGAATTCGATATATTTTGTCAACTTTCAACCTTGACTTTTCGTTTTATTTAGGGCATATGCGTATTGGAATTATATATGTAAAATGCGGGGGAAATAAAATGAAGAAATTAACCACTCTACTATACTAGAAAAAAATTGACTCATTTTAAAACGTCATGTATTGAAGTAGTAGTAGTATGTATATCTTTCGTTTAAAATATTTAATATATAATCTAGGTGTTTTTAATTATTTTATTTTATAAAGATGTAATATGTAATGTATATTATAAATCATAAAAGTTTAAAATTTTTGATATTTTTTTAAGTGAATTCCTTAATATAATGGTTCCGTTTAGAAAGCAGTTTGGTTTACGTAGATGTTAGCATGTACAGCGTCACGCCATATCCCACATACCAGGGTAGTGATAGCCTAGTGTCAAGACACTCCATTGTCTGCTTTCCGACCTTACGTATATTGAGACTTTACGTGCTAAGTTAAAGGCGAACTAGACGCTGGGTTTTGTTAAGCTTTATGAAATGAAAATAATTTTTTAATATAATCATTTCCACAAGGGGGAATTGATGTCGCAACCAATTGGGTTAATAATCAGATATAGCATGAAATAAAATTAAAAAAAAATTCAAACTTTATTTACAGAACAGCTTGACCATCCCATTACTATCTATAAGCATAGTCCATAATACTTCCAAAAATGATCACAACATACCTCTTAATCATCATCACTGTCATCAGCTCCTTCTAATCTTGCATACTAAAAGTTCTCATGCTTTATTTTGTATGCTTAAAAAACATACCGGTGCGAGTTAGATTTGCGCACGAAGGGTTCCGTACCATTATTTTTAAAAAGGGAAAAAATCATTTGTATTATATATAAGCCTATTATGAATATTTGTTTTATTTTAATTTTATTTTTCAAGTAAATATATTACTAAATATTCTGTGACTAGTTTAAGCATTTATTAGTTGCCGTTATTAATATTGACGTGATTAGGAACGAGCAAAAAAAAAATTTATTTTTTGGGAGCTCCCTTGAATACTTATTTTATTCGATTTATTAGTATTTGTTATTATATCGGCAATAAAAATACATTATCTGTGTAATTAACAATTAAGTAACAGGGTAGTATGGTAGTATCACGGTTTCTGAGATTTAGACGGACCAACAGTAACTGTATAGAAATAGCTAAATAACCTTGGTACGGAGTCCAAAAAAACCTTCATTTTTCCAACAGCTAGTAGTTGTTAGAGATAAACTAGTGTCAAGATTTTTTTATCTATATTTTATCACTCAGGCATTTCTATAAATACCAATCCTAGCCACTAGAGTTATTTTTTACAAAACTACCCACAAATAATACTTAACACTGTATTTAGGATTTAAATTTAAAATTCATAATTGTTTCAAGCGATCCGTTGATGAGTCAGCCAATTAACAAATTAAATATTATTTACGCACATTCTTATAAAATCCGTTTAGACATTTTATTATATGGCTATTTAATATATGATAATTTTTCTAACTCATGTTATTGCGTCAAAAGAATACTTTCAACATATTTTTAAGAGAAACGGTAGAGTATGAAATTTGGCAAATTTAAAAAGGATATATAGAGAAAAATTCTAAAAGTAATTAAAAAAAATAAACACTACATACATTAGTATGTATTTGACATTAACATACAAGTAGTAAAAAAATGTAACTAGTTAATAGAGAATGAGAATTATAAAATTAATATGATAAATAGTTAAATGTTTTTTCTGTAAATTTGTTTATTATCATATAGAACAGAACTTTCACTATGAAAGGAACATAATAGAGTACGGGGTTTTTTTTAACTTTAGGTTTTATCTGACCGTTTTATCTGTAGTAGGCTACAGATATACGAAATAAAGAGAGATTTCTATTGTTTTGTAAAGGAGAAGCGTATTAATGAAACAAGCCATACCTATAGGTATTTGACTACCTATATTAAGCTTCGTGTACTAAATCGTACATAGCTTTTTGTACATGAAAGTAACAACGTTAATATCTATATTATCAATATAATTAAGGCCGGTTGTGGCGCAGGGACACCGTCCGAATGTAAGCGGTATCGGTTGAGGGTTCTATTTCCACTAGGGAGAATGATTATATTAAATTATTTTAATTTCCTAGCACTGTTAAGACAAAAAAAAAAAAAAAAAAAAAAAAAAAAAAAAAAAAAAAAAAAAAAAAAAAAAAAAAAAAAAAAAAAAAAAAAAAAAAAAAAAAAAAAAAAAAAAAAAAAAAATTAAACTGAAGGAATCGTCTAAGTTAACCGTTCATTTCATTACTGAAAGGCAACGCCCAGCCGTAACTGCTGCAGCGACCTGAAATTTAGCATGCAGAAAGGATTACCGGAAATACCCTCGTTTTCCAGTCGAAATTACAGAATATAAATAACACTGTAAGCCTTAAATGGAACGCAAGCAAAGTCGCCGGGGAGAACTAGTTTAGTAATATACAATTCTACAACTCACCTGTCTCACGGCGTACAGCATCGCAACTCCTGTGTTCTTCACAATTCAATACCAATACCTATATCACGGTTCACTTGTTATTGGCTATAAACGCGATCAACACTTGGAACCATTCATAATCAATATAAATTATTGATAATTAATTGCTGTGTTTATTCACATATTTTGCTATGATATAGTCATAATATTATTCTGGGTAAATAATAATATTTATAAAGTTTTTGTTTATATTACTGTTCTCGTGTTGGAAGTTTTTAGAACTTTCTCTGTTGTATTTTTTATGTTTTTAATAATGAAAAGAGAGTTTTGACACTATGTTCTCTCTGCCCAATTTAGTATTCGGGATAAAGCGTGACGTTAAAAAAGCAAATACTAAAAAATTTTTTTCAAATATATGCAAACAAAAAAATACTAAATTAAAGATATGCATGTATCTGTCTGTGTCGGTAGAAATGTATAGAAAACTGTTTTTATTAATTATTTTAACAAATATAAATAATTTTGCCTGTCATAACTAAAGATTATGGCTTGAGGGTTCGAAATTCTTTTTAAAATTATTTGTATTTATATATTAGCATTATTTTTTACTCAATCCATTTATAAGAACTCAATAATCAGATAATAGAATTCAATAGTTTCAAATTATCAGGAAATAGAATTTTAGTGATTTATCAATACCATCCCTCTTAACATATATAATGTAAGAAACACGTGTAATAAAATCGGAATCGATCGCATAAGATATATATTTAACATGTTTTTAATATAATAATTATTTTTTATGCTACAGTGATTAATATGAAATGTAGTGATAAGACACTACGTTTTCCACTTTCCTCTGACTCCAGAGAAATTGAATTTCGTAACTTTACTCAATTTCTAAAGGAGCACAATCACACATAGAATATTTACCATACAGTATTTTGTAAATACTAAAATTTCATTCAATATGAACAAAATAAACAATAAAAACGTAATAATTTTATATATTTATACTAAAATCTGCCTTATGTATATTAAAATAATACAAACGTATAATATATAAGCGAATTTACTGATACTCGCTGAAAAGAGCCCGCCCCGCCCGTGCCGCTGTAGAGTGCCGCCGCCCGCGCACTGTTAAGCGGCAGGGCGGCACTCTACAGCGGCACGCCTACCCGCTGAAAAAGAGACGCATCACCTCATGTCACTTTTATGCTACTTTCCTTTACTTTGTACTGAAACAATCATATAATTATAAGAGTTATATTATAGTTTTGATGGTTTTTCTTTGATATTTTAGTTTATTTGCTATAGAATATATCGTCTATTTGTTTTGGATTGTTTTAAAGAATTAATAACATATATTTAAATGGAACTGTAAATTAAATATGTTAACGTCCCTAGATGTTTTATTAAGTGAATTATATTTTTAAAACTAAATATATATACAATTTACAATCTTTCCTAATGCTTTTAAAATCTAATTCGTATATGATCATATTTTTGTACGCAAAATATTCTAAACTTAACAGTAAAAAAATATTTTAAAGAAATAAAAAAATGAGAAAAAGTTGTATTTTAAATTCTTAACGTAATATGTAAAACGTAAAGCCCCTTTATATGTTTTTTTTAAAAGCTATGTTTCAATTACTACTGTATCAAAAAAATGTAAGACTTTCAAGCTTCAACACATTGGCGCAAAAAAGGAAAAAAAACCATTAAATGACTTATTTGTAAAAGATATTCTGTAATTATATTGTACAAATTATGTAGGAAATGCCTGCTCTATAACACATATATTGATTGCCTTTTAGTATCTGCACTTGAACTGAAACTTATATTTACTCAGTTAAACTATGAAGTATTTATTTATTTATATTTTTAATTGCAGATGTATCCCATTCATTGAATAACGGTAAATCAATTTTATTGTTAGTACAATTGATTAAATAAGCAAAATACAATTTATTTTTTTTACAATTAATTGAGCGGTCGTGGCGCAGTGAAACAGCGTCTGACTGTAAACGCAATCTGTTGGGGTTCGATCTCCACTGCCTCCTCTGGTAAGTAGAAAGTGCGGCGTTGAGTTCACCAGTCCATACGCAATGTTCGTGAATTCGGTGGAAAGAGAGTACGGAGTGTCTTGACACTAGAACTTTCTGTCTACCCTGCTATGCGGGACAAAAGCGTGAAGCTAAAAAAAAATAATGGCAGCAATAGTAAATTGTGTTTTTTTTAATTTATATAAATTCAAAAATGTTTCTAATTCCTAAGTGTTGAATAACACTTTAAAAATAGTAATATTATATATAAGGTTTTTACTAATATTATAATCGTATTTATATTAATACGAAACGTAAATTTACGTTTATATATATATATATAATATCTATATATATATATATATATATATAATATATATATATCTGATATAAAGACTTGAATTTAATTTGTTGAAAGTCTGAAAATGGATATAGAAAAGGAAATTTTAACTATTTTGTTTTATTATGGTATTAGTCTAGGGCACGGCAAGAGTTATAAAGTTAACGAGAGAGAAGTTACAAGGAAAATAAATCATTTTTAAAATCTCAAAAATATATAGCAATAATAGACGGTAGTATATCTATAAAGTGATTTATTTCTTGTTAACATTAAAATATATATAAATTGTAATTCCTATACTAAATAATTTAATACAAATAAATGATATTGTTCAAAATCTTATTACCTCTTACTGTTTAAATATATTTTACATGCATGTCTTAGAGCTTAGTGGCAATGCAATTCATTTGTTTATTTTATACCCAATTTTGACAAAGACTCTTGGGTGAAAGAACTCAATATCGCCTTTTTTTCTTAACAAATTTGGATATGAAAATATGTCTTTATTCCTCACTATTTATCACAATTTTTTCTGATTTAAACAACTGCTTTTAAATAATCAATGACTTATTATTATAAAGTCTACCATAGAAATGTAACAAATTCCCGATATATTGTAATATGGTTATATAATAAATAATATTTTAATTCAAAGTATTTACAGCGTAATGAATGTTGAAATGAGAAAAAAATAAAATAAAAAATAATTTACCATAATTTTATTTTAAATAATTAACTAATTCTTTAGAAGTCAGCTTTACATACATATATTTCGAACTACAATTTTTTTTGCATATTTTTTTAAAATATATATAAAAAAAATGATTAAAATTAAAATTTGTTTTAATTATTGTATTTTAAAAACATCGTTTTATTATGTTGACAAAGTAACTAGGCTCTCTGATTAACACTTAAAATAAAATGAAGGCGGAATAAAAATCATAATAAATCATTAATTTTCGCGATTTTAATAAATTTCCAAGAATTTATAAGCGATTAATCGCTTATATTTTAGTAGAAAGGCGGGTTTACAAAATGTATTCTCGAATACCAAAATAAACACGCTTAATCCGCTTAAATAGTTATATATAAAATAAAAAAAAAACACGAACAAACCGAAGCGCCAACTTATTTGAAGCTTACAAATGCAAAAAAGCTCGAACGCTATCTCAAATTATTAAGATAACACTATGTAAACAAACATTTCTAAGAAATATTTTATTTAATAATTTGTATTATAAACAAAACTTATCACGTGACTTTTGACCTACATATTTATTCATATGGCTAGTGTATAACGTCTAAAGCGTTTCCTTTGTTGAAAATTAAAAATATATATTTATTAATTGATTTTTTATCTATATTTTTCTCTATATTAGGCATCTTTGTGAATTAGAATAGTCATTATGTAATTTAATCTAGTAATTTAATCATGTCAATTATTTTTTAAAATATCTAAGTTATAAAGGCTAAAAAAAAATTTACGTCAAACCTATCTATATATCAAAAATATTTGATGATTTACTATATTTCCTATATAAGGAATAATATTTTTTATAAATTATATATTTTTAATATGATATATTAAATTTATCTGTGACATAAGAAAACAAGCTATTTGGGAGAAACCATGAACGGTTTATACAATTGCGATATCTTACATCATTTTAAAATATTTTCTGTATAGAGAGCAATATATATCGATATTCAATCGATTAACTTCAAAAATAATATTTTAGATAACGTTATTATTACGAACATCGTTTTTTAAAAATTCTTTTTCAATTGCATATTGTAAAATGCTTAGAGATATACATTTCAATAGTTTTATTTAAAAAATATATATTTTATTGCTTATTACAAAATGATTATTGATTACTGGTAAATGCTTGTTTTTTTTTAATATTAAATAATTAAAAAAAATAAGCGCAAGTTGCTTTAAATATTTTTGTCAATAGTACGTAGTAGTAGTTAATCAATTTGGGCCTAAAATTTTTCAGCGTATGTAGACTTTACGTAGAGTCACCCTAATCCAAGCACTTAATTTCTTTAAATGAACGTAGTGGTGGAAAAAAAGCCCAATTGATAATGCTAGGTCATCAATAGATGCCCTAGTAATTGCTGTACAAACACATCCCTAGCAGTACTTTTTTAGTAGTTCTAAATATTATATAAAATGATAACAGATTATAAGTAAGGAGGAGTGCAGAGATCATTCTTATCCATTGGATTTTTGGATATATGTAAAAACCACCATTAATAATATAAGCAAATTGATTTTTACAAAAGTATTTGTTAAGCTATGTTAATAAAAACACAGAAAATACTGTTTTTTAATAAACAAACTGATATATAATTGATAAATCATATAGATGTAGTATTTCTTAGGTTGGCAAAAAAACAATATATATGTCACGTATTTGGGACGTGTTTTATTAACATTAACTACTAAATGTAGGTTAACAAGAGGATCGGAATAACTATGTAAATATAAATTATCTGTAATCGAAAATAAAAAAAGTATTAAAAAAATAATATTTTGCTTAAATTTTAAATTTTTAATGTTACAATACTTTATACGTACTAAAAAGTACACGATCGTATATCCGTTGTAGAAACGGTATGGTATTTTTGTGTTTATTAATAAATTTAGTACGGTGGTATTTTTGTGTTCATTAATAAATATTAAAAGAAAGCTTTTTGATTAGAAATCAAAGCTATTAAGTACAGTTGAATTAATCATTTTTTTGGCCTAGTAATAAAAATAATTTAACGCTCAGCATACTTTAACAAATATTATGGAAAAGAGATTCTTAGTATATTAAAAAATATAATAACCATCTTTAATATATAAAGAGACAGAATCTAATATAGTGGTAACATTTTCCGTTCTCTTCAACACAAAGCTAAAAATTTCCAGTTATATGACCTACACCGTGAGGCTAAATTATACTAATAAAATAATAGTCTTATTTATATTTTTCGACTTTAGCATAAAATTATCATTAATTAATACAATAATTGCAAAGAATACCGGCATTTTGAAATTTTAACAAATAAATATAAAAAAACATGTTATTATGCATTGTATGACTTTATTTCAACTAGATTTAAGCTGAAAATTAAAAAAAATGCAAAAAATTATTTTAGAACGTACAAAGGAGTATTATTGTTTTATTAATTGCGCGCTTGTCCTTCGAAAAGGCGACTTAGCTATTTTTGTTTTATATTATTCTTGAATAAAATTTGTTACAAGGTAAAGTGTATATAATTTCGAAATATATATATAAATATTATTTTGAAGAATTATTTTTAATAAAATAATTATCATAATATTGAAACCAAAATATCTATTATAAACGTACAAATGTATAAAATTATCAAAAATATGTACAATTAAATTGAATCGGAAAACAATACACGATTATAGTACAGGAGTCAATTTCCATTTATGATAAGTATTGTGAATTAGTTTATAAGTAGAAACGCGGGAAGAAGTTAGCCGATCGCTGTACATTGCCATTGGCCGCCCGCTGATGAGCGACGCTGATTGGCCGGCATCAGCGACAGACCACGTGCTCATAAGTTACGAAGTTACTAACTTTTTACGTCAACTTACTGGACGTTTTATATTACTTTCTATACGATTTCGAGCTACAAATAGTATTATGTAATATTTTTTTATATGTTAAAATATACTAAGATTTTAAAAAAGCTTTTAATGAAAATCCTGTAAAGTAAGCGAAAATTGTGATTTTTATGTTTTTTTCAATAACCATATTACTAAAATGTTTTTTGTCAATTCCAAATTTATTATCTGTTTTACTTACGAACACGTTGATAAACTGCCCACGTTTAATTAAATAAATATACAATCAAATGAGATTCGACACCCACCAGACAGATTTACGGAACACACGATGTGTCTACGCCGTCCGAAAAACGCAATTATAAAAATCACTCAAACAACGCTAACTATATTAATACGATGAAATAAAATAACAAATAAAATAATAATAATAATAACGAAATTCACAAAAAAATCCAACACTGAACAGCGACAAAAACAACCACTTATAAGTTCCTGCCCGAATGCAGTTCCCGATGCAAATTATTTACACTGCAGCTAAATGCATTCACAAAATAAAATATAAAAATCCCACCACAATATAAAATGTCGACGTACGCTCTACTTATGGTGGAAAAATAATATATTTGCTTAAGTAACGCGCGTCTAAACAATACACAACAGCCTTCGGCGCGGCGGCAACAACAATGCTAGGTCGAAATAAGCAAGAAATATTTAACTACCGAAGCGGGGAGGGGCGGGCACTGGCCCTCAGTATTGGCGCTATGGCTGTGGTAGTTATAGTTTACGTGATACACAGCTCAAATACAAATAATATAAACATTACAGCTGAGCATGCGCGGTACCCGCAGACAGGGACGAAGCGATTTCGACTCCTGGACTATAGACTTTCTGAGACTTAGTATTTGGCGACAGATGAATGATTACGTTCAATTGATTTATTAGACAAACTAGAGTGTGTAGTGGATTCCCTAAATCGCTTTTTTATAGATTAATTTGCATAATTCTGACAGGGAGCGCGCGTGTGCGTCACGGCGCATGCGCGCGGCGAGACAGCGAAATGTTATTGACGATGCAAAATATTTATTTTTTGGCGCAACACCGACGCAGCTCCTGGTTTGAGCGGAAACGCTGCCATTTTGAATTTGGGAAAGGAAATGAAACGAAAACCTTTGCCATACAAAGTATACTAAGCTTCATGACGTAGGCGCTGTAAAAAGTTGTATGTAGTATTTAATTCATCGAGAAAAAGATTTTTTATAATGCGAATGGTATATAAAATTTTTCTAATAAAGTAAGAGTAGTGGAAAACTTTAGATGAAAACATTAGCTAACAAGCCCACGGGGAGTTTGAAAGGGATTTATTTCAATTATTATTCGATATGAGGGCGCCACGCATGCGCAAGGCCGCATTTACACCATCGTGAAAATTATCCATAAAAACATTTTTGATAAACGAAATATAATATTTTAAAATATTTTGATAAGATTTTCAATTCCATTAAACACTTTTCTGTTAAAAAATAATTAAAGATATTTGTCTAAGAGAAAGTAAGGAAATTTTATAGAATTCAAGTTATTCCTTAAAGCAAGGAATGAATTAAAAACGAAGAACATGACATACAAAAAAAACAAGAATATTTCCAATATCTAAATAATTAAAGATCCAAAAGTCCACTATATTTCGATATAAATAAATTTTCAATTTCTAACCCTTAACTTTAAAATAATATATGAATTGATAGATTTGGTTCTATTATGAAAACAGGTGATGATCACTTGAAAATAAAAATACATTATAAAATATTTATACACGCTCTTTGTCGTAGTTGTATAACTGAATGAGACTATTATGAGTTCGAGCCTCAACCAATCAAGCTAGGCAAAAATCTAATCAGACCTGACTGTTATTCCTTTCATTTCATATTCAATACTAGTGTCAAGACACACCGTTCGCTACATTTCGCCCAGTGTGAACCGCTTAATGCTGTGATCTTCGTCACTTGTCTTATCAGGGCGAGGAATTAAATATAATTTGTGAGTTCTGTTCCCAGTCAGTCAGCTCATTTCCTTGCTCTCAACACTCTATATCTTGGATTCGGCGGAAAACGAAGTACAGAGAGACTTGACGCTAAGTACTTCCTATCTACTCTGCTTTGCGGGATTAAAAGCGTAAAGCTAACCACAAGAGTAATTGAAAAAATATAAGGCTGTATTGGGTAAAGAAAAATATTAAAGTAAAGTAAATAACATGTACAGAAAGGTGTTGTAATAGTCGAGTTCCTCTCCGCAATGGGCAAGTGGATAATTCATGAAATTTTTTGAATGTATCTTGAAGTTTTTATCATAAATAACGAAAAAAAAAATTTCCTCGACACTTCGGTGTAACATACAGACATAAGCGATAGGCCATTGACATTTTTATTGGGCGATGATTTAGAGCTATCGATTGCGTCGCCGGCTCTCGTCCGGAACAATTTGAATTTAAGGCATGATCTAGTGACACTAAGTCTTTGATCAATTACTATTTAACTTACAGAAATAAATAACATACATTGTCATAGTAAATACGCCCTTGTTTTGATACTCGTTTCATAATTATTTACCATAATAACTGTAATCATACGGCTTTTTGTCGCAAAAAAAATATTAAATAAAATAATTTCATATTTTACAATAGACAAAACTAGAATTAATTTTATAAAAAAATATAAAATTTAATTTTAAATATATAACATGTTTTCCTTCAATACGTATATCTTTAAATAATCGTAAAATAACATTACTGTAAACTTATCTTACTTAAGTCACTTTACTGTACGACACATTACAACCAAGAATGTAACACAAATTCTAGATTATATAACAAAATCCGTTTAAAAAAACTTATAATAAATTCTCTCTCTACATCTAAAAAAGCGTAATGGCGGTGAGGATTAAACAAAAAAAATATTAATTAGAACTGAACTATGCTATAATAGTAACTTATAAGCGGGGGCGTGGCACGCCCACTGTACAGTGACGCCCAGTTACGCTGAACAGCGACCGCCTACCCTCCTAGTGCCTGAACATTTTATATACTACAAACCTTGTATAAGCCTTTCTAACAACCAAGATTAATATTATGTTGATTTATTTTCATGATATTGCACGAAAATTTAACAATTTAGGACCGCTGATTGGATTTTCAAACGGTTTGTTTAAATTCATTTTGGATGTATGAAGGTGAAATGCGAGTTTATTATTATTATACATGTTTATTATAGTTATTGGTATATTTTTATGCTATATATAGCCAGCAATCTTAATATAAATTGCATTATTTTAACTATTTATTGAAATTATCAATGTAAAAATTGTATTAATTTTAGAAATTAGTATTTTATTAGTATGAATATTAGTAAGAAAGCGAAGTATGGAGTGTCTCGACACTAGGTACTTTCTGTCTACCCTGCTATGCGGGATAAAAGGTAAAATTTAGCAATTTCATTGATAAATAGTTTATGTTTGTATGATTAATAAATATAGCAGTATTTTTATTTATTTGCCTGCCCATTTTATATTTCAATATGATAACATAAAAGCACAAAAACCTGCGCATTCATGTATGTGGTTTTGTCAAATGTATTTTTCGGTGTACTATGAAAAAATAAGTGTCATATTATTCCAATTATCAATTTTTATATAATTAATATTCTATGGCCAGATCACATAATATTCCAACTTATATATCCTGTAACATCAAGAAGCAGTACAAAAACATCTATAAAAAGGATCGATTTAAACGCCTGGTAAATTGTTATTTTTAATTGTTTAATAACAGGAAGAATATGTAAAAATTATAACATACAAAGTATTAAATTTATTTTATTATAATAAATAATTAATTTGACACCATCCACAGCCTCCTAGACTAGTTTCATTAATGGCGGCAACCGCTTCAGCCAGCAAGGAACAATAAAAGCCGAGACGCGGCAGTTTGTACATATATACGTAGATACTAGAATATACTCGTATCTAGAACACAGAACTTGTGAATAGTAGCAGATCCATTGTTTATTAGATCAATTGGAAGTATGTATGAATAAAAATAATAATAAACATTTATATAAAATTAAAATAATCTCATATTGTAATTTTTACAAGTTAAGGCTACCTTGAAACATCGCGCGTACAAACAGACACTTCTCAACCACACCACGACGGTGATGGATATTACTCTATATATATATTTTTTGAGTTTTACACTTATCTCGCATAGCAGGGTAGATAGCAAACTAGTGTCAAGACACCCAGTACTTCGCTTTGCGCCGAATGCGAGACATTTCGTATTGATTAGCGGAACACAACGCCACAATTTGTTTTACTACAGTGAGGAAGTCAAAATATTTAAAAAATTATATAAAATCTATATTGAAGGCTTTAATGTCGTATAATATGCAATTTTTTTGGAATTCATATATATCTTTAATTGTAAAGTTTTAAGTTTACGGGAATTATTGATTTTTGACTAAAAAAATTATTTGAAAGAGCGACTTTGTAATTAATATTTGTAATTGAACAGAAGATACTACGAACGAACGGTACGAAATGACTTATTAATAAAACGTAGTAATAAAGTTAGGAAGAAAATTAGACATATGAATTAATATATAAAAATGATTCTTTTATTTAACCAGACCTTATATCCTTATCATATGATTCATATCCTGACCCTTAACATAGAGCCTCGAATAACTTATAAATAACTATATAACTTTATTTTTTTTAGTATTACGCTTTTATCCCGCTACGCATGGTAGTCCACCTAGTGTCAAGACACTCCGTACTCCGCTAGGACCCTCACGTCCTTGGCTCTAGGGTACACGAGATTCTAAACTAAAATATCTTCTTTAAACACGTTCAAATTAAAATATCCTGAATATTGATACCATTTCTTTATTTTTTAAACTTTGTGGTAGTCTGAGTGCTAGGTTTACAGCCCTGCATAATCTACTAGGTTCCGTCTGCTTTCGAACACCGCTTGCAGCGTTAATGGATATTTTGACATACATATAGCGTAGTTTTATATAAACTTTTATAACTTATAGCCCGTAGTCAATTGGAGTCACATTTGCATTAATTGAAATTAAATAACACCTGAAAAGTAAAGTAGCAAATATATTTTACTTTGTTTTTTATTTCGAACTCACAGTCACAATGGAAATTCACTAATCCCTGTCTCTGAGTGCGACTGTTCGTATATTGACGAATTAATTAATTCTTCTAACTTTAATAATAAGACATTTAATTATTTTCTATTAGAAAGCGCTAAAATTAATTTATTTAAGAATAATATATTTGATATTTACAATATTTGGGTTATATACAACCAATATTATTTTATTTTAAAATAAGCAGACTTTTCATACATCAATCTGTTTGAATCGAGTCCAGGTGGAAAGGATTCAAAGACCTAAGCTTAGGTGACTTGATGAAGTTATCGGAAATATGAAGACTTTAAGATTTAAAAACTGGATTAACACCTCTGAACAGCAAAAAGCCTGAACCATGAAGCGTTAGAGGAGGCTACGGCCCTCAGAGGATTGTACAACCCATGAGGATGAAACTAATATTATATGGCAGTTGTTAGATCTATGTAGAGTTTTATTAAGACATTTATGGAAATATAACATGATTGAGACCGGTTGTGGCGCAGTAGGAGAATGTCTGTCTGTAAGCGCGATTGGTTGCGAGTTTGACACCTACTCACGGGAATGATTACATTTAAATTATTTTCATGTCCATGCTCTGTAAAGACAAAGTGCGGCGTTGATTTCTGCCACTTAACACGCAATGTTACGGAGTTACTGGAAAGCGGAGTATGAAGTGCATTAACACTAGGTATTTCCCGACTGCCCTACTATACGAAATAAAAACCCTTTGAAAATATTAATTATTATTAAAAAGCGTTATCTAAGCCTTAATTCAAAGGCTGAATAATTTGTAATCGCAGTTATACAATACAAAGTAACCTCCCGCATCAAGTAAGCATACGTCAGTTAGAAATAACCTACAGATAACTTGCTCCCTTGTCCATTTTGATTACCCTTGTTCATATTTTATGTAGTATTTAACATTTTTGGTTGAGGACAATTTTAAATATATAGAGAGTCAAAAAAATGTGTTTAGGGGCGGAAATAAACGCCGTTTTATCTGTCTCTGACAATTGTACCGATGACATTACGTACAGATCATAATAAAGCATAAACGCCATGTAATATCTGAGATTCATCTATATAATATTACTATTAGCACAATCAAAAACGCTTATTTAAGCATTTATCTCTCAATTATATTATATACTTGATACCACATAAACCAGAGTGGGGTACATAACAATAAAAATTGTTTACTTCATCAAAAAACTGCCTCACTGAACTATTTGTACAGATCGTTAGATTTAGTGGCGGTAATAAAAGCAAGTTTTATTAGCTCAGAGATCGCAATCCTTTAGCGATGTTTTTATTTCATTGTCAAAGGTAATTAATTATTATGGGAACGTTTTACTATGGGTTAATGGTGGTTGGAATGGAAATAAGAATAATATTTTTTTGATTATATAACTATTTTTAAGTGTATTAACTTAATTAAATTAATTATATCTATTAAAATAACAATTAAAGAATTGTTATGAGTATTGTTATAAAATTTTATAAATATCCCGTCTAGGGTTAAAAAAGAGCAAGTGTCGAGACACTCCGTTAGCTGTTTCTTCCCGGAATTAAGATAGTGCATGCTGAGTGACAAACTTACCGACGCGCTTTGTTTTATTAGACCGGAGAAATAAAATATTTTATTATTCAATCATTCCTTGAGTAGAAATCGAACCCACAGCCAATCGCGTTTACAGACAGATACTGCGCATTCCGCCACGATGATATCGAAATATTTGAACTAAAAATCGTAAACAATAATATAAACAATGTAGTTTAGACTTAAAATGTAAGGAATAACAGTTTCCCATATTTCTCCCATTCAAATGGAGGATTCTCACCCAATCAAGGAGCTATATAAAGTTAAAATGGGACCCGACTACTATTTCTGTGATTTCAATATAGGCATGGTGTCAAGACACTCCATCCACAACTTTTCTTCCATTCCATTCCATTTCTTCCATACGAGACATTGTGGGTGTGTGGCAGATCTTAACGCTGCAATCCGTAACTTGCCTTACCAGGGTGGAAATTGAATAATATCTCGGAAATGTAATATTAATATAATCATTCCCTAATGTGAGCAAAGAATCTACAACTTACTAACTTACGAGTTATCAGAATATGTGAAAGGGCGTTTTCAAACTGATAATAGTCATATATTACTTACATATCCCTTAGAAAGAGTCTTAGTCTTTATCAATTAAATAACATTTTTTTATGTACTAAGTACATGTATTAGATACATTTAAAAGGTCAAAGCCGCTGTAAGAGGCTTAATAGCGATATTGAGATGTGATCTCTTTACCAAATAAGGGAGGAAACCCTTGACAGTAAAGATGTTGTTTAAATATTGTATATATTTACAGGGGTTGTTATTGAAAATGGACATATATTTTTATTTTAGTATATCTCGTTATATGGTATCTTTAGTGGGAGACAAAGACGGGAGTAGAAAGAAGTATTTTTTTTAAACTTTCTACCCTAAGCAAGTCATTATGATTAAATTCCTGAAACTTAACGCTGTATTTTGTAAGTTAGCAGTTTCAAAATATATTTGTATCTTTTGTTTTATATGTTTTTTTTTACCCTATCAATTGGATATATTTTTATACTGAAAAATAAATTTTGACTGTTTAGTTTTCTTAAATGTGTGTATTTTAAAAGTATACTGGATTATGTCGTTAAAATAGTTTCATTTTATGTAAAGTATTCAAAAATTGCATACGAATGAAATTTGTACAATTTGTTTTACTTACTTTAACTGTATAACTTATTTGGTGAGTCTGTTTATAATATTAAAATACCCGCATTTAACTAAATGCATAAGTGTGTATACACGGTACAAATATAAAATAATATATTTACCTGTACTTAAAAGCTAAATAAAGGCCGGTCGTGGCGCAGTGGTACAGGGGATTGATTGTAAACACGATCGGTTGTTGTGGTTTCAATCCCCACTCGGGACAGTGATTATATTTAAATTATTATCACTTCCTGGGTCTGGCAAAGACAAAATGCGGCGTTGAGTTCCACCACCCAACACGCAATGTCCCGAATTCGGTGGAAAGCGAAGTACGAAGTGTCTTGACACTAGATACATTCTGTCTACCCTGCTATGCGGGATAAAAGCGTGAAACTAGAAAAGATATAAAAAAAAGAACCAGTGCTGTCAAATTCCACAACAAAGACAAAGTAATGGGAAAACCTCGCAGTGCATATATAACAAACGTCGTATAACATATATAAGGCGTCCAAACCGATTCATAAAGAACATCTCACAAACTTTCATAATAGAAGTTTTGAAATAGGCATATTGATTGATATTTGGTTAAAATCAAGTAGAACGTCGGCGAAGGCTGCTATTGAATTGGAAATGGAAAATTAATTTTGTATTAATTTAAGATCTCGATACAATCGTTCAATGGATGTGACAGTTGTACAGCGTAGGTTCGAACCACACTCCAGAATTTTTTCTTAGCATTCCCATTTCCCATGTGATGTATCACTACCTAATTAGTCTGATGCAGTTAGTTGTTTTTCCGGCTTTACACTCGTTCCTGCATACTATATAAGATATTATCTATATATATATAAGATATACTATATAAGATATTATCTATATATATAATAAAATTATAAAAATCCTTATTTGTTCTTGTCTTTGGACTTATAAATAAATAAAAAAACAAAAGTAAGTTAATATTATACTATATAGAACCCTATTATAGAAATCTATTATACAGAAATAACCGGTCACACTTACCAGCACTGATAATTGCACCATTGGTCTCTGAAACAATAATTAAAATGATCATATTAATAACATTCTTGGGGCCATTGTGCCGCAGTGAGACAAACTTAAACTATACGCGATCAGTTGTAGGTTCGAATCTTACTCGGGTCATTGACCATATCTAAAATTGTTTTCGTGTCCTAGCTCTGGCAAGACAAAGCGCGGGGTTTAGTTCCGTCACTCAACACGCAATTTCTCGAATTCGGCGGAAAGCGGGGTACGGAATGTCTTGAAACTAGGTACTATTTTGTTATGAATCAGGATTAATATGCATCAATTTTTTTACTCGATCTACAAAACCGGTAAGTATTAAGTAAAAAAGTAAAAGGGTTTCCAAAGGAATATTAAAAAGGTAATTTCGTCCCATCGATAATTTGTAGAGACCACATTTATTTTCAGGGTTGCGTCTCTTATATTTTACAAAGATCCAGAAAAGTTTCATGATGCTCTTTTTAATTATCGTAGAAAAAAAAATTAACGTAACATTAACGTATAACTTGTGTTATTAGGGTGTTTATACATTACAGAATAATTGGGTTGTATATTTATATGGTTATATCTAAAGCTATAACAGGATAATAGATATACGTTAGTACGTTAGTGAAACAATCTTATTTGAAAGTAAATGAAGCAGTATCTAACGACCAGAAATAACAAAAAGCCTTGACACTATTCCTTATCAATTTTGCAGAAATAAAAATATTAATTACGTTGTATACGAGTATGTAAATAAAATAAACATAACCCATATACACAGATATCTAGTAAGAATAAAGATACAAAAAAAAACCGACCAAGTGCAAGTTGGGCTAGCAAATGAAGAATTCCCTACCATTATATTAGAAACAAATATATTTGTTGTATGGGAGACCTCTTAAATATATAATCTATTAGGTATTTTAACAAAAATACAACATGTGAGAAAATTTCAACTAACTTAAGCAGTTCTTGAGATATAGTCTAGCGACAGATGGACAGACAAACAGACAGACAAACAGACAGACTTGCTCTATTCTACATAAAACGGTAATGGGGTAAACGCCAGATCTAGTGGGTTACTTGTAAAACTAGAGCTTTCAGATCATGTCGTTTTGTAGTCGATTTTTTGTTTATTAAAAGTAAAGCAAAATTTTAAATATATTACGTAATATAAATATAATGTAATATAATTATTTCATTTTATTTTTTGCATTATTCACATACATTAAAGAGTCTCAAATCTTTAATTGATCTCTTCTATAGAGATTATAGGTAAATACATTTGATATTATAAATTTTAACGTTTTAATTTCAATTCTATATTGCTAATTTATTTAGAAAATTTATTTCAACTGGGAATTCTCAAAGGGTTTTGTACCCAATCTGTTCTCTGCTATTGATCTCTGAACATTATACAATAATAATAAAAGTTTAAAATTTAAATTGAATTATGTGTGAGGTGATTTTTATTTCTAAAATTTTGAACGGAACATTTTTAAATATTTTAAGTATTATTTTCGTAAAATGGAACTTTCATTAAAACTTAATTACGTTGATAATATTATTATTCGGACATATTAAATTATTTAAAATAAACCAATTGTCAATAATCCCGTTATGGGATTGAGTCGGGATCCCGGGACGAAGTGTAACCGAATTCAAAGTCCCGAGTACTGCATTACTTTATCATATTAAGGCCTATATAAATAGGTAAGGCTCGAGCGACTATCAACCAATCATAACAATTCAAAACAGATACCAAGCGTGCCGAGAAAGCATTATTTTACTCAATATTACAAACTAGATGTCACGTTGAAGCGTTGACAACGTGTTGCTATAGCAACGCGTATGTCACTTCATACCAATGTGTATGTCAATATGTTCTGCATTCTTTCCTTATATGAAGTATAGGTGTGCCATATTTCATACTACTAAGATATAGTTACAAAGAAATACAAAGATTTTGCTTCAAGTGTTAATATATAGATATATAATGAGCCGTTATCTTATTATTTGAAAATAACAAATACACGAGATCAGAGTAACACCAAATAAGGTCATAATATATTAACATTGCTCAAATCTTTGAACCTGATATAATTCCTTGACCACAGTTTCGCACGCGCAGATAAAAATAATAAAATATTTAATAAATATATTATTATTTGGAGGTCACTATAGCGCAATGGGCTAGCGCTTGACTGTAAACGCGATTGGTGGTGTGTTCGATTCCTAAGTGATGGAATTTTATTCAAATTATTTGGAATTTACAAAAGCCTATAAACACTTAATTCTCTGAGGAATTTTTAATCTTCACTAATTAATATATTTCGGTGAATAAGATATAGCTTTTAAATAAGAATTTATATATCATATTATTTGAAAAAGAGACAAATAAAATGGTAATATTTATAATTAATGGGTTCCGAACTTGAATTCGATCTAAAACTATAAAGTAAGACGCCAGATGAACAAATTAAGACTATACCACGAGGAAATTAGAGTATATTCTTTAATATGTAATAATAAGACTACTCAAAAAAAGAATGAAAGAAAGATGAATGCAGTAGAGAAGAGATCTCTTTGTTGGATATGCGGAGTCAGCTTAGCTGACCGTATATGCAGCGAGGAGATACGCAGAATGGCAGGTGTAAGCGCGAATGTCACACTAAGAATGAAGAAGAACGTGCTCAAATGGCTTGGGCACGTTGAAAGAATGAGCGATGAAAGAATGGTAAGAAAGATTTATGAAGCCAAGGTGAGTGGTATGAGAGGTCGGAGGAGACCTCAGTTGACTTTCGAAAACACAGTATCGAAGATACTTAAGTAAGGTCACGTAAAATGCATGAGGACCACCCGAAGGGCATGTATGTAGAGAATAGTGTCTGATAACGGGGCGAAAGAGGTATGCAGGGATTGTAGCGTTTAACGCTCCGTGCTCTCTGGCTACCCTGCCAGCGATAAAGCGTGAAGCTAAAATACAAATGTCTACTTTGCTGAGATTAAGCGAAGTAGGCTAGCGTGGACTTAAAAACGCAATAATTCTTGGTTCGATCTTAACTAGGGAAAAGTATTATACTATATTTATTTTCATTTTAGCGCTCTGGTAATAAAGTGCAGCGTTGAAAACCGCCTCTCAACTTTGTCTTGTCAGAGCGTGTAAAATGTGTGTAAATAAATTAAACGTGTATTTTCTATGTGTACAGTGTAAAGTTGGAACCGAATACACTACCGTTGTCATAGTTACATTCTAGAATGTCTCATTGCACCACGATGACTTCAAATCTGTATTTTCATTACTGTATAATAAGTATACAAGTATTCTATTACTTATTTTATGGTAAAAAAAACAATACCTTATGCATATTTTAAAACTAGCTTTAGCTTGCGACTTCGTCCGTGTAGTCAGTGAAATTACTATCCAAATCAATCAAGCCATTTCAAAAATTAGTCGGAATAAATAGCCAGACAGACAGATAAATATTTTAAACTACATTATTTTCGTACCATAATTACAATTATCACAATTTCGTGTCATATATATATATATATATATATATATATATATATATATATATATATCAAATGATAATATATATGACAGTAGTTGCTAATAAATAGCAAAGCGGGAACAAAAACTTCAAATTATTTGCATAAATTTCCTCCAAAAATATTTAGGTTTTATATGAATAATACAATAAAAAACATAATATTCTGATAAGTGTAAGACACGTGTAAGTCCAATTCTGCATAATGTACCTGTATAAATAGACAAGTGACAACAAATATATTAACATATTTCAAAATTTATTAATTTTATATCTTTAACGAGCTGCGCCTGCGACTCTATTCATGAAATTTAATATTTATAGACTTTTAATTTATAATTCCATAACAAAAATGGTCGAAATCAGTCACTATTATATTAGCTATTTGCCAGTAAAAGTCCCGTTGAAATCGGTCCATCCGTTTCAGAAATTAGCCGAAATAAAAAGACAAACAAAAAAAATATTAAAAATATAATTTTGATATGTTTAACAAAATCAAGTTATTTTATTATTACAAACAGACACTCCAATTTTATTTATAAGTAAAGATAGATTTACATATTTATCTGTATATAATATATGCATATAAATAGACATGTTCTTTCCCACGACATAAAAAGCAAAGGTTGTAGAAATACAATTTCTACGCTATTTTCTTTGTTTTCAATCGATTTCTTTTGTTTATGAAACCGGTGGAAATTGGAAACACATGAAAAATTGTTTAGAAAAAATTATTCTCGCCTTCAGTAAACAATATGTTCGGCCGATGTTTATAAAATATTATATGTTATTTACTAAATAATGTTATGATAATGTTATATAGGTAATGTATTCTTATTCTTTTGCATTCAATTTATATATATATATATATATATATATATATATATATATATATATATATATATATATATATATATATATATATATATATATATATATATGTATATATATATATATATGTGTATTATTGATATGTACTGATTAAATTTATTGTGGGTTGTAAGATAATCTTTTTATAATTCTAAAATAAGGTAGCGTAAGTTACGCCTTATTGCATCATCTATCGGTCAGTGAAAGCTTCATCAAAATTGTCCCAGCCATTTTTGAGATTAACTAAAACAAACAGATAGACAGACAAAAATATTATAAGTTGCTATTTCGATATATGTATCGCATGCATACTTATGCATTTAGTAAGAAGTATTTATTCTAATATTACAAATAGTCACTCCAATTATTATTTATATACATAAATAGTTTGTGTGTATATCAGAAACATTATTGTTAATATTAATTTATATAATTACTACCTTTTTTAAATTATTTTATGAAGAAAGTATTTTTTTTAACAAAATAAGAATATATTTTCTAAAAATGCAAACAATAAGAAAAAAAATAATTATTTGTATGTATAAAAAAATCCTTAGGCTGCCATATAGGTTATTTGCTGATATATAAAATTTAATCGTTAATAATTGAACCTCCAATTTTCAGTTGTGACACAATGGGACACCGTCTGACTATAAACACCATAGGTGGTGTGTTCGTTTCCTACTCGGGGGAATAATTATATTAAAATTTTCAATTCCTCGCTCAGGTAAGCACGAAGCACGGCTATGAGTTCCGCCAGACAACCATGTCTCGAATTCGGCGGAAAGATTACGGAGTGTCTTGACACTAGGTACTTCCTGGTTACTCCACTATGAGTTATAAAAGCGTGAAGCTATAAAATAAATAAATTACGCTTTCAATATTTCAGTGCTAGTACGATAAAATCTGAATTCACGTTATAAATACAAATATTATTCAAGGTCAAAAAAATATATAAAAAATTAGAAACAATTATCATAATAATGCAAAAATTATTATTATCAAATACATACATTTTAATGAAAATAGTTGTTTTTCTTATTCCTTTAATATTCCTTATAATTAAAAATCTACATAATATTTTTTTAAGAATCAAACAAGAATTTTTAATATTGATTAATTACCTTTATACTGAACGCCGATAAAAATATGTTTTTTTATCTGAAATTCGCCGTCTCATAGCAAAATTGTCGACTCATTGAGCGTTACTAGGAAGCTCTCTTTAAACACGATCTGACAACGTCTTATTAATTTTATTACTTGAAAAATTCAATTTTTCTATAGAAAAACATACTTTACGATTTTAACTATTGATTTTTTTAATATCTGTATAGCCTTTTTCTGATTATCAGAAGTTATTTTGATAAAATCTAAACCATCTAATGTGTTTCAAGCCTAATTGTCAATTAATTAATATATTATATATACAAAATTCAAAAACAGAGGAATTTTTATACATTTATTAAAAAAAATAAACACTTCTATATATATATATATTTAGTGAGAACTTTTGTTTATATGTATTGTAATTATATATCAAAGTACGCGGTTGCGTTAAAATCAACTGACGTTTGCTAATTTTTTTTAATAAAAAAAAAGTATATTTGCATTAAATATTAATAACTTCTTAGTAAATTATACAAGGTTTTTTTAAAAACTTTTTATGTCAGTTTGTATGTCAGTTAATTATATGATAAACAACACTAATTCACAACTTTGCAATGTCATAATACAACATTTCAAGGCTTTGATTTTAAATTTAGATACTAATTACATTTTGCAACGGATTCCGTCTAATATTATGTGATAAGGAACCGTGGGATTTATTTTTAAAATAGGTATCTACTTACGTAGTTATAATTATATATTACTAATATATATTTCCCGCGGCAAGTTAAAATTCGAATTATCAATTGAAATGTATGATAAAATGTCAATGATGTTGGTATTATAACAACTTACCACGTCCGAAAAGCAGGCGCAAAGAGCCACAGATGAACTCAGCAGTTCAGCTCTTTTAAATATAATTTTACAATAACTTGAGTAGGGGAACACAACACACTTCAAACCTATTGGAAGGTTTATTTATTCACCAGGAAATATGTTTTCTTAATAAAAAAAATAGATGAATCAACTATACAAAGATGTATTTATAAATATAATAACGCTTATTTAACATTAAGGATTAATATCTTTATAGATATCTAAAGATATTTTCACTATATAGAGATATAGAGAGGCGGAGTACGGCGCTGGATGCTGACTGCGGCCTATTACAAATAATAAATATAATCTTTATTTTAAAACGTGAATCTAAATCTTTGTATCCCCTTTTTAGGTAAATTACGCGAACCAAGGAGTATGAACTTTAGCACAATTATAGTTTATATAGAAAATGTGTATAGAATGCTAATATATATATATATATATATATATATGTGTATTTTAATAATGCATAAAAATGGTTTAAATTAATAAAATAAATGTATCATACCATGTAAACGTTGATATAAAGTGGTATACACGTTGCTAAGGCAACGCACTGTAAACGTGTCACCGGGGCATCTAGTATGTATTAATACGTAAAGGAATTAATTATATCATATTTATAGATAATTTTAAATTTTAAATACTACTTAATCACAAATCTTGAACTGTCTTGAGGAATTTCATAAGGACGTTGGAGTGCATATGAGTCTTATATGCTTAAGCAATTGAAATCCATAATTAATATTAATAAAAGGAAACCAAACAGCATGTTAATTAAATAACAAAAAATACATAATGAAAGAAAAAACGAAGCCAATCCTTTTACGAAAATCAAGCGGAAGAAGGATGAAGTTAGGGATGATTTTTTTAGTTTCATCTCGCGTAGCAGCATAGTACCTAGTGTCTCAACACTCCTTATTTCGCTTTCCACCATATTTGAGACATTGATTGTTAAGTGGCGTAACTTGACGTCGCGCTTTGCCTTACACAGTTAAATATTATATTATAATAATGCAGAAAGACAATACTTTAAATTATTTAACACACTACATTTTGTCAGTGATATCCTTTGAACATCAAAAAAATATCAGTTGATAACAAATGAATTTTAAAAAAGAAAAAGGAATATGCTCAAATATTATTATGTATGCATAGATATTATATGTATGTATGGACTCCTGGATATAGGTAATATGAATACTTTGCTCAACCAAGTTTATTCAGTAATAAGTACTAATACATAATAATAATAATAATAATAAAACTTTCAAATTCTTTTCATACTGTTTACTTTTATAAATTTGTTTCATATGTTTAATTATAAACATATTAAAACGAAACGTAAAATAATTTAAAAAGTATTATTTAAGTAACTTCATTTTTATATTTGTTTATTTTTTTATAGCTTCACGCTTCTATCCCGCATAGCAGGGTAGACAGAAAGCACCTAATGTCAAGACACTCCGTACTTCGCTTTCCGCCGAATTCGAGACATTACGCCACAACCGATGTTTTGACCGGCCTTTTCTGTTATTACTTTATATATTTTTAAATAACGCCTTTTTAATAAATAACATAAACAATTTTTAATAAATGACATTAACAAATAATAAATCAATAATCAAGCAAAAAGTATATAAAAGTGAAGTAGACCCAAGTTTCTTGTTTGTAATGTTTATGCGTTTATATTTACATTATTTAAAAATTTTGCGTATCGCTGGCAGCACGTGTATCGCCAAAACTGCCAAGGCCGCCTGGTGGCAGTAAATATTATAATTTTTCCTTCAGACAGGAAGTTTAGCTTTTAATTATCATAGAATTTGTTGTTTATACGTTGATGTTTGAATCAATTATTGATAGGCATATATGTTTATTTCATAATAAAATATATTACGAATTTATGCAAAATTTATTTATATACAATGAACTTCCATACGCAATATACATTTAACGACCTGTCGTACCAAATTTTACCTTATCAAGGCAAAATTGTGGAATTGTTACAATATATTCCCGCTGGTTATGTATTCGTTTCCTGTTTGAGGAATATTTTTATTTCAAACAAACTGTTTTCTCGTTCTAGTTAGATAAAGCGCAGCGTTTAGTTCCGTCTCCTTTTCGGCAATATCAATTAAACGGACAGAAAAATAAACCATGAAATCTAAACACTAGGTTCATCTACGTACCCGCAAATACAGCATACGAGTAGATATTTTTAAAATAGATTTCTATTTAGCGCCTATTGTAATAGATTTTTGTTATGGTTATGCGAGACAAAAGATATTTTTTTTAATTGGACGTCGACAAGGCGCACATGGGATGTAACAGAAATAGTACAATAGTTTTGAGGTCAAAATTCAATAAAGGAAATACTTTATATGTATGATTCATTGAGGTCACTGTGGCAGCGAAGTACAACGACTGTTAACACGTTGGGTGTGAGTACTATCCTTATTCGAGGTCCTTATGATATTTTTGTATACCTTTCTCATACAATAGAATACGATGTCATTTCGTATGCAATGTTTAGAATTCCAACGAAAAGCGGAATGTCTTTACACTATTTTTCTGACTACCTTACGAGCAAACTAAGTTCCCCTATTTCTAGGTATTATTTTTCAAATAATTATTCTAAGCAAAAAACATGGAAATTATCGAAAATGCAAAGTATTTATTTTATTAATCTTATATCCATATATTTACAAAATATGTAAAAACAACTGTAATTTGTATTAACATATTTCTGTATGTTATAATCTAACATAAATAACGTCAAACAACATAAATACATAGAATGCAACATAAATAACACGTGAAAATGGCATACCTCTTTTGTCTTTATTTTTTTATTATTAATTTAATTAAAAAATAATTTAATAATAAAAAAATAAAAACAAATTAAAATACAGTCAATCTGTCAATATAATATTTGTCAGAAACTGCCCGCTTAAGAAAGCTGAACCTTGACAGGTTGCAGGGAAGTACGTATAGAGGATTCCACGATATCCAAGAATTAGGTATTTTAATGAAATTAGGCTAAGGCGCATCTTATAATTTTAAGTTAAAAAAGGAAAAGTATTCAATATGCAATGAAAATATATATATTTATATAATAAGGTCATTGATTTACGCGATTTTTACACATTTTTATTGATTAATCGCGTATATTTTGGTAGACTGTCTACCTGCGACCACGGACTACTGTAAAGTGTTCGAAACGTCAAGTTTCCAAAAATATATATACACGATTAATCCGTTTAAAATTGTTTCATTTATATATTTTTATAAATGTTAATTTTTTATATCTAAAAACTTAATTATTATAGATAATTAAATAAATATTTAAAATGTAAAGTTATTTATAATATAGACCATATAATAAAATAAATATTAACAGAATTATAAGCTTACAGCTTACACGTGTAAGATCTTAATGTTTCAATGACCTTTCAGGTTGATCGATGTTTAGAATTCGATATATTTTGTCAACTTTCAACCTTGACTTTTCGTTTTATTTAGGGCATATGCGTATTGGAATTATATATGTAAAATGCGGGGGAAATAAAATGAAGAAATTAACCACTCTACTATACTAGAAAAAAATTGACTCATTTTAAAACGTCATGTATTGAAGTAGTAGTAGTATGTATATCTTTCGTTTAAAATATTTAATATATAATCTAGGTGTTTTTAATTATTTTATTTTATAAAGATGTAATATGTAATGTATATTATAAATCATAAAAGTTTAAAATTTTTGATATTTTTTTAAGTGAATTCCTTAATATAATGGTTCCGTTTAGAAAGCAGTTTGGTTTACGTAGATGTTAGCATGTACAGCGTCACGCCATATCCCACATACCAGGGTAGTGATAGCCTAGTGTCAAGACACTCCATTGTCTGCTTTCCGACCTTACGTATATTGAGACTTTACGTGCTAAGTTAAAGGCGAACTAGACGCTGGGTTTTGTTAAGCTTTATGAAATGAAAATAATTTTTTAATATAATCATTTCCACAAGGGGGAATTGATGTCGCAACCAATTGGGTTAATAATCAGATATAGCATGAAATAAAATTAAAAAAAATTCAAACTTTATTTACAGAACAGCTTGACCATCCCATTACTATCTATAAGCATAGTCCATAATACTTCCAAAAATGATCACAACATACCTCTTAATCATCATCACTGTCATCAGCTCCTTCTAATATTGCATACTAAAAGTTCTCATGCTTTATTTTGTATGCTTAAAAAACATACCGGTGCGAGTTAGATTTGCGCACGAAGGGTTCCGTACCATTATTTTTAAAAAGGGAAAAAATCATTTGTATTATATATAAGCCTATTATGAATATTTGTTTTATTTTAATTTTATTTTTCAAGTAAATATATTACTAAATATTCTGTGACTAGTTTAAGCATTTATTAGTTGCCGTTATTAATATTGACGTGATTAGGAACGAGCAAAAAAAAACATTTATTTTTTGGGAGCTCCCTTGAATACTTATTTTATTCGATTTATTAGTATTTGTTATTATATCGGCAATAAAAATACATTATCTGTGTAATTAACAATTAAGTAACAGGGTAGTATGGTAGTATCACGGTTTCTGAGATTTAGACGGACCAACAGTAACTGTATAGAAATAGCTAAATAACCTTGGTACGGAGTCCAAAAAACACCTTCATTTTTCCAACAGCTAGTAGTTGTTAGAGATAAACTAGTGTCAAGATTTTTTTATCTATATTTTATCACTCAGGCATTTCTATAAATACCAATCCTAGCCACTAGAGTTATTTTTTACAAAACTACCCACAAATAATACTTAACACTGTATTTAGGATTTAAATTTAAAATTCATAATTGTTTCAAGCGATCCGTTGATGAGTCAGCCAATTAACAAATTTAAATATTATTTACGCACATTCTTATAAAATCCGTTTAGACATTTTATTATATGGCTATTTAATATATGATAATTTTTCTAACTCATGTTATTGCGTCAAAAGGAATACTTTCAACATATTTTTAAGAGAAACGGTAGAGTATGAAATTTGGCAAATTTAAAAAGGATATATAGAGAAAAATTCTAAAAGTAATTTAAAAAAAATAAACACTACATACATTAGTATGTATTTGACATTAACATACAAGTAGTAATAAAAATGTAACTAGTTAATAGAGAATGAGAATTATAAAATTAATATGATAAATAGTTAAATGTTTTTTCTGTAAATTTGTTTATTATCATATAGAACAGAACTTTCACTATGAAAGGAACATAATAGAGTACGGGGTTTTTTTTAACTTTAGGTTTTATCTGACCGTTTTATCTGTAGTAGGCTACAGATATACGAAATAAAGAGAGATTTCTATTGTTTTGTAAAGGAGAAGCGTATTAATGAAACAAGCCATACCTATAGGTATTTGACTACCTATATTAAGCTTCGTGTACTAAATCGTACATAGCTTTTTGTACATGAAAGTAACAACGTTAATATCTATATTATCAATATAATTAAGGCCGGTTGTGGCGCAGTGGGACACCGTCCGAATGTAAGCGGTATCGGTTGAGGGTTCTATTTCCACTAGGGAGAATGATTATATTTAAATTATTTTAATTTCCTAGCACTGTTAAGACAAACAAATACTGTTAAAACAAAGCATTAAGTTCCGCCACTCAACAAATTTGGCGCAATGTCTCAAATTTGGCGGAAAGCAGAATACAGAGTGTCTTAACACTAGGTACTTATCCTACCCTGCTATGCGGAATAAAAGCATGAAGCTAAAACAAAAAAAAACGTTCCAAGTGGGGCTTGAACCCATATCTATCAGGTCAGTCAGTCCTCTGTATCAATATTCCCATATTAGTCATCTCATGTTTTATTTAAAAAAATCACTGTTTCACATTTCAAATTATATAACAGTATCTAATACCTGCCCACTTTTAAATCAAGTCAAACGAGCTTCTTATAAAATATGGTGTTAGCAACTGCATAAATAGTTTAAATTAAATAATTCTAGAATATGAATTTTATTAAAATTTTTACACACAAAAAAAAACATTTTATTTAAAAAAACATTTGCATATAAACACACACATATATAGCGTCTAATAAGTGATTATTATTCCATATTAGATAAGAGTGGATAAAAATAACGTAAACACAAGGAGCGTAAATAATTTATTCGTGATATCCACGTTCCTTGCTAATTTATTGACACTTGCAAGACTCACTTTAGTTACGGATATACTTGCAAAAGAAACATATTTCTCGCATGAGGAAAACCGTTGGAAATACATACATTTGCTTTCTTAATTCACTGACAAAACTGACATATTTATATTTAATACGAATCAGTTGTCAGACTGTGTATAGTTAACGTTATTAAAACTCTTACTGACTTTAAAATATTAAGTTTTGATACATTAGTAAGAGATGTGTCGCAACTGATACATAAGTAAACTATGACAACCATTTGGTTTGGTCGCAAGGAGGCTAAGGCTTTATATATTAACATTAAAACAGCTTTTGTAATATTTCAAAAAAAAATTATTTAAATAATTTAATTTATAAACTTTTTGTCGCTTCTGGTGCTTTCTTTCACGCCCATGCTACTATTTCTACGCATCTCGAGGTCCCAAATGGTCCACAAACAAGAACTTATCCTTGGAAATCGCGTGTGCCAAAGTTAACATTTTCTCAAAATGCCAAATTATCAAATCTTCTATATGTGCAGTTTTAAATTAAAACCTTTATAAACATCTTTTATACAAATTATCTGTTAAGGTTAACTAATTTCGTTCTGAATTAATAGGTTTATAGTATACGCAGAACAAAAAAGGGATATCTATCTAGTTAGGACCGAGTTTAGTCAGATGTCCAGATTCTACTTGATGAAAGGTTTATTCAGATTTTTTTGCTTATGCTTTATCCAGCGTAGCAGGGAAGAGCAAAGAGCAGATCCTTTTTCCGATTTCTGCCTGATTACGTAATGAAACTCATCGCTATGATTTGTCTATTAAGGTGGCTTAAGTTGTCAATAATAAATTATTTTTTTAAAAGTAAAGTCACCTAGTGCTTAGACACTTCGTTCTTCGTAAGTTTTGTTTTTTTTATTTTACATTTTAGTTGCCAAGAGGAAAACAAATTTGATATGATAATTATATAATAAAAAATGTTGAACGTGTCAACGCATTTGGACAAAAACGTTGTCTGTGTGTACTAGTTAGTTTTTTAATATTAATTATACAATTACGCCTATGACCTCGGTTTTGAACATAGACAAGATATGTTTGTAAATTAGTAGATACTCCTTTTGGCAATTAACATAAGATTTGAATTTATTAACATTATAAAACAAAACTAATTACTATATTACTAATAAACATTTCTTTCTCTATTCTACTACTAATTACAGCTTAGCTCTTTTTCTTACCAGAGTGAAAAAATAAAAATAATATAAATATAATCATTCCCCCAACTCGGAATCGAACCCAACATCGTATGTGTTTACAGTTCAACGATGTCCCACTGTGCCACGATCGGCCTTATATATTACATAATATAAATAAATATAAATTAAATAATATAAAAAAGATATTAAAAAAACCAGTACAATATTTAACAAATTACATCTATTCTTACCGCCACATCTATGTAATCACCATCGTCGTCCCGTTGGAGACACATCCAGATATCACAATTATCAAAATATTTTTAACCACTTCACTTGTATAGTCTGTATTAAGTCAAAGTAATAAAATGTGACCGAGTGCAGCTCCCTGCGACACCCCTCGCATATACTCTTGAAATGACTGAAGCGTACGCCTTCTTATGTTTTGAATACAATCTGTAACAGTATAGAAAAACAATAATAAACTTTGCTGCCAGTAGCTGCGGCTTCAAGTAGGTAAACTTAACGATATGTAATGGATTAGCTTGTCGTTTGTTGAGCTAAAATCAACTTTATTTCTTCGAATGAAAGTATTTTATATTCGATTTGAATAAGCAGATGTTCTTGGATATTAAACAAAATACAGCTTGATTTTTTATATTTGTATAAACAAACCTATAAAGGTATTATGGATCTTTTAAATTTATGGATTATCCTTAAAGTAAACCAAACATGCATTATTGTGCTTTGAGCATATACGAGAAGGCCGACTGCCTTTACTATGAAAAATTGTAATAAACACACATTTTAATGCATCATCACTTCTCAGAGCCCACCTTAATAATAACTTTTGTTATTATTGTTTTATAGGCTATCAAAATAAATCACATTATGATAAATTTTGCAATTAACAGTTTGGTTTGAATTGGATATTTTATTTTTAATAAATTAAATAATTATTAAAAAAATATTGAAAATAGCCTATTTAAATCAGAATTTTTTTTTCTGATTTAAATAATAGTCTATTTAAATCAGAAAAAAATATATATAATTTAAAGTTGTCAGCTTTTATATATTTCTGATTATCTATCTATATTAGGACTGAAAGAAAGTTTATATTTTTTTAGCATCACGCTTTTATCCTGCATAGCAGGGTAGGCAGAAAGTACCTAGTGTCAAGACACTCCGTACTTCGTTTTGCACCGATTACGAGACATTGCGTGTTGAGTGGTGGAACTCAACGCTACACTTTGTCTTACCAGAGTGAGGAAGTGAAAATAATTTAAATATAATCACTCCCGAGAATGACGATCAAACCCACAACAGTCAGACGCTGTCCCATTGCGCCACGACCGACCTCAAAATCTATATACGAGTACATATAAACGGTATTTGCATTAACAAATCTTGTTTTGGCTGTCACACGATCCCTAGTTACGCGACACGGTGGTGCCAAGATTTTCTAAACAATACATATGGTAAAAGTAAACAACACGAAACTTAATCCTTAAACTAAACGAATTTGCTAGACACATTAGTGATGACTTACCGACTTCTCTTAGTGAACAGTATTTAGTTCAAATCAAATATATATATGTATTATTTTCATATTTTTTTTATTTAAAATCTTTTAAACTGTTTAAACCAACTGATAATTAACTAAGAAGTCATAAATATATGACACTATTAGAAAATACATATTTTTTGATCGTCTTTTTCTATCCAGAACTAGAGGGCTCTAGCCTCTACAATTCCTCTCACTTTCATGTAATATTTTTTTATCATTAAATATAGTTTATCTATTACATCGATAAAAATAAAATAATTTAGAAAAAAAAACAATTCTTTAATATTATTGTTATATATTTTCTATAAAAATTATTTATTAATTAAAATGGCCATTAGTTTTTCCATAGACAGGACATGAGATGAATCGCTTGTAATTGGTAAGAACAATATAATTATGTTTTGTAACAATAGAACATAGATAATTAATATTTTTTTATTAAAAAAAACCTTTTAATCTAAGCATATTTCTATAGGTGTGTAAATTAAATAGATGTCCAAAGTAGATGTGATAAAGTTCACAAAACATCATGTTTTGTGAACTTTATCATTTAAAAAAAAACAAAACATACTAAATTTAATTGTAAAATAAGGTCTATATAATTAAAATTATCACTTTTACATAATCATCTCACCAACGCCATCTATCTATAATATCTATAACTAAATCTTCATAACACCGCCACCTATATCAAGTGGCCTGAAGTAAAACACTTTGGTTATTCACCGTCACGCCTGTTGCTCAATTGTTTACCGAACAAAAGACCCTTGTTTGTTTTTCGCTAGACGTTTCCTGGTTTATTTTGTGTGAACGTGCCTTTGTGTGTGTACCATATATACATACTGTGTGCATTATAAATGTACTTACGATTGTTAAAACATGATTTGTAATCAGTGGTTTATCACTCTGTTCTAGTTTTTCACGTTGTTTTAGCAAATTTGCGTGTTGGGTGACATAACGCTTTTTCTTATATTGCCTTGTTAGAAAGAAGAATCGCTATTTATTTTTAAATATCATCAGTTTGAAGCAAACATACTAAGTACGTTTTCTTTGTTATGTAAAGTATAAAAAAATACTTAATTTAATAATTTTATTAAAAATTATCAAAAATATTGGACTAAAACTATCAAACGCTTGGCTTTAAAAGTCCACGGCTAAGTCCGTAGAAATCTGATAAAATATTCACATTTTTGACAATACTATTCCTCTACTGATAATTTACTTAACATACATTTAGAATTATAGTTATTATAAATTAGATAAATCATTAAAAAAAATGAATCAAGTGAAATATAAAATGAAATTTAAAAAATTAATTAGAGGTAACTAAATTTTGAACATCGTAAATCAATATTACTTAGACCTTTACGATTACAACAGAATCTGGTTTTAACACTTATTATATAAGCTGGTAGCACGTTTAACTTATTGTCTAGAAAGAACCTTATTTCAAGACATCAAAACATCCCATTTTCTAATTCCCGCCCAATTATGAAAATTTTTAAAATAATAGAACTCAACACAGCTTCTTTAACATAACGTTTAACTAAATAACTGTTGCTATTTTTTTTTCTTTCAACATAAAAAAGATATAAAAAAGTTATATAAATATTTATATTACAATAGTAAATAATATTTCTATACAAACAATCAACCGTTATGAAAGTAAAATAAAAGAAACTCTGGCAAATAATAAGTAACAAATAAGCAAAACAAACGCCGCCAGATCAATATTCATAAATACATGTACCCATAGACTGTCCGTTATGTTATTTTTGAACATTAGTACCGTATCACAAGAAACAAATAATTTCATATTTAACTTCGTCTATGACGTTCAGATAGGCATTGTTTTTATTCGAACTTTAAAATAATTCATATTTTTATGGTGGGTCTACTCTATGGTAATTTTCGGGTGGTGGTCTAATAGGAGCAGCGTGAGGTTTTTGTGCATGGGAGTCTCGACTGAGTCCCCAACAGAGCCAAAGGTAAGGTTCCTCACGTTAAAAAGCCTACCCAACTTGTTCTGCAATCTATTATATACACCTTATGGTTCTTCTAGTCTTTGCAGCCAAGGAACACTAATTGTATATCCATTTTTTGAAACCCAAAGTATTCTGACTGAGTAAAGAAGTGTTGAAACATTACTAGGACTGTGACAAATTGTAAACAATTAATTAGCCGATCTAATAATCCTGAAAATAAATAGAGTATAAAAAATCTATATACTTCATGTTAAATCAAATATCAAAGGATTTCATTATTAAAGACACCTGTTATAATTACTTAATTGTTCAAATTGCCTTTTTCTCTATTTCCACCGACCTCCCTACACTCTCTCTTTACCGTATACCGTCTGACTGTAAACGCGATCGGTTATGGGTTCGATCCATACTCGGGAGAGTGATAATTATATTTAAATTATTTTCACTTCCTCGCTTTGGTAAGAGGAAGTGCGGCGTTGAGCTCCACCACTCAACACACAATGTCTTGAATTCGATGGAAAGCGAAGTACGGAGTGTCTTGACACTAGGTACTTTCTGTCTACTCTGCTATGCGGAATAAAAGCGTGAAGCTAAAAAAAATCTTTAAATAATAATAATGAGATGCATCCATGTATTTTTCCGATGTAATACTCCTTTACATCAAAATCCAAATACATTTTGAATAAATACAATACAAATAATAATTTAAAAGCAGTCGCTAAAATACATCGAATAACCTCCAAAACCTATCTGACATACATTCCCGTACAAATTGTTTTTACAATAAAAAAGATAAAAAGTGTGTTTATTTAAAAACTCACAATCTTATCATTTGTTTATGTAATCTAAATAGTTGTTTGCGAATAAAAAAATATAAAACTACAGCGATAATGATAAGCGAGTAGATCTCATATTTTCTAAATATTATGTTTAAACTTTAAACATGAATTATGTACAGCTACACGCTTTATACCGCACAGCAGGGTAGTCAGAGACAACCTAGTGTCAAGACACTCCGTTAAACATTTATCGCTCGAATTAAAAACATTGCATGTCAATTTACGGTAATTAACGTCGCGATTTGTCTTACTAGAGCGGAGAGATGATAACATTATAAATATGATCATTTTCGAGAGGGAATTCGAACCCACTATCAATCGCGTTTATAGCCCACTACGCAACGATGGCGATTAATTTTATTATTGAGTTGGACACAAATTCATCGTCAAGTTGAATAATGAACAAGAACGACGGAACCTAAACATGTATTTAATTTTACTAAATCAATTCGTTCATACTTATATAGGAAAAACATAATTATTTCTCAAATCAAGACTTAAACTGATCTTTAGTCTATTTTAAATGAAACTATTTGAACCGGATTAATCGCGTATATTTTGGTATACGAAAACATATTTTTTACATCTGACGTTTCGAATACTTTACAGTAGCCCGTGGTCACAGATAGGTTATCTTTAAAATAGTTTCATTTAAAATGTATAAAAATCGCGAAAATCAAAGTTCATATTATCATTAGTCTAGTAAACGAGTTAAGTTATTTTAATAAACACATTTGATAATCGAATAGGATGAAATTTCTGTTTGCTGTATATATTCACTTCTATTTTTCGTAGTTGCAATGTAATACGTAAAAAACTCCTCGAAGAATTTCGATAAATTCAGTTTGTTGAGGCAAACTTGCGCAATAGGACCCTTGAGTCAAGACACTCTGTTGACTGCTTTCTGCCCAAAATCGAGAAATTGTGTCTTGACTGGCTGACTTAATGCCACACTTGTCTTAATAGAACGAGGAAATCGAAAATAAATAAATATACTCATTACCCCAAGTGGAAACTGAACCCACAACCACGGCACACGCAGACGCTGCTCTCTCTCTAAACTCTATTTATATAAAAAAAAAGTTTTCTAAAGCATCTATATATATGTACAATATTCGGGTATAGTCAGGACAAGTAGCAGTATTAAATACAATACGAAATCTCAATTCTCAAGTTACCTTACGCAATGTTTATTTGTTAACTGAAAAACAATGAGCGATGGGAAAATGGCTCGCCTTTCTTAACTATGGATACGGTATGTACTTATAACTATATACAGACAGATACAAAACACTACGTTGTGATTGTTTCATAATGATCATATAATTATATATATATATATATATATATATATATATATATATATATATATATATATATATATATATATATATATATATATATATATATATATATATATATATAAATATTAAACATTTTTAAAAAGGTATAAGTATTTGAACGAACCCAACGGTCGCTTTTGGTAACCGTTGAAATGCCAAGACGCTTGGACAAGCTTGAAGCGGTTTCCAAGAGTCGCGGGTTCGAGACCTGTTTTTAATTTTTATACGTTTTAAAAAACTGTCGTGTAATCCATAGTATAGATTAACACTTAAAAAATAATAAAAAAAAGTTTTAAAACATTTTTTTAAATGTTTTTTTTTATAGGACAGGCAAGGCAAACGAACGTGCGGGTCAAGTGACGGTAAGTGATCACCACCGTCCACGGCTCCGTGTAACACCAAGGGAGCTACAGAAGCGTTGCCGGCCTTTAAGGTGGGAATAAGCGCGCTTTTTGAAGGTGTTTATGTCGTAACAACCTGGAAACACTGCCGCAGGTAGGCCGTTCCACAGTTATTTGGCACGTGGAAGGAAATTCATACAAAACCTCACAGTGGTAGAACGACACGTCTCCAGATGTTAGGGATACTGGCTGATACGTACTGTGCGGTTGGAAAATTCAGCGGCAGGAACCAGGTCAAACAGATCTAAAGAATACTCCCCGCGATATATGCGATAGATAGATAGATAAATTATTGAATCCCCAACGATCCGAACGGCTCTCCGTTGTAAGTGATCAAACGTATAACAATATGAATGCAGTAGTATTTAAACCCCCAACTCTTGGAAACTGTCCAAGCGCTCTGACCACTAAGCCATGCGGTCTACTACCAGCTACGAAATCGAAATTCTTATACGTTTCCTTACAACTTATTTACGTTGCTAGCATCTCTGTAGAGAGATTTTTACAAATTTCTACTACTCAAAGATTATTAAGAAATAATCATTTGGCAAGAGAGAGTGATATTTATTTTAATATTGTTGTTAAGTGAGGAATTTATATTCCTCACTTAACAACAATATTCATAATATTTTTCATAATATTTTTTTATTATTTTTATTCTGCTTTTTTTTTATACAGCAATTTTAGATTTATTTCTATGAATGTATCAACGTTACTGACACTATTCTTGTCGACCGATTTGCTTTACGTTTGGCGTTTGGGATAAATCAATCGAGTTTTCGCCTAAATGATAACAAAAACATGTGTAATTTACAATATTATCCTCCTTACTTACTTAAGTACAATAAAATACTTTAAGATGCTATTAGCATTTTCCTGCTTTTTACACTAAATTAAACGTGGGTAAAATAGTTTAATTTAGTGTAAAGAACATGTATTTTGACATTGGAACATCCAACGTTTCGAACACTTTACAATAGTCCGGTCACAGGTAGACTGAGGTGGCCTACATCTGTTATTTGATATAAAAAATGGACCTAGTATGCAGGACAAACGGACCTAGGCAATGTTTTCATCTTTTTTTTCAAGTTTTTCCCTTGAGTTATAATATTATTATTATATATACTACAGGTGAATTATAAGCTTCAGCTTACTTAAGAACTTATTAATCTAAATTTTATATATACAGTCCGAAGCAAATTAAAAAAAATACATTTATAATGTCGTTGATTTTGCGCCATTTTAACAAACATTAAATAAAACTTAAAGTAAATGGATTAATCGCGTATATTTTGATAGATTTTCAAAAATGCATCTTAGATAAACTGACGTTTCAAACATTTTCATAGCAAAATATACTATAAATAATATTAAAACAGTTTCATTTAAATACTTAAATATTCCATTAAATAAAGCTAACTATAAGCAGCGTGAACACGCCTCTGTAACTAACACAAAGGTTTAAGCGTGCAGGTTTGCAAGTACTCACTATCTTTAAGTAAACAAAGACATATCTTGATTCTGAACCGGAATACGTTTCTCCTCAGTATTATTTCACAAGAAAAACGTTTAAAGTGTGAATTATATCATATTTTCCTTATGTTATGTAGAAATAATACACGAAAATGTATTGATTTAGTGTTATTTTTACTGAGGCCGTCTTGGCACAGTGGAGTCTTATGTTTGACCGTAAACGCGGTAATGGTAGGTTCGTTTTACATTTAAAAAATATTATTGGTTATTTACTCTTAAACAACTGTGGCGCAGTGGCTGACTATAAACGCAGTTGGTTGTGTTCGATTCCTACTCGGGGAAAGGATTATATTTTAAATTATTTTCATTTGCTCACCCTGGTAAGATAAAGCGCGACGTCAAGTTCTGCCACTCAACACGCAAGGTCTCAAATTCGGCGGAAAAGGGAGTTCAGAGTGTCTACTGTTATCTGGGATAAAGTGTGAAGCTTTTTAGCTTACTATTATTTTCACTTCTTTTTGATTAAATACTATTTTTATTTTTTATTTTTTTTTTATAATTCAAACAAAAAGAGTTAAAAGCACTTCTTGTCCGAGAAAGGATGTCCCGAATTTTGAACGAGTACAGTACGTCGAAATTTGTAAGTCCACATACATGGGGTACAGACCAAAATTCGTATAAATAAATTTCATTGTCAATATATTGTGGTAAACCCAGTGATTAAATAGATGACACAGCAATAATTTTTATTATATAAACATTACATTAAAACCTTAAAATATGTACGTTCACTTTTTTTAGCATCACGCTTTTACCCCGCATAGCAGGGTAGACAGAAAGTACCTAGTGTCATAAAGTACGGAGTGTACTTCGCTTTCCACCAAATTGATTTCCACCAAGACATTCGAGTGCTAAGTGGTGGAATTTAACGCTTCACTTTGTCTTACCAGAGCGAGACAATGAAAATTGTTTTAAAAATTCATTCCTCCGAGTGGGACTCGAACCCACAACCGGTCGCTTTTACAGTCAGAGGCTGTTCCACTGCGCCACGACTAGCCTAAAACGTACATAAATAATAATGCTATGTATTGTAACTCTGAATTTTAATTATTAACAAAATTATATAAAAATTGGATATCGTAGCGCAGTGAGACTGTAGATACAGTCAGACGCTCCCTGAGACAGTTGATTGTGGGTTCGACTCCCATTTGGGGGTATGTAATGTATTTTCGTTTCTCCGCTAGGGAAAGGGCGGAAAGCAGATGACGGAGGTTCTTGATACGAGGCTGTCTTTGACTAACTGTTTAAAAAAAAAGTATTTTATTTTAAAAAGGCAATTATACATTCTTAATATGGGGTGGCCCATGTAATGTTCTAGAATTAATTTATAATAATAGTAAATACTATATTTAATTTTTATATAATGTATATTTTAAAATTATTAAGTTTTTTTTTAAATTTAAATAACGATTGATATTAATTATGATATTAAATTACGGAGTGTCTTGACACTAGGTACTTTTTGTCTACCATAGTATGCGGGATAAAAGCGTGAAGCTAAAATAAATAAATAATTAAATTCCTTATTAGCAGATAATTTTTAGATGCAATAAAATTCTGAATATATTAATTAAATATAAAATTTTAAAAGAGGTTCAAATTGTTATTAGAATATAAAACTATAAGAGGCTCTGTTTTACAATCATCTCTGTCTAACACTATACATTGGAAAGGGACAGATGTATTTACGTCAAACCAACAAGTTCGAAAACAAACAGTTTGTGTTGATAAGAGCGTTTGGAAAGTACAAAGTAGATAAATATGCTTACGAATTTACAGTACATACTTTTTAAGGTGTTTATTTTTTTTTATTTTATATTAGCGTACAACTATAAGCCGGTTGGAAGTGAATTCCATACCCCGCTCAGATAAATTATTATATTTAAAAATTTTAATCATTCCCAAGCTGTGGTAAGACAAAGCGCGACGTTAAATTACGCCACTCACAGACAATGTCTCGAATTCATTCAGAGTCTTTATTTAATAACGTATAATAATAAATATATATTTAAATTTTTATTGAAAAATATATATTATCTATAAAAAAATGTCAAAGCACAATGTTTTAAAGGCATAGGAAAATATATTATTTTTATAAGAAGTTTCATTTTTAGATATTTGTTGAACATAAGGCCGGTTTTACTTAATCTGACAAGAAATTAGCATTTAACTGACATTAATTCCATCTTAACGAATTAATATATATTATTTAAATATGTTAATAAACCCTAAATGAAGTTAAGAGTGCGAGTGCGGTTCTCGTGTTAACGTCACTAATCAATAATTTATAGTAACAATATAATATATAGATATAAATAATATCAAATAAATAACAAACATATGCCGATAAGAAATAGTTTTCTTGTTGCTGTTTACGCTTTGCGAACGGCACCCTATATGCGTCATGCGGTCATTTTAGTAATATATTCCATCCGCAATCCCGCGGGACCTCTGCCTATTGAGCATAACATATTTTTAATAAAAAAAAACACTTCACGCCCTATCCCGTAGCAGGGTAGTCGGAGATAACCTAGTGTGAGAATACTTCTTAGACTGATTTTCGTCCAATATCGAGATATTGCGTGTTGAGCGGCGAACTCAAGGTTGCACTTTGCATAATATAAAAATTATTTTTATTCCTCCCCTCTGGTAAGAGCAGAGAAATGAAAATAAAATTCTAAATATAATCTTTCCAGTCAGTGGAAATCGAACCTGTTATAAGTTTGATGATCGTCCGCCTCCACGACGGCCTTCTTTAACATAATTTCATTCATATTTTTTTATTCTGTATTTTGAAAGCTAAGAGAAGACAGTGTAGCGTTATATCACTCCATTCTCCAATATTAGTCCGAAAGAAGCGGTAAAGATAATCTATACATATACATATAATGAAAACGTAACAGCGCAAAAATAAAATAGTAAAGAAATAATAAAAATAGAAAATAGTAACTGGGCATGGAATATATACATATAGGCCAGAGACGATATTTATCAATGTAATAGAATCCAAAATTATACTTTTTTTTTGTTTGTATGTCTGTGTACGGTAATCTAAACAAACACTAACCGTAGTGTTTGTTTTACTTTAATATGTTCACAAATAAGAAAATTATTTCAATTTAAAATATTTAGTTCCGCATATTTATAGGAAATAAAACAAAAAAACCAAATTACGCGCAAGTCCATCTTGAAAGAGTTATTTGTGTTAGCAACATTTTTTTCTCAAATAGAATGTAAATTCTAAAATCGAGCTTAGTCAATCATGCTCTGAATGAGTCATAACTTATGAAATACTTGTATTGCCGAGAATCCGTTAGATCCTTTCATAGGAAAATTATATTTTATTATTTATTTTTATTATTTATACTTTTTATTTTACTTTTTTAATTGTGACGAATACGAAAATTATGCGCAAAAATGTCGCCAGTATTTGACATATAAATTATATGTCAAATACTGGCGACATTTTTTTTCTTTTGTATAAAGTGACATAAATGTTGCCACGGCAACGGCTACTTTACTCGTCAACAAGTCTTATAGTTGAGATCATATGAAGTATAGAATAAAATATTAAAAATCAACCAGCAAATGACGTCATATTATCTTTGATTACACGTAACCTAGAAAATAAAACCAGTAATTTCTGCACGCTTTTATCGGACGGACAGGAACATTTCCTGTATCTAGTGTCAAGACACTTCCTACTCCACTTTCTATTCGAATAATTCGAGATATTGTGTGTTGAGTAGCGGAACTTAACGCCGCGCTTTGTCTTGCCACAAGGAGAAAATGAGAACAAATTAAGTAAATTAAAATATTTTAAAATGTTATGCCATTTTTGTACTGAAATTAACTTAATTATCTATAATAGAAAAAAGACACCTAAAGGCCTTTAATTTTTGAAAATCAAAAATTTTCAAGAGTTTTCATAAAAAAATTTAATATAATTTCTACTAAAAAAACTTCCTACAGTAATTGTATTGTAAAACTCTATAACAACGTCAAATTTCATACTTCATCCTATACAATTTTCAGGCAAAGATGCAAAATCGAATATAAAAGAAAATATATAATTAGTTAGTAGGAGATTTTTTTATAAGTTAATTCATAAACTTCGATTTCTGCCTGCACGAGTGCTTAGGATATATAACGAGGTCGGAAGTACAGATAGCCATTTATTTAGAATTCGAGGCCGCTACAATATTTAGGTTGTTTTGTTTTATCAGTGGCAAAGCGTAATTTCGTGTTGGTAACTGGCGTACGCAAAACAATGATATCTGGAGTTATACTCTTGGGCATGCTAAGTTGTGTTGTTTTGGCTAAAACTGACCTTAACCTATAAGGAAATGTCATATTTTGTGTACGTTTTTACGTTTCGTATGTTTTTTTTAACATATTTTAATACGTGGCGTGTTTCTTGTTTATCTTCCCCTTTGGAAGGTCAGAATGAACACACTGAGATCACCTTCCATTCTTCACTTTCCACTTGCAACGAATGCGCGTTGATTAGTGGAACTCAACTCCGCGCTTTGTCTTTTTTTACAATAGGAAAATAGAAAAAAAAAACTTTTATAGTCCTAAGTAATGCTGTTACACTGCGTAAGAGCTTCTATATAAACGATAGTTATAAGCTCAAATTACAGTTTTTCTTTATGAAACATGCAAGGTAAACGAGCGTGCGGGTCACGTGATGGTAAGTGATCACCGCCGCCCATTGGCCCGTGTAACACCAGAAGAGCTACAGAAGCTTTCTACAATATATTTTATCTTTCTTTATCTTTCTACAATATACTTTTAATTATTTATATAAATAATAATAATAAAAAAATGGAGTGTCTGTTTGTAATACTTAAAAACCGTTTTACTGAATCTATATGTACGTATCATATACTGTACATATATCAAAATAGCATTGATTACTTTTTTGTCTGTCTGCTGTTCGTTTATTCTACCCAATCTCTGGAACGGTACTACCGATTTTGACAGAACTTCCATTAGCAGGTAGCTAATGTAATGATAAACAACTTAGACTACTTTTAGTTTTTGAATTATAAAATAGAGATCCCGAAATGTTAAATTTCATCGAAAAAAGAAGACCATTCTAGACACTTGCTAGGTAGAGGTACGATACGATTTTTTTTTCAGGTAGACATAATTGGGAATTGAGTTTAGTCACTCTAATACATGCTACATTTTAGATTTAAATGAAACTAGGTAAAGCATTAATATAAGTTAATTAGATTTAGATAGTTAATTAGATTATTTATAGCCCTCCCGCAAATTATATATGAAATTGAAAATTTATAAAGATATATAATAAAATTCAGGACCTATGTATGTATGTTTATAAAACAATAGTGGATTCGATAAGTTAAATCTGTAGTTAATAAATATTGTTCATCATGGCAACAAGTCATCTTGTATATGCAATAAGGAGGAATTGAAAGGAAAATGTATTAAATTATAATTATTCTCGTTATGTCAGGTCTGACCCTGGTAAGGATATTGGGTATATAATATTAAAAAAATATTATTATAAAAAGATTAGGGTACTAAGTATTGGATCAAATAGAGTTGCAAAGCTTCAAAGCTTTTCCCTCACAGCACGGCAGTCATAAAGAAGACACTACCTTCTTTATGACTACCGTGCTGTCAGATCAAAATGATAAATAACAGAAAATATTAAAAAATATGTGAACATCGAAAGGGTTTATCATATGAATATAACTAAACACACAACATTGATATTCATATTATACATGTCTTTTTAAACATGGGCATATACATCATTTAGACGCAGCGAAATTCGAACCCGCGCCTCTTGTCAACAGTCTAAGTGCTCTGAACGCTAAGCCATGCGTTCTTCATTCAGCTGTTTTGTCAAAACTTTTCGTTGTTAGTAGAGAGTTATAGTCCGTAGAGATAATTTTATAAATTTCTGCTATTTAAAGCTTATTTGTAAAATAATAATTTGGCGGAGAGAACTCTATTATATTGAATATTTTACAATTTTTAAAGTATTTTCTTTAAAGTTTTCTTTTCTTGGTCTGTTTCCAAGAGGTGCAGGCGAGAGTTCGAATCTCGCTGAGTTCAAATTTATGGATGTATTTTTTTTTAATTTTTCTAATCTTTAGTGTGGAGTAACTCCTTAAAATAGTAAACTATTCATACTGTAATTGAAAATTTGAAAGTGCTTGTAAATTAAAATACTTTTAAAATGAAATAGTTTACTTTGTGTGTCGAAAAATTTAATTAAAAAAATAAGACTTGATAGCAGTTTGTTATTTTTGTTACTTTATGTTACATCAACTGTATAAATAAATTATTGAGTAAGTTGTGAATTGTATATTATATTAAAAGTTTCATTAGTAGGCTTTAATAGATGTGCATGTAGAAACAGAAAAACCGACAAATATCCATATATTAGCAAAAATAAAAAAAAACATTAATATTCTATTAGGTACCTACTATTTTTCTAGTATAGTAAATGTTTGGATTCGAACGGTTTATCAAGCAAGAAACGTCAAAAAAAGGGTGACAAGTGAATGAAGGTAAATTATGGATAAGATTTAATTATAATTAAGAAAGGATAAGGTAACTTAAGGTAATTTCTATAATATATGTACCATATAATACAGGTAAACTGGTTGTTGCATACATTGGTACCTACTAAATATTTGTTGTATTTTTGCAAGGCTCGGCCGATAACGCTATCGCTCGTCACGCCTACGCGCACTTCGAAATATTAATACTTGTTTGTTGCTAAGTTGCCTAAAATTGTTTGTATTAAAAGTATAAATTTATATAAAAAGTTGTGACATTTGAGTTCAAATGTGAGCAATTATGGTTTCATCCCATTTGGACAAGTTTCAATATTTTTAAACATCACTTTGGTTTATATGAAGTTTAAGGGTTTGTGTATACAAAAGAAATATAATGAAAATCAATTTTTTTTCTTTAGCTTAACGCTTTATCCCTTGCGGGGTAGTCAGAGAAGACAGAGCGCCAAGCGCTACGCACCGTGCATACCTCTTTCACCTCGTCCACAGTCGTTAACCTTTTCATATATGTCCTTCATTCTTTATGCACGCTTTCTTTCTTCTTTGACATACCCACAATTCAGTATTATAATCAGCTACACGTATAGCTCTGGTGACGTTCCGCTATCTCATCAATGTAGACAGACCACCATTAACCCTGCTACCGCCAGCTATTAACATCAAATTGTTTTTACTTAAAATTGTTAATATTTCAATAAAATCTTAGAAGTTCTTTTATTTGTATGTTTACATGCAATTTGTTAAAATATTAATTTATTCTACTATATAATTCTTCCGTATATTAATTTATTATAATCTGCCATACTTAAGTTATTTGAGAATATAACATAAAAGAAAATATTTTGAATATTAAGTTAAGTTATATGTCAAATGGCAAAAACACCACATGTAGAAAAGTAACGTGTATTTCAAGATAATATTTCTACCTAGAGGCTTGAATAATAAAATGTAATAAATATATGTGGGAAATATATTAGAATTAGGGAGATAGTATCGCAGTTGAGACGTGGTTGTACCTGTGAAGGATACAGGTTCTACTACACTCTTGTCCCTAGCGGGATAATAGAAGAAAACAACGTGTACAGGAAGAGCTTTGTATCCCTATCTTTTTTTATAGAAAAGAGAGGCAAACGAGCGGAAGGGCCACCTAATACTAAGTGGTTACCTTCGCCCATGGATATCTACAATATTAAAGTTGTAGATGAGTTGCCGACCTTGGAATAGAAGTGAAAGGAGATAAGGGGATAGGGAAAGCTACCGCTATCTGCAATAATTATCCACAGAGAGGGAATATGACATATTTAAAGTTTTCTATACAAATTGAGCGTAAAAAGATATATACATTTTTTTAATTAGTAATATAAAATCAATGTACCTACACAGCCTACACTAATATATGTGTATTGTTATGTCTTCAAAAACAAGTATTAAATGGAAAACGAATTGTCATATCGCTTGTCGAGTCCTTGTCTAACTCACATAATGGTAAACTAAACTATGTTCTTTTTAACCGGCTTCAAGAAATAGAGGAGGTTATCAATTCGACTGTGTTGTTTATGTACATAGATTTTTACTGAGAGAATCGATTTTAATGATTCATATGAAAGCTAATCTGCAGTATTATTTCACATTTATATGATTTTTGTTATTTCACGCAAAAATTACTGAACGAATTTAGATGAAACTTCACAGAAATATAGGTAATATTTCTATTATTTATTAAAAATTCTAATATTTCTATTATTGGGTAATATATCTATTAGGTTCTATTTCTTTTACTTAGTTTTTCTTGTTACTTGGTTACTAATTACCCAGCGATATACAAATAAAATAAATATTTAATATCTTAAAAAAACAAAAAATTAAATATGTCAACATGTTACCACGAAACCAAGAAGTACACTCAAAATAGTTTGAATATTAAAAACTTAACTCTAAAAATAGTCACGATGGTTAAAAATTCTCCTTATATTAACAAGAGAACAAGGAAGTTTACTCAACATATCTAATGGCTTTAGCCAGTATTTGTTCTTACAAACAAAAAACAAACATGGTAAATACACGGCTCCGTACGGTCCTGGTACCGTACCGATACAAAAGATAACCAAGATAACACAGATTTATGGCAGTGTCAAATGAATTTCACAATATTTTAGAATATAATCGTATATATATAGATATTTAAATTTATTAAATTTACGCGATCAATATGTTTAAAATAGTTGTTTTAAAATATGTAAAAATCGCGAAAATGAAATGTTTTATCCCGCATAGCAGGGTAGACAGAAAGTATCTAGAAACTATCTATCGTCGAGACACTACGTACTTCTCTTTCTACCGAATATTGGATGTTGAGTGGTGGAACTCAACGCCTCATTTTATCTAACAGAACGAGGAAGTGTAAATAATTTAAATATCACTCCCCCGAGTGGGGCTCGAACCCATAACCGACTGCGTTTCAGTCAGACGCTGTCCCACTGCAACACGGCCAGCATCTTGGAGTGATTATATTCAAAATTATTATTCTTTTCTTTATTTAGTATGTTAACGTCGGCGTTAAGTTTCATCATAAGTACTTGTTTTAATATTACGAATAACGCTCTTGAGTAAGGATCGAACCTAAACTTGTCGTGTGTACATACCTAGATAATTCCAATTCGCTGCAATGAAGTAAATACTGAACGATTGCATACCGAAAGCCATACTGAATGATACATACTGAATCACATCGAATAAGATAATATATATTACATATACATAATACTGTAACATATATACATACAAAAAAAATATATTGTAAATTGTATATAATATTTATTTATGTAATAAAATTTATCTATTTGTCTGTTTGTGCAGGCTAATCTCGGAAACGAATCAACCAATATAAATGTATTTTAGCAATTATATTTTGGTAACCTTCTTAATATTTAGTATTTATTTTATTTAATTCATTTAATTTTAAATGAATTAAATAAAATAAATTTTGTTCGACGTAATTTCAACTAAAGTAAAGTTCACACATACGAAATGGTGGGCATTCACTTGTATATCATACACATATATTAATCTTTTTCCTCTGCTACTAATTGCTAATATTCTCAAGATAGTAAGTACATTTTGGTGTTTATTTTTTTATTGCAGCAAAATTATTTTAATTTTTAATTTAATTCATTTATATAATTTTATTATCATATTGTTATCTTCCTGATTAGTATATTAGTTTACGCTATTTGAGTTAAGATAATTTAGATGATGTCATGACGCAGCTATAACGTATCTGATTATATATACAAAGATTACGGGTTCGAATTCTACCTATGAAAACAATATTTTATAATAGACGTACTTTTTTAATGATATATACCTAGATTAACTAGCTATAGGGCTAGGACAATCTGAAAAAGGACAGGACATTCCTAATACTAGCCTTGTGTAATGCAGCGTCAGATTCTGCACAGTACTTGAATGTCTCAAAACGGAAGGGTATAACTATTCCTCCTGTTTGCTCTGGACAGAAAACAAGCTTATTCAACGTAAAACAATATGAAAACTTCATACCTCAATTAGAGAAATAAAGATAAACGCATAAAGTATGTACCGGAAATAGATTTAATAGAAAAAAAATTAATATAAAAAAGCTGTGGATATCATTTACAGAATCAACATCGTCATCATCATCAGCCGGAAGACTTCCACTTCTGAACATAGGGAACACATAGAGACACTAGCGTCTCTATGAGTCTTATAAGCTTCAGAAAGAATGAATGTATCTAAAGGTATGGACCTGTGTCCGTAGTGTTAATAATAATAATTAAAAATATATATAATAAAAAATTTGATATTCACGATTTTTACTCATTTTAAATGAAACTGTTTTAAACGGATTAATCGCGTATATTTTGGTATTAGCGAATACAATTTTGGAAACCTGTAGCCCGTGGTCACAGGTATACCCAGAGTCTATCTGTAAAGTGTCGTTTCGAATACTAAAATATACGCGATTAATCCATTTAAAAAAATAACTTAGGCTTTACATTACACGCCAGTTAGAACGGCTGCTTGATACAGTATATTCAAAACTACTTTTAACAAAAATCTAATGGTTTTAGTTTTGAACTTACGAAACGCAAAGAAATATCTTCTCGAAGTCGATTTTATCAATTTTATTGAATATTTTAAAACTGTATACAATATTTATAATATAAAAAATTAAGTAATAAATAGCAATTTATATATATTATAAATAAATTCATATATTAATCCGTTATTATGAAAAAAAAAATGATTAAAATTTTAGCACGTGTACGTTAGAAGCGGTAATACTTCAAGGCTATTTTGCAGAAAGTATAATTTTATGCTAATAAAATTCTATTTTAGATACTTGCCAAATTACTTCACAAATAAACTTGTAACACAACTAATGTTGTTAATGTGATTATTCTGTTTGTTTGTCATCTTTATATATGTGGTCAAATGTATGTGGATTTTTTTACGCTTCACACTTTTCGCTGAATTCGAGACATACCGCGTTGAGTAGCTGTACACCGCTCTGATATGTTTTTTATATAATTGTGCATGAACAAATAAAGAGACACTGTGAGACCTAATATTCAACAGAACACCAAAACATAACGCCGCGCTCTGTTTTATTAAATAAAAAATAATTTAATTATGTATATAAATATTTTAATATTTATATAACCTATAATAATATCAACAACGTTCTAACATCATTAATTTAAATAAACTTATTTTTTTAATATAATTTGAAATTAAGAAAAATAGCACAAAAACCATCTTGCTGAATAAAATGAGTGTGTGGTAGATATTTTCACTTAAAAAAAAACACTTTTTTATACAGTACATTGAAAGTCAGAACTTAAGATCATATTTTGTTTTATTAGAGCTGGAAAATATATATTTTTAAATAAGTACAAAAAAAATTTAAAGACCGAACCTAGAACCATCGTATTTACATCCAGATGATATTCCACGCCACAATGCATAAGTTGCTCTCTGTTATTAGATTACAAAATTACAATTATTTTTTTATATGTATAAAAAAAATTATTAACACAACGTTAAAAATGTAAATTAGTTTAAAAATAAACTGGTTTTGTTATATTTGGCAATACATTTACAACTAAGAAGTACGTATAACGAATATGGAACGGAAGCGACAAGTGCTGTCTATGAATATATATATTTTTTTTTTATTACTAGGTAAATTATAATTATTCCTTATAATTATTTCTTTGTTTTTGTTTTAATATGTCCATTTTAAACAATTTTTATAGACTTCCTTCATTAATTTGCGCTTCAGGTAATTTCAAAGTGAAAAAGTACTAACAGACAGCACGCGGCGTTAAATTCACCACTTAACATTTCAGGCGGAAATCAGTTAACGCAGTGTCTTGGCGTTAAGTTGTCTCTGACTTTCACAAAAGAAAAATGACATACTGAGAAATTAGTGTCATGAATCACTGTTCTGCCCTAAATCGAGATATCATAGCATCGTACCGTCACGATATAATAACGGAACTCAACACCGCATTTTGTTTTAACATAGTGAAAAAATTAAAATCTCTTACATATGAGCATTACTTCGGCTGAGAACTGAACCCACTGCCAATCACGTCTGCAGTCAGGTCAATCAGTTAAAAAATATGTGCATCAGAGCTCAATGACAAGTACAGTGTTAGTTCTATGTTTGAACTCTGGTAATAATATTATTCCTTTGAAATATTACAGAATTTAACAAGGCAGAACTTGTACCTAGTCGTCAATAAACTAAACTTCCGCTAGGCCATTGTGGTTCAGTGGGAAAGCGTGATGGTTGTGCGTTCAATCCCCATTCGATATAATTAGTGTGTTTAAATTATTTTTATTTCTCCGCTTTGCTAAGGCAAGAGGGAAAATTGATCCGGTGTCTACTCTAGGTTTTCTCTGTTTTTTTTTCTTAAATACTGCTAAGATTAAAATCTTCAAATAACAAGAACGTCATCTTTACATAAAATCAAATATTCCAAAATTATCACAAAATCGCTTACAATACTCTGTTTATACAAGCAAAGGAAGTTCTGAGGGCTTAGTGCCCTTGTTTTTATACTCTCCCCTTATTTGCTTCTTCCAGTTTTATTAACCATATCTAAATGGAATGTTTTAGAAATGGCTTCAAGCGAGACGGGTTTGTATGTCGAAACATATATTAAAATGCTTATTTTTTTAATGACGTTATTTTATATCCATGCATGTTTATATTAATAATACCTTAGGCTAGCTAGACAACGCAGCGTTAAGTTACGCCACACCGTAAAAACTTTAAAAAGATGAAAAACGGGGAACGGCTAACATAGAGTGATTATTATTATAATTTTTTTATGTTATTGATTTCTAAAAATAACTTAAGATAAAGCCTGTAAATATTATCTAGTTTCTAACCTAATCATAAAATATGCATATTATTAGAAAAAAAAAGCATATTTAATGTAATAATTTAAGCCCCTATATCTACTTGATATCAAAATGTTATAGTAAACGCTAAGTCTTTTTAATTACTTTAATAACGAACATCTAATCCTTGTAATACTCGTTAATTAAATACCTAGTACTATATAAAGGACACTGTAATCTGGTAAGACAAAACGCGGCGTTGAGTTCCACCACTTAACACGAAACGTCGTGAATTAGTGCAGAAAGGGAAAAACGTAGTGACTTGTCACAAGGTTCTCTCAGACTACTCTACTTTGCGGAATAAAGCTTATAGAACAATTGCTACAATATACGCTTATAATTATTTAATCACTATCTTAGTATTCCTGGCAAAAACATTAGATTTATTTTAAGCTCCTAAATAATCATCACATTCGGACACATGTGCAATTTTATTTTGAATTAACATTTTCTTACATATAGGTAAAGCGTACTCACCAATGGTTGCTTACAAATAAGTAGTTTTAAAAAGATTCATACTTTAGCAGTTTCACGCTTTATCCCGCAAAGCAGAGTAGTCAGAGACAACCCACTGTCAGGACACTCCATTGAGTGCTTTACGTACATAAATCGGACATTGCAGTCGAGTGGCAAACTTAACGCCACATGTCTTACCAGAACGGAAATTGAAAATAAATTTTAAATATAATCATTTCTTCTAATGGGAAACGAACCCACAACCAGTCGGATGCTGTCATATTGCACCGCGATTATTTATATTATAGTTATTTCGCGTATCTACTATTTTGGATTACTTATAATAAGATTATATATATATATATATATATATATATATATATATATATATATATATATATATATATATATAAACGTAACAATTAAGCATAATTATAAAACAATAAAATACATCATTAAAAATATAAAAAATAATGAATTATAAGATTTTTTTCTATATATAACATACGCATATCTAAATATTCACACTGGATTATTATATAAATGTAAATAATATGAAAATACACGCGTTTTCGGTTCAAGGCTTTCGTTATATATATAAAATAGTGGGTAGAATGTCTGTCTGTCTGTTAATAATTGATAGATTTAGAAGAAATATTTAATATGTATTAGTTTACTATTTTTCATTTTATTGAAATTATTTTCGCCCTTTTATATATATATATATATATATATATATATATATATATATATATATATATATATATTTAGTTTATTTTAAACGAGACTATTTGAAACAGATTAATTGCGCATATTTTGGTATTCGAAAATACATTTTTGGAAAGCTGACGTTTCAAACACTTTACAGGCAGAGTGAATGTTATTTATTTGTCGGTTGATACAAAAATTTATTATATCAATCTACCGCCATCTGTTCAGATTTCTTTTTCGGGTTTCCAAAAATGTATTTTTGAATACCAAAATATACGCAATTAATCCCATTAAAATAGTTTAATTTAAAATGGGTAAAAATTGCGAAGATCTAAGATCGTATTATAATTTATTTTATTCATGTATAATAGATAAGCCGCATGGTACTTCTTATTTTTCAATAAATTTATTGTAAAATACATTTAAATGGTGTACATTTCTTAAAAGATATATACATAATGTTTAATTTATTTATTGTATAAAATATACGATATTAAATTATTATTTTTTGAGTTTCACTATTTCACCCTTCACAGCTAGGTTGACAGGAAGTTTGCGCGGAATTCGAAACACTGGGTGACGGAACTGAACGCCGCCCTTTTTCTCATCAAAGCAAAATATTTTCTTAATTCACAATATATAAAGTTTACATTATATACAGATTCTCGCTTCGTTCCCGCATAGCGGGGTAGTCAGGGACAAACTAGTGGAAAGACACTCCATTGACTGTTGTTGTCCACCCAAATACGAGACATTGCGCATTAATTGTTGAATTAAAAATTATTTTCCCGATTGGAATTCGCATATTAGGTATATGGATATAATCGGAACCAGTACCAGTACCACCAAATATAAAGTATATATATAGTTAATATATAGTTAAGTATATATATAGTTGTAATCAGGCCATCGAGGCGCAGTGGGACAACATCCGATTGTTACCATGATTGGTTGTGGGTTCGATTCGCACTCGCGGGAATAACTATATTTAAAAATTATTTTCATTGCTCTGCTCTGATAATACAAGGCACATTCATTTTGCCACTCTCAACTGAAAGCAGTCAACGGAGCGTCTTGACACTAGGTCGTCTCCCACCACCCGTAAAAACGTGAAGCTAAAATAAATACATATCCAGAGTATAAGTAGTAAGTTAGTTAACATGTCTTTAACAAACTCAATTTATATAAATTATCATGCAACTAGAATCTCAAGTGGAAGCCAGTGTGAAACTTAAATATTAAATTATTATTAAAAATTAATTTCGCGCAACTGCCATGTTAGAGCGTGAATTAATTAGTGATTAATTAATTTAATATATAACAATTTTATCTTTTATTCTGCCGCTAAAAGAACAATTTAAGTATTTTATACCATATAAAAATATAACAAGTAGATAAGTTTTATTATTTCGCGGAAATTATATGAATTGGGCCAAAAAAAACGTTTCACAGCTACATTAAATAAAATAACTGTATTTGTAAAAAAAAAATGATTCCCCACTTTAAAATATACATTTTATATAGATTATAATTTCTATTGGGATGTATGTTCACACTCAAATATACTATTGTAGGATTTTATCGATTTTTTTCAGTCTTAAATACTACTATTGACTTATTAAAGTTAATGGATAAGTGACATTTTTGTTAAAAGAGATATAAATAATTTATAAAAAAATCGATTATTTCGAGTAAATGCACTTGTACATAAATGCATTTAGTGTTTAAATATAGGGTAAATTTAGAGTATCAAATTAAACCCAATATTTAAACCCGACATGCATTAAATATAGGGTATTAAACTTTTTCAAAAAATTATTTAAAAAAGGACAATAATTTAAAATACTTAATAATTTGAATAGTATTAGTATTTTAATAAATATCCAATTAATTATTACTGATTATGATTGTCTTATTTATAAATATACCTTCATAAGTATATAGGCGTTTATTACGTGTTGAATAAATGTATGATTTCAAGAAAAAAAAACAAAAAATTATACAACTATAAGATTAACGAAAAATTCATTTTTACTTAGTAATTATTTAATTATTTTTAAATATTAAGTATAAATGTATAACGAAGCTATTGTAGCGGAGTGAAACAATCTCAGTGCAAGGAAAATTAGTTGTGGGTTCGGTTGCCACTCAAACGAATGGTAGTATTTAAAATTTATTTTCATTTCTGCGCTCTGGTACGACAAAGAGCGGCGTTGAGTTCGCCAAGCAACACGAAATGTCTCGATTTCGGGCGGAAGGCAGTCAACCAGGATTCTATTAATTTCAACATTTAAGTATGAAATAATGCCAGTCTAATTTTAATTAACTTTTATAAGCAAGCACAAAAAATATTTAAAATCATTTTATTTTTAATATGTTACTTAAGAGGACTCTTGACACTTAAGAGAGCTATATAACCACCAATATAACTATTTATACAAGTAAAGAGAGTCTTATTTAATAGGTATCAACGTAAGCTACGCTTTATTGTCGCTTAGAAAGAGTCAGTCAAATTTTCCAATATATTCTTAAATTAAAATCATTAAGTATAACACTATAATTAATTTGAGGCCGGTCGTGGCGCAATGGCATAGCGTCTGATTGTAAACGCGATCGGTTGTGAGTTCGATCCCACTCGGGGGCGTGATTATATTTAAATTATTTTTACTTCCTCGCTCTGGTGTGGCGTTGAGTTCCACCATTCAACACACAATGTCTCGAATTTGGTGGAAAGTGAAGTACTTAGTGTTTTGACACTAGGTATTTTTATCTGCCCTGCTATACGGGATAAAAGCGTGAAGCTAAAAAAATATATATAATTAATTTTATTTTGCAAATAATAAAATAATTTATAATTTCATATATTTAAATTTGTATACTATTTACAAACATGGCTTTTTGTAAATGAAAAATCGCAATCAGTAAATTTTGTTGGCGTCGTGCAGTTGATATATCTACTAATAAATAGCCCAATAGATGGAAGTCCTAAGTTTGCAATGGTTTCTATAGCTTCACGTTTTTATTCCGCATAGCAAGGTAGACGAAAATTACCTAATGCCAAGACACTCAACCTTGACTTCCCGCCGAATTCGAGACATTGCGTGTTGAGTGGCGAAACTAAATAATAATAAATCTAATAATTTACTCAAAGTACACGTAAAAGAAAATTTTAAAAGAAATTAACCCGCTTGAAATATTTTCCAATAGGTAAGATATCTTCATTTAGAATATGAAATAATTGTGAAAACCAGGTTATATCTATTTAAATTGAAAAAGATATTCTAGACGGCATCACGTTAAGAATAAATACTTACAAACATAATCTAAAGCATTGAAAAAAAGCTGTACAAATACAATTATTTAAACATTTATAGTGAATGGCTTGCGTCCACGACTTCCTTTGTATGTACACACCTAATTAGTTCCACAGAAATATAAATAAAAAAAATATATATTTTAACATAAACTGATAACCGTCGTTAAGTGGTCATTTAACAGGATAAAAAAATAAAGATATATTTAATTTATTAGATCAACATTTTTTATCTATGAATTTTTTTAGTCCAAATTTTTATCTTTTCAGCTGGATTCTTAACTTAATTACTTGTATGCATTTGAAGCTTGAATATAATTGTTACGTATATTTTTTTATTTAGTTTTCGGCACAACCACAAAAAAAATACTTTATTATTTGTATAGTATATTTTAAACACAAGGCATTTTATTTTAATTACTAAACTAGTGTCCCACAGTAAGTATAGTAAGATTTCGACGTATGAAAACGATAATCAAATATAAAAACGTACATTTTCATAGCAATAACTTGTTTTAAATTACATATTAATGTTACAGGTAAAACAGAATAAATAAATACGCAATTAAAAAAGAAAAACAAATACATAATTATAAAAAAAAACAATTCAACATGTCAATTAACTTGTTTCATTTTTTTCCTACTTTGTTTTGTCACAGATACTTAATGCAAAATAAGGAATAATGTAATCATTCTCTAGCCGTTTAAGGATGAGATAAATTAAAAAAATTAAAAAGTCAACTTATCACAACAGTTGGGTCTTCGCCTAAATACATGACAAGTATCTCCCTCCTCGTTCCCCCTTACATAAAGTGACAATAAGTATAACACATACGTATTGTTTGTACAGACCGACTGACAGTGTGCACTCACACTGGCTCAGAACCGGCTAGGTATTCAGTTTCCCGCCACCGGCGCGAACACGCACACAAAACACAACACGCAAACAATACACTACACACAAGTAAATTTAAACTCACCTCAAAATAAATCCATTAGAAAACACACTTGTTCAAACAACTAGCGCTTAGCCTCGAAAACGCGTTGAAAAAACATTCGCCTCATCAAATGTGTGCTCACTTTTCAAAACTTTCTGTCCTCAACGCGAAACTCAAAAGCGGCCGCCGGGTTCCCGCCAAATCGTTATGTCATTTCGTGAATTTCAAATTAAATGAAACGGTACAGATAAAACAAAAAAAAGCAACAAAACACGACCGCTATCACTAAACGATACGTCCAAACAAATTGTACATAGCTATTACGAAAATAAATACATTGTAATATTAGTTGAAAAATTCGCAAATAACACAGCGTAGCGTATCAACTTCCGCAAAACTCGCGATCCAATCAAATACTAGAACAAAATAAAAGAAACACACCGAGGCCCCTACACAATTATTAGCACACGTTGCGCGGTAAAAATAAACTATGATTAACTGCTATTAAGATTCGCGGAGACAGACTCGCGAAGTACACGGCGGCTGTAGGACTAAGACTTGCTAAATTAAAAAAAAAAACTAAAACTGTCAAAAAATCTAACAATTACATTGAACACCTAAGACGCTACAAACATATATATAATATTATTGTGAATTTAATATATGAATAAAACGATAACCGGCGGACATTTAAAAGTTGTCGTATCATAAAACGTACGCGTTAAAACTGAGTCGAAAGGCTCGCCCCGTGGTAGAGCATAGCGCCGAATAAAATAAACAACAATATACCTAAATAAGCGGCTCGGGTGCGGCCGTGTGTGCGTGCGCGCCGCTGTGTGCGTGTGTGCGTGTGTAAACAAGGGGCGACTCGGCATAGAGAGTATCGCTAAAAGTAAGTGTAGTTTTTTAATTGCTCATTGCTTATGTCTTAGCACTCCTTTAAGGACACCAGTTGTGACAATTATATAGGAATTTGTATATATGTAAAGTTAACAATATTAAATTATAAAACTGGACACTTCTATGGAAAACATGCACATTAAGCAATAAGAATCTTATAAGCCATGTTTTAAGTACAGAAAATATTAAACGCATTTATAATAAAAAAATTATTGTTAAAAAAAAGTTGGGGTTACGTGTGAAATAGTTGATAAAGGTTTAACTTTAATTGGGAATTCAATATTATAAATTTATGTTGTGCTCAATCGTAAGAAGTTAGTAACAGGTTACATTGAAATATACTTACTAATGGTCAATAAAAACTCTTTGGTGACCCGTTTGTCTGAAATTCAGACTATACACTGGCATGTTATTTCTAAAACGGGAATATACACAATCAAAAAGTTCACTTTGCTCTTATTTAAAGTGACTAGAGAGTAGTTAAATTATTTTAAACAAATATATTAAAAGTTTTTTAATATAAACATTTTATATTTTATTGAAATATATAAAAAATTTGAAAACGAAAACTACTTTTCTTAATTAAATAGGTGTAGTTATTAACAAAAAAAAGACAAAAAATACTAATACTCATTAAAAAAAAACATATTTAATATTAAAACATAACGTACCGACTACAATCGACCGCGCGCTCCCCGCGAGAATAAACATATGACGTCACTGTAAACAAACAAACAAACACATGCGCCGCGTTCATGTTTCCTTAATACAATTATTATTTCGAACATTCGAATGTAGAACGACGGCGACTGCCATAGCCTATACGATTTATTTTTAATTTCGCAAAGCTATGATGATATGTATTGTGCCTTATATTATCTATGTGTCGATTATTATGAATATCGAATTAAAGAAGTCGATTATTTTGAAATTATTAGATAAATATAGATCTGATTTTTTATTTTCCCGTTTATATTACATTTAGCGAAATAGTTAGAGATATTAAGGGCTAAGACACTCTCTTTTTATTACTTAAATTAAAAAAAATAATGCTCATTTTCACGCTAATTTTTTACGTCACTTCGTGTTCAAAAGGCAAATATACATGTTAGGATTTTAGAATGTTTTACGGAATAAACTTCAACAAAAATTTTGAAGATTTAGTAAACCAAAATAGTTGCTAAGTTCTCTGAGCCACGCTCACCTCAAGTATATAGCTAACTTAATATTTTTATATTTAATTGTAGAAAATATATTTTCTCTGCATTATAACTGTATATAGCTTGTAATAATTTTATTATCTAATTAACATTTTTTTTAATTATAACAGCAAGTTAACGGCGGCAGCTGCAAAAATACAATAAAGCTGTTTTCTTTGATTTCAAGGTTAATTAAAAATAAGCCAAATTTAGACACATGGCTTAGACAATGGAACAAGTTAGATAATGGTCATTCATACCATAGAAACATAAAAACCGAGCGGTACATAGGAACCACTGAGACAATCGTGACACCGTTTTGAAATTTGACTGTAATTAGTAATGAGTTCGAATCCTATTCGTGGAAATGAATGAAAAAATATGTATATATAAATATATTTGGCACAGTAAGATTGTGGGTCCGATTGATGAAATTATATTCGCTTCCACGCTCTGGTAAGACTTAGTGCGGCGTTAATTTTCGCAACTCAACACGCAATGTCTCGAATTTTGTGGAAAGCGGAAAAAAGAGTGACATTAGGTACAGTCTATCCCACGGGAGGAAATATATTTTACCATTTAGTTCGTATTACTATCCAATATTCATGTTTCTCATAGGTACGAATAAATCTAAATACTGATTAAATTGGTTACTAAAGTATCAATCTATCCCACAAATATTATCTACTGCAAAATTAAATTATGTATCTTTTTTATGTTCTTTTGAAAATTGAACGTGTACTATAGTTTGCTTTCAGCAAAACAACATCTGCACTTGAAAGACCCAAGTTGCTTGGATCGATACACGTTATAATGAAACTGTTGTGTACATTTTATTCGTGCATTAATTAAGTAGTGTTTACAATTAATAATAATACCCTCGGCCACCCATATTGCTTCTTTGACCTACAATATTTAAAATTATTTAAGTATAGATTAAACGACCAGTCTCTGCGACTTTGTTCGTATGGAATTTAACATATCTGGATTATTTTATTTTTAGCTTCACAGCTTAGGGTAGATAGAAAGTATCTAGAAGATAGTTTATCAAGACACTCCGTACTTCGAGACATTGCGTGTTGAGTGGCAAAACTCAACGCCTCACTTTATCTTACCAAAACGAGGAAGTGAAAATAATTAAAATATAATCCCTTCCCCGTGTGAGAATTGAACCCACAACCGTTCGCGTTCACAGTCAGACGCTGCCCCACTGAAACACGACCGGCCACATCAATATTTTATAATTCTTAAATAAAAGTAGCTTAAGTTATTACTTATTACATAGGCTTATTGCAATGAAAATCCCCTCAAAATCGGTCCGGTCGTTCCAGAGATTAGTCAGAATGAGCAAACAGACAGACAGAAATTCCAAAAATGTTATTTTGGTTAAGTACTCTGTGTACATACAAATGTATTAAGCAAATAGCGCTTATTCTAATATTACTAACAGATATTAACGATTTTATTATATATTATATGTATAGCATATGCATTATAGCGGATAAATGTTACGTGCGCGACAGATGTGTGTTCGAATCCTATTCGGAGAAATGATTATGTTAAAAATTATATACTCTTCTTCACTCTAGTAAGAGGACGCGCGAGTTGAGTTAAAACTCTACATGATTTAATTTAATTTGGGAAGATAATGGAGTGTCTTGGCACTAGAATCTGTTTTTTTTTGTTTTGTTAAATATGTAAAGCTGCTTATTTATACAACTAAATTGTTTTATACAACTAAAAGTAGTTAAAAATTACTAACATCAAAATTCATTTAATGTTTTTCTTAGAAAAATAAAAAATCTGATAATTCATTTAAATATTTTCACTTATTCCTCCATTTTCTTGAGTCATTAAAGCTTTAACTACAGTATTAAATCAAACGCATTATCATCCAGTGACACATACATTAAGCTACATGATATACAAGCTGCGCCGGCGATTTCGACCATGGAATTTAACATCTCTTAATATTTTTATAATTCATAATTCTAACATAAAAGTACCCTGAGTTACTTCTTATTAAGTCAGCTATATGCTAATTGAAATCCCGTCAAATTCCAGCCGTTCCAGAAACTAGCCAGAACAAAAAGACAGATAAAACTTGTAAAAAATATTATTTTGATTTATATACCGTGTATGCATACAATTTTTTTTTTAGCTTCACGCTTTTATTCCGCATAGCAGGGTAGATAGAAAGTACCTACCCACTCCGTACTTCGCTTTCCAGCGAGTGTTAAGTAGTGGAGCTCAACGCCGCACTTTTTCTTACCAGAGCGAGTTAGTAAAAATAATTTAAATATAATCAATCCCCTGAGTGGGAATCGAACCCACAACCGATCGCGTTTACATATGCATTTAATAAAACTCCTTATAAACTCATTATATTTAAACTAAATAGAAATTAATAATAACTTGCTTATAATTGACGTCATTATTTATTTACACGGAAATTGATCTGGTGACCTTTGTCATTGTAAGTTACGCCAAAATTAACATGGTTATTATTTAATGTTAGTTTCATTATTAACGATACAGTAAGACGTGAGATGCTTATTCGTAGTAAAACTCAATAGTCATTTAAAAGTATAATAAATTTGTAATTTATACTAAGTATTTTAAATAAAACTATTTTAAACGGATTAATCACGTATATTTCTACAGTCAACCTGTGACTACGGACTACTGTAGTGTTTGAAACGTCAGGTTTCCAAAAATGTATTTGCGTATACCAAAATATACGCGATTAATTCATTTAAAATAGTTTCATTTAAAATGTGTAAAAATCGCGAAAATCAAATATCTTATAATTTACTATATAATTTAGCATACATAGATGTTATAATAAATAAATAAAATAATTATTAATTCCATTCCATTTCTTCATTTCTTCATTTATTTAGATTTTATTGTATTTATTGAAATATTCTATTGTCAGATTACTAATGAAATTTCGGAAATTCCTCTTAAATTATTTTAAACCAGTCCCCAAGAAACCTATACGCCAAGTATTTGGTTTCGTCGTCGTCTGTTACTTCTTAAGTAACGAAATAATTTTAAACGGATTAATAAGACTGCATTATTTAATTTATTATTGATACTAAACTGATTGAGTATTATTATATATAATTCGAGAACCTTTGTTTCAATTCCAGCTATGATATAAGTAAAATAATTATTTTCTACAATGTTATATACTTACAGACATACATACACTAATATATATATATATATATATATATATATATATATATATATCTATATATATATACATATATATAGATAGATAGATAGAACACAAAAGTTGTACAATAACACAACGCTCTAAGCACACAAATAATGTAACGTGCGTTTGTTTGTTTAGGTTCAACTTTTATGTTAGTTTGTAAACATGACAAGCTAAAAAATAAATCTAAATAGAAATATGTTGGTACAAGGTACTGGTTATTTAGTTCTCTTGTATAAGTATCTAGTAAAACGAATCACGGGATTAAGATCCGCCATCGCTTGCTAAAACTCACAATTGAGTTGGAAAGTGGAGAACGGAGTGTCTTGACACTATGTTTTACTTTCTTACAATAAAAGTATCATTGATGTCATTATGTTTTTCCAGGGCTAAATACACAATGGATCCAAAAAGTGTAAGAAAAAATAAATAAAATAAAATTAAACAAATAAACTTATTTCCTGCAACCTATGTAGAATAATAACATAAGAAATTTTAAATTATTTTTATTATTATTACTGTTATTGCCCTGCAAGAATCCTTCTGCAGTCTCCTCAAATACGCCCAGTAGAAAAAGAATCAAATTATTATATCCCTTCATCAACCATCCCATGACCATTATCTGTAGACACTGGCTATTTTTAATTACGTGGAATGTCGTACAGAAAATCTTGTTTTTGATATATAATAATGCATTAAAAATAATAAATTAATAAAATAAAACACTAACGCTAAGTATTCAATAAGGCCTACAACAGGTTTCTGGAAATACTATATCCAATGTTACACTTGCGTCACACGAGAGCAAGTGACACATTTGGTGAACCAAGATTTTACAATGTTATTAGTCTTTGTAAGAATCTGTATTGTTTGTGGGTTCTATGAGCTCTTACCCTAAAGTACTTTCTAATGTCTTTAACTAAAGGCAAAAAGGAAGAACGAATAAAAACCATGCAATAAAAATTATATATTATTAAGAATATTACAGCAACAATTTCTCATATAAAAGATAACTTTTAAGATAGATACATTCAATAATATTAATTAAAAATACACCTGAAATCCATAAAACAATATTTTTTCAAAACTTTAAAATGACATTTGTAAAACGTCAAATTAAGTTTTTTTTTTTATCTTCATTATTCAGTAGAAAAAATATTTATCCATTCAGTTTACATAATTTTATTTAAATTGATTATTTTAAAAAACAAATTTCTAATTGATTCACATACAGCTTTGTGTTTTCGAGCAAATATGGTAGCAAATGAGAACCTAGTGCTAAGAACTCTATTAAGTATTTTTTAAAAGGAATTAACAGTAGACCTACCAGGGCAGGTCCCTACCCGTGACCACGGATTACTATACAATGTTCAAAATGTCGAATTTTCAAAAATATATTATCGTATACCAAAATATAAGCGGTCAATTTGTTTTAAACTAGTTTCATTTGCAACATGTAAAAATCCCGAAAATTAAAGAATTCTGTTCTTCTCTAGTCACCGGATTTCTAGTTAATATCACGCTGACAGAGGCGAATACAAGAAAAATAGCAATTTGGTATTCAGGAAGTATCTATCGTCACGAAACTCCGTACTCCGCTTCCGGCCGATTCCTTTTTTCTTTTATTTTACCAGAGCGAAGAAATTCAAATACTTTAATTATAATCATTGCCCCAAGTGGGGATCGAACTCACAACCGATCGCGTTTACAGTCAGACGCTGTCCCATTGCGCCACGACCGGCCACTAATTTCCAATATAATGTAAGTAGGTATATACAAATATTTCTTCTAACCATCTTACATTTTATATATATTTTAGTATTTAGAAAAACTTATCTGAAACGCACAAATTGAATCCCGGTCACTGTGTTATCAAAACACATATACGCACACACGCAAATTTTATCTGTATATACTAAAATGTATTAGATTACGCGTTAGTGATACAAAGCAAATCTTGATTTGTGAATCGAGCACGAGACTAAAATGGACTTATGTTGCCTTTTTTTATTGTGTCACGCTGTTTTGCATAAACAAAGTTAAAGAGAGAACTTAGAGTGTCAAGACACTCGCGGCGAAACCTAACGCCGTTCTTTTGCCAGAGCGGAGAAATGAAAGTAATTTAAATATAATCACATTGAATTCTGTCCCACTGTGTGATTTTGAGTTATTTTTTAATTATATATATATGTACAAATATACATTGTACATATAATATACTTTGTACATATAATATACATGTACAAAGTATTTTTATTTTTTTTATTACTCAATTGTGGAAAACAATAGAGGGTAATGTGTTAATCTTTTTGTCTTCATACAATTTAAATTTTTACTTAGTGTAATACGTTACTACAGTAGATTAGCTAGAACACACAACTTTGCTTTCTCCGTTTTCATAGAGATGTCACACATTGTAAATTTTATCGTTCTATAGATAATGATTTTTACAAAGTGCGCCGTTGAGTTCCAACACTTCACGCGCAATGTCTAAAATTCGAGTGAAAGAGAAGTACGGAGTGTTTTGACACTAGGTACTTTATGTCTACCCCGCTAGATGGGATAAAGCGTGAACCTAAAAAAAAAAATCTTTAAAAACTCTATAATCAGTTATACTCAAAAATAAAGTCATATAATATATTTCATTGCTTAAATAATAAAAACAAAATGTCGAATAAGAAGAAGAAATATATATTTAAAATTAATAATTACATTTATCGTTGATTTATCGCTACAACTGTTGGCTAAGGCCAGTCCATAACCAATCGCAGTGCGACTACGTATGTATTAAAATAAGCATAATTTATCCCACATAGTAACTCTACCATATCACAACGGAGTGTCTTGACAATAGTTTGTGTCTGATTACTTAGTCAGAGACAAACTAGTGTCAAGACACTCCGTTGACGGCTTCTTAGTCGAAATCGAGAATACGGTGAACTCAACGTTGCGTTTTGTCTTACCAGTGCGGAGAAATTAAAATAGCTCGTGATTATAATCATTCTCTCTTTAGGAATTAAACTCACAAGCAATCGTGTTTACAGTAAGACGATGTCCCACTGCGCCACGAAGGCCTCTGGGTCATATTACATAATATAACTTAATTATTCTTTTATCATATACTTTTTATCAACACAAGATTCAAGCGAAGTCGCGAATGGAACTTAGCCATCTAATAAAATCGAAAAAGGCCCTATAAATGATAATAATATTTAGTTACATTAACCTTGCCAACAAACAAATAGGCGCTGCACTGATCGAACAGATAAGATAACGTGAGTAACTAACACACATAGATAAATACGTTTCCTAAATTTAGCATGGAAACACTGTTACGATACAGGCGACTCATTTTTGTTACGAAAATTTGTACTTTTATAGCAAACTTTTTTTGCAAAAGTAACTTGACTTATATTTAAATAATTTTCATTTCTTCGCACTTCTAAGACAAAGCGCGGCGTTGAGTTCCACCACTCTATACGTAATGTCTCGGATTCGGCGGAAACCCGAGTACGGAGTGTCTTGACACTAGGTACTTACTGTCTACTCTGCTACGCGGGATAAGAGCGTGTGGCAAAAAAAAACAAATGTAACTTACTTCAATTACGTTATTCAATAGTGCTCAGGGTACCTGACACTATGGAGACTCTCAATGGAAATATAACTTTAATATTTCTGTCTCGATTTCAGACAGAAAGCAGTCAACGAAGTGTCTTGCCACTAATTTGTTACCACCGCACCCCCCTTCCCCCTCCCCCTGTTATGTGGAATAAAGGGTGAAGCTGTTTTTTTTAATTATTTTTAATACATGAATGGGCTCCAAAATCATCGTTCAATATAAGTTTCCATGGAAATTACGAGTATAGGCGATGTAGAACACTTTGAAGTCTTCTCACCGCACGCCATAAGGCTAGATTAATTAAGACTGCGAGTCATATTAACTTAATTTTTTTTTATTTCGACTGTAAACCAAAATTGATACATTATTTTATCAAGATACCTGTATTATATTTTACTATTTTTTAAGTTTTATTCCACACTTAGGATTAAAAAATATTTTGAAAAAACGTATAACAATTTCGATGTAGCCGGATGTAGAACGCATGGCTTAACGGCATAGACGCTTTCCAATGTTCGCGGGTTTGAATTCTGTTGCTTTTAATATTTTATATGATTTTTCAAGACTGATACTTTACACAGTTGATGCTTGGACTTGATTTTGGGAAGCTAATGTTAATTGTTAAAATAAACTCATTGTAAATTATATTTAAAAAAAAATCTTACAGAGGTCATCGTGACTGTTAGACAGCGTCTAATTGTAAACATGGTTAGTTCTAAATTCGAATCCTACTCGAGGAAATGATTATACTAAAAACTTATATTTATTTTCTCCGCTCTGGTAAGACAAAGGGGGCGCACAGTGAAGTGAATTTGCGGAAAAAACATATGGGCAAATTATTTTGAGACCTATAAGTTCAGTTAAAAGCTTAATTGTCATTTGTTATTTAATCAGCGTTAATATTTCACATAAATATATGAACTTTTATGTAAAAAATTATACATTTCAAATAAAAATCACAAATCAAAAACTCTTATAAACTCCGTCTCCAAAAATAACGTCATGGAAGTACATATTTTAATTGTAAAATAAACAAAAAAATATCAAAAATGTGAGATATACAGGGTGTTTGGCAACGCAAGGCCGATAATGGTGACAATCTAAGCCATGGCGAACATGAGCCATTTTCCTTAAACTAATATAGGTCCAAACCCAATTAACTTTATCATTTCTTACACAGATCTATCTATTCTATATAATGAAAATAAAAATATCTTTGAGATAAATAACATTAATTTCACCATGTTTCTACATTACTATATATAAGGTTAATAATAAAGAAGTGATTTTTTGTAGATGTATACTTCTTTCGCATCTCTGTACAAAACTACCCACTGTGCGGCGTTAAGTTCGCCACTCAACAAGGCTCTGATTTTGGACGAAAAAAAGTCGACAACAATTGAGTTACTCGCCGACCTTTCCTAACAAAACTGCCTTACGAGCCGGTATCTTCCTTTAGACTGACAATACTGACATTTCATTTTCACTGACGATTCGATTTTCGTTTATTAAAAATATTTTACTTAAACGTTATATTTATGAATTATAACTAGATTTTGTTATTTCTGCAAAGATAAACTATTTACATAAATATATCTAGTTATCCTCCACAAAGGACATGCAAAGATCCAAAAGTTGATATATTTTCTAAAATATAGGCTTAAAATTCAAAATGATAATTGTTTTTCACATCACATTCATTTTTCAACTTCAAATCATTTTTATGAATTTTAAATTGTTTTTTTTTTAATTTCCTAATTTATTTCATAGATATATCTTTTATTGAAAAACTCGAAAGAATGTATAAATATTTAATACACATTCTATCAAAGCTTCATTCACAACAAATATTTCGGCGTGTATTGCGTCATACAAAATACAAAAAAAAAACCAACATCATTAGTAATCAACGCGCGTACACATAAAATTAACCGTGAATTCTGCAACACGCCTAATGTAAAGATTCGCGTCCGTTCTCAAAAACCATTGAGTAACTCTCAATTTGCGTACATGACATACAAATTATTTTATATATATATATATATATATATATATATATATATATTTACATATATATATATATATATATATATATATATATATATATGGATATATATTAGCTTCACGCTTTAATCCCACATAGCAGAGTAGACAAAAGGTACCTAGTGTCAACACACTCCGTACTTCGCTTTCCACCGAATTCGATACATTGCGTGTTGAGTGATGGAACTCAACGCCGCACTTTGTTGTTACCAGAGCGAGGAAGTGAAAATAATTTAAATATTATCACTCCCCCGAGCGGGGATCGAACCCACAACCGATCGCAAAGGCAATAAAAGCGTAAAGCTAAAAAAAATGAAATATACATTATGGCATCAATTAATCATTTTGTGTGTGTGATTGTGGTTTTCGGTACGTTTTAGGTGGGATGGGTAAAAAAATTGTATAAAATAAAAAAAATATATAAATTATTCTTTGTAACGGTTAAAAGCTTACTAGGAAGTGTTGAGAACATTTGAGAAAGAAACAATAACACTTAAAAAAAATTGAGGGATATTATAATATTATATAAATATTTCTTTAGCTTCGCGCGTTTCCCGCGTAGCAGGGTAGACAGAAAGTACCTACGGTCAAGACACTCGAGACATTGCGTGTTGAGTGGTGGAACTCAACGCTGCACATTTTTTTTTTCATTTTTATTAATCTATATATATTTAAAGTTTAAGCTTATTAGTGAATACAATACACTTTATATACATTTATATATACTTAGACTAAATTAACAAAAGTTAATAGATTACATAAAAAAAAAATTTTTAGCTCCACGTTTTTATCCCGTTTAGAAGGGTAGACAAGAAGTAAACACCCAGTAAGTGTTAAGACACTCGTACTCCGTTTTCCGTGGAATTCGAAAAATTCAAAACATTTCATTTTACCAGAACGAGAAAATGAATATAATTTTAACATAATCATTTCTCAAAGTGGGAAACGAACTCACAGCCGATCGCGTTTACGGTCAAACACTGTCCCACTGCGCCACAACCAGCCTCAATGTAATAAAAATTTAAATATAGATAAACCATAAATAAGGTGTTTTTTTTAATTTCTTTTAACAGTGTATGAGGAATGCAACTAAACATCAAGCAAACAATCTTAGGTTTAGTGTAAACAAGACCTATTTAAATATTGTATGTAGCAGCCTTCTTACCTGCTTTTGATTTGTACTGTATACACTTATTTATTCTAAAAATATTGTAAGCTAGTAGTCACTCGAAATTTTGTTTAATTTTATAACTAGCCATAATATATCGAGGTCAGTCTTAGGGTAGTAGGACAGCTTCTGATTGTAAACGTGATGGGTTGTGGGTTCGATTCTCCCTTGGGGAAATGATTATATTTAATTTTTTTACATTTCGTTCGTCGTTCGTTAAATTCCGCCACACTATACCTTGAATTTGGCGGAAGACGGAGTATGGAGTATTGGCTAAACTGTTATGCGAGATAAAGGCGTGAAGCTAAAAATAGACATCGATTTTTATTGAATAAGTATAATTTTACCATAAAAGGCAAAATGTCACATATCTCGTTCCTATAAGAATCCTCACACCTATAGTCAATTCCTAAGGACAGTAAATTCTAAATTTCAAATATTATAAATATATATCTCCAGATAAAGGATTCCCTGTGACGGAATCCTTTATCTGGAGATATATGTGATGGGTAGAATACAATTCCGCTCTACTGCTGGGTAGCGTCCCTTAAGAGGGGGGTATCCCGTTAATGTGGTGGGAGATTAATCCTCAGACTGGCTCGCAACCATTACCATGACAAAAAGGATCCGCCAAATATCTGATGATGTGCTCCGGTTCGATATCGTTTAAGCCAGATTTTCCTATTCCCGCCCATCATTTTCCTCAGAGTGCAGAGGTTCCGTCAGCTCTAGCTGCCGAGGCCACTACACTATCTCTTTTCACTTACACTGCAAGGCCGGCGACACATGCACAACTCTAATGTTGTAGATGTCCATGGCCGAAGGTAACTACTTACCATGTGGTGGCTCTCCTGCTCGTTCGTCTTTCTATAAAGAGGAAGATGACGTTTGAAGATGATGACCCGCAATAGTCATTCCATTAAGTACATATTAGATATAAATTGCTTATATATTATTAATACAATGTTATATTCCGATACTCCTGCCAGGGCTATCAGGTCAACGTAAAAACACTTTAAATATGCATGTTTTGATTTCTATTTTTAAATTATTAGTTTTTTAGCTTGAACAGAGTGATTTATTATTCCGTTATAAATAGAGAAACAACGTATTTAGGATTCAGTACCCAAATGATAAAATGGAGCACTAATACTAAGACTTTGCTGTCCGTCTGTCCGTACATCTCAGGCTGTATCTCATGAACGGTAGTTAGATAGGTGAAATTTCTACAGTTGACGTATTTCTGTTTCTGCTATAATAATAAATACTAAAAAATAAAATAATATCAATATTTATGTATGGCACCATATAACGAACGTGGTTTTTGGCTCGTTTTTACTTAATATTAATAACGGCAACATGTAGACACTGGAAATAATCTTGGAATATTTAATTATATATTTACTTTAAATTTAAATTAATTAATAAAACAAAAAAATGATATAAGACGGTCTCCCATACAAAAAAAGTAAGTTTTTATAAATAATAGTATGGAACCCTTCGTTAGCGAGCCCAACTCGCTCTTGACCGGTTTTATCTGTTATTCTATGACCAACTCAAAAAGTGCTAATAAAAATAAATTTTAAAATGCTTGCTATTTCCCTTGCGGGTAAGACAGTGGTGACGACCTGGCGACGCACTTCCTACTTGGCGTTGATAGACGCGCTTTGATTATTATTAGGTTCTGTCCAGTGAATGTTAACATTGAAATAAATTTATTTGTAATATTGTTTATATTTTTTTATGATTTTTTAAGTTAATATCTTATAATTGTCCTTAATTTATTTTAATATTAATATCTCTTGCCTATTGAAATGAATTTAATTGTTATATTCGTTATTTTTCTGTGCCATCATTGGATTGCCTTTTTTTAAAGTTAATAATTAGCATTTATTAACCCATAGAAGGGTATTTAGTTTCTTTACTTTGAAAATGATTAGTTTCTCCAAATGACACAATTTTTACCGGATTAATCACGTATATTTTGGTATTCGAAAATACATTTTGGTTTCGAACACTTTACAGTAGTAGTCGGTAGTCTACCTGTGACCACGGACTACTGTAAAATGTTCGAAACGTCAGGTGTCCAAAATGTATTTTCGAATACCAAAATATACGCGATTAATCCCGTTAAAATAGTTTCATTTAAAATGTATAAAAATCGCGAAATTCAAAGATTTTATTAGTTTCTCCAAAATTAATTTTATTATATGTATATAATAATATATTTAGACAGACATATATATATATAATATTACATATTACATATTATATATATATATATATATATATATATATATATATATATATATATATATATGTCTAAATATAGATTTAGAACTTTGGAGATTTTAGACTTAGCCAACTTCAGCAGCAACTTCTGCAGTACGACTGTGCATATATATATATATATATATATATATATATATATATATATATATATATATATATATATATATATATATATATATATATATATATATATATATCGTAAATTTGAAATTGTAAAGCTATTTCATTCTTCCTCCCACGCATAACCACCTGCTGTAGAGCTTCTCACTAAAACTTATTACAAACATTAATTTCATTTACGATTTTCCAAAAGTAATAAGTTCAATATAATTGTCATCAAACATCGCTAGTTCCTAGTAACATCGTTACGTCTAACAATAAATAAATGCGTGCCGTCGCCTTCCTAACGCGCGCATACAAAATTATTTAATATATAAAAAAGGCGGTGTGAATATGTCACTTGAGTAGGGTTAGTATAAAATTTGAAATTATGTGATTATTTTCAAATAAAACTTTTGAACGTGATAGATATAGCTTTGCACGCAATATTTCGAGTTTAGTATTTTTGATATACGTCATATTTATCTTACAATTCTTACATTAGAAGCCTTTAAGGTAGAATTTAAATTTATAAAGCAGCATATTTCCTTCTCTCTCAACTCCATGGGGGAGAGGGGTAATGGTTTAAGCCCTCTGACCGTAGTGGTCATCGCCACCCACAAATATGGATGGCTCCTTGGGGAGTCGCTAAATAGTGACCGTTATTTGCATGCTATCCCACGAGGGATGGAGGAATGGGTTTAGAGAGAGTTGAGATGAGCTATATAGCTGCCTGGGGGAGTGACTCAGACGGATTAGACCCTGTGAGGGAGGCTCGTCTAAGCCATCAGCGACCGCGGGTGCAGCTCAGCGATCGGATAATCAGGATGCAATCGGGGAAGGATTTCTGTCTTCTGTCTGTCTATTCTGGCCAGTCTCTTTATGTGGTCGTCTAGGCGCTCGATGTGGAGTTCCCCGTACTGAGTCGCATTCCTCATGCACGTACGTCAGATAAGGTCTGGCATACGCGTTACAAAGTCCCAGCTCGCTATGAAAAGGCAGTGTCGAATTCAGTAGCGGGCGTAGCTTGAAGAGGGCCAACCCTGGATGCGTCCGCGGCTTTCTTTGATTGCGAGGCCATGTCTAGACGGAACCCTAGGTAAGTGGCAGCGGGGGTCCACGGAACTTCTTCATTGTTAATAAATAAGGGTGGGAGAGAGTCGCAGGTGGACGCCGAACGAGACGGGTGATGCCGAACGAGACGGGTGATGCCGAAAAACACGGCCGTGGCACTTTCTCCCCTATTTATGGCGACGTGCGTTGCGAAGTGTATTTATATAAAACGATAGAATGAATTTTCCCTTTGTAACCCAAACTACTCGGGGCGTAGCTTGGATTGCACGAGGATGCAGAGGAGCAGCATCCTCTCGAGTAACAAAGACATTGAGCTCAAGGTAATCTGGCGGTAAGGCTCCGGTGTTTCGCAGTTCCTGCCCAGCTTGGACAGTATAATAACTAGGCCCTCTTTCCACGCGCGGCAGAACTTCCCAGGCACAGAATGACAAGAGAAAGAGCCTGGTTAAAGTGGCAAATGCGCGGAATAGCAGATGTCAGTGTACTCTGTTTGTGGTGCCATCACCTCCCGGGCCCATCTTGATTAGTCATCTTGATCTTGATTAGGCGGCAGTCTTTATCACCTCAGACGGGGAGAAGAAGATGGAACTCTCAGAATCCTGGTGATTCAGTACGCGAAGACTCATCACTTTACATCACTCATCACAAAACTCATCCTCCAGCGCGAGCGTGTTGTTTTGGGCTATCACTGAGCTTTTGCAAGAAATGTCATTCGAGGTTTTCAACCAGAATCGTCGGTCTTTTCGCAGCGTTATACCGGAAAATACCGTCAGGATGGTACAAGGACCTCACCGGCTTGCTTCTTGGTTATCTGGCGGCTAGGGCAATCTAGGGACGTCTGGTCTTCAGCAGCGAGTCTATGCGCACGTCCAAGCAGTTTGACGAATCGGACACATGTTCACCGGGAATCTTTTCCACCCTTCTGTTCAGCAGAGCTTTTTCGCAGGATCCTTGGTGTTCTGCCACTCGACTCTGTTAATCCTCTTTTTGGTTTGGTGTTGTTGGTCCTCACTACTGCGTGCAATTGGAGGTAGACGGCGGATACTTGGCGGAAAGGTGGCATCTTTCATGGTACCCTAGATTGTATTTGTGATGACGAAATCCAGGCCGTCGATGCTCTCCGAGTCGGTTAAAGGTTCCGGGTGTGGAGAACTTCGTTAATAGGCTAGGTATATGAGTTTCAATTTATAAAGAAATAATTGTAACTGTTTAAATATAGCGACATGAGATTGAACCCGGTCGTGGCGCAGTCGGACAGGGTCTTACTGTAAACGCGATTGTGGGTCTGATTCCCATTTGGAGGCATTATTATATATTATATTTAAATTATTTTCATTTTCTCGCTCTGGTAAACCTGTCTACCCTAATGTGCGGGATAAAAGCGTGAAGCTAAAAAAATATAATTGAATTTTTTTGTTTGTCCCATTTCTTATCCAAACCCATAGTGACTCTATGGTATACGCCATACGTGTTAATATGTAGGTTTTTATTTGCGAATCGTCGCTCACGTTGTTTCAAAGCAAATAGCTAATGACATTTATGTTTTACTAATTTGGCACGTTCTGTGACCGCCATCTTACGAACATATAATAAATTAATTTCAAAATTAAATATATAGCTATTTCTATTGTATAGAAGTTATAAATTGATTATTTCTTATATTATTCTAGCTTTTTAAGCAAAGAGAACATCGTAACTGGTCGTGGCGTAGTTAGACATCGTCTGACTGTAAACGCGATCGGTTGTGGGTTCGATTCCCACTCGAAACAATTATTATATTCGAATTATTTTCATATTCTCGCTCTAGTAAGTTGAATTCCACCAGTTAGCACGCAATGACTCGAGTTCGACGAAAAGGGGAAAACGGAGTGTCTTGACACTAGGTACTTCTAGTCTACCCCACTATGTTGGAATAAAATGTGAAGTTAAAAAACCTAATTACAAGACACTCCGTTCTCCACGTTTAGATAAAATAATGAATTTCAATCCATCTATCTTTATATTTTACGATTAATAATTTATAAATTGTTTTGAGTTATCAAATACATTTTTGGCACGCAGTCAACATACTTAGATGTTTTAAAGAAATTAAAAGAATTATCAATTTGAGAACAAGAAAACAAGAACATACATTATATTGATGGAATTTCTAAATTCCCTAATATGCGCTTTTGAACTGAACGGAATGTATAGAACTTGTGTAATTAATAGTGTTTACTATATATACTTTTGGATGATTTATAATAAATATTTTATTTTATAAGTTATTAAAAAATACATAGTATTGCATTTATTTTTATATAATTGACAGACAAATAATTAAATATTAAACTATTTTGTTGTTCAAAATATCTCAATTGTGTACAATTTTATACCTTAGGCCCAAAAGCCTTATTCCATAACATTAAAAAAAAAGTTAATTTGTTATATATACCGAAGACATACATACATATGCATTTAATAAAAAGCAGTTATTTTAGTATTACAAGCAGAGACTATTTTAGTCATATTTTTATATCGATTCAATATTTTAGTGAACATTAAGTGACGTCATACTTTTTTAGGAATGAAATATATATTATGAAATTTACACAAATATTCGCCATCTACACTTTATAAAAGTAACTTCATGTTATTATTTAGTGGTTAATTAACCATAGACAATATTTGATATACCTTTCAAGAGATACCGCTAGATGGCACTCTATATTTTACAAAATTTATATTTTGATATTTTTTAATAATTTAATATAGTTTAAAATTCACTATAAAAAATAAGTATTTTTAACAGTTATATTGTATTTTATATAAATAATTTTATTGCATATAAAAAATGTATTACGTGGCTGTATGTGAACGTTCCGTTGCCCCAAATGTCTAGGCAACAAAACAGTCACAAAAAACCCAACAAAAAAGTGCGAGGCAGTAAAGTAAATGGCGTCTCAAGTTGTTTTTTATTCGGTATCAATGTGTTTCTAATCTCACTGTGGTATCTAGAATGTTGTCGTGTCAGTAGTATTAATTTCACCAATACCGTCGGTGTTTCATTGACAATTAGTGGTTATTTCGTCGACGTTTCACCTTTTGCCCTAAAACAATGGCGTCGAATGATTCTATACAATCCCACGTAAAAGTAAGTGAAAATCGTGGCATCGTTGACGATTGCTGCAGCTCATCCAGCGAAACGGACGCCGGTGAGGCCAACAAACGTCGTCGAGTGAGTCATGACAATCGAAAACTTTCGAAATTGGGATACGATCCAAGTGTGCCAACTAATTTGAAACACGCATCATCTACTGATTTCAAAGGTAAGAACACATCAATTTCTGTTCACCGGTGAAAGTTCTCCTCCTCGTTTGTCTACATCGTATATACTGATAATCTATAAAAAGAACAATATACAGTGTTTTGGGGGGAAAACTATTAACCTATCATATTTTAAGTTACATCACTGATATGGAGGTCAATACTGTTTATAAACATTTCAAGCACATTTGCCGTATTTTATTACTTCTAGACAGTCAAAATTGAAGTTATATTTGCAATATTCAATATTCTCAAATTACTTTTAATGTTACCATGGGGTTCTTATTGTTGCATCAGCGCTGACCTTGTTGAAGACTGCATTCAACTTTCTACTCATTATTTCAAGACATTTTGCTATTATATCTAACTTGGTTATAAATTGAATTTAAAATATTTTATATTTTATTTTAAGGTCATGTACAATTCAATTGAAAATAAATCCTGTAAATACTTTTTTCATATGATTTTATTAGAAAGATGGGCAGATACTTTGACCTTCTAATATATTTTCTATTATGTACATTTGAAATAATAAAAAATGAGTCACACATAATAATATATTAAAATTAAACATTGATAATTTAAAATATTTATTTATTTATAATCTAAAAGAGGATAATACAAGGGGAGTGTTAAAACTAATTTCCTTGTCAGATTTTCACCAAAATGGATTTTTTAGCCATATGCATGAGATTCATGATTTTATTATTGAAATGGTTATACCACTTCTATTAATTTTAACAGTTCTATGCATAAATAATTATTCTTAACTATGTATAAACAGCGTTTATTAAATTATTTTTTAAATTATTAGGAAGAAAATAATGGATTTCACAAGAAAAGAAATAGTTTACAAAGAAGTCCTAAAATCATAATCTTATTCCACTAATAATATAAAAAAATATTTAACAGTTTAAAGTTCTTTAACATTGTTAAAAGTTTAATTTCAAATTATGAAATTTGAATTTTAAATTTACTTCTATCTCTTAGACAATGAATCTTTTTTTTTATTATACTTATTAGTATACATAATGTATGTATTCTTGGATGATTTTCCTTTCAGCAATCCTATTTAAAGTTTTCAATCACTTCTAATTCATGCATTATATGCTAGAAAATAAATTTTATTTAACTTAAAATAAAAACAGAAATATCCTTAAATGGTATATTTTAATGCTTATTCGATAATAGTTCTTAAATCTTTTTATGTCTTCATTCTTACACATTGTATTTTTCAAACAAAATAATGTTTATGTATACAATATATTTAGAGATGTATAAAAAATTATCATAACAAGTGTTTCAATGTAAATCTCTTGGATCTTCATCTAAATGGATAAACCATTTAGATTAAAATCCCAGAGATTTGCATTGTATACTTTACTGTGTCATACAGCTAGATGTTAAAATTGTTTAATATTTTTCACAATTTTTACTTAGTTTTATAAAACAGTAGTGTCTGTTTAGAAAGTAATATTTTCTAATTAATTCACATTGCAAATATTATTTCTAAGAATCATTGTTTTGCAAGAAATAAATCTTATTTTACACATTTTATTAAAGACAAAGTTAAGTCAAATATTATTATTACATTATTATTTATTCTTTAAGAGAAAGTGCGGCGTTGAGTTCCACCACTCAATACACACTGTCTAAAATTTGGTGGAAAGCAAAGTATGGAATGTCTTCACACAAGGTTCTAGGACATTCTCTGAATGATTCTTTGTCTAGTGGATATTAACAATAACAGTCATACAACAGTATTTATGTATTTATACAACAGTATAAATACAACTTATACAACTTTTATTGTTAATGTCCATTAGAAAAAGACTAATTCAGAGAATGATTGTAAAATTCTTGTTTATTTTATTTTTTTAGCTTCACACTTTTACCCCACATAACAGTGTAGACAGAAGTACCTAGCGTCAAGACACTCTGTACTTTGCTCTCCACTAAATTGGATCCATTGCGTTCTTGTAAAACAATGGTTCTTAGAAATAATCTGCTTGTAAAGACATACTATGAGGAGACTGTAACACCTTAATAGCTAAAGCACTTAAACAATTCTAAGGCCAAGATTCCAACTTTTCTAAAATAAAATTTTGTTTATTCCCACATAGCCAAATAGTCAGAGAGAATCTAGTGTCAAGACACTATTTGCAACTTTCTATTTAAAACTAAAACATTGCATGTTGAGTTGAGTGGAATTTAACACCTCTTTGTTTTACTATAGCAGAGCAATGAAAATAATTCACATAATCATTCATCTAAGAATCAAACCCACAACCATTCACATTTAAAGTCAGTCCTTGAGTAACTACACTATGAAGGTTTTAAACATACATACATACATTTTTATAAACTTTCTATAAGTAAAACAATATGAATACTCAGTTTTGATTTTAAAAAGAAAAATTTTCTAGAAAATCTTAATAACCACAAACAATTCAACTGATTGCGTACCACAGTCTATTCATATGAATAAATAATAGGAAAACATTTGTACATGTAAATATTACCTAATAATATATTTACCCTATATCTAAGCAAATATTAGAAACAATTAGAATTGAACTTGAAATATAATTGTTATCCGACTCTTGTAAATAATATAATTTTTGTAATAATAGAATTAAATAAAGAAAATACTTAATGTTTTAGATTGATCAAATCCTATATATTACCTATATATATAAATAAAATTGAAGTGTCTGTTTGTAATATTTAAATAACATAATAAGCGGAGTACAGAGTGTCTTGACACTGGGTATTTTTTTTCTATTCTGTTATGTGATGTAAATGCATATATAGGTCCACACCATACATATATTAATGTAATATTTTTATAATTTTTGTCTATCTGTTTGTCCTGGCTAATCTCTGGGATGGTTAGACTGATTTTGACGGGACTTTCACAGATAGTAGATGTCATTAGCAGTCATTTACTTTTATACTTTTATTTTAGATTTATGATATAAAAATCCAGACAACTTAAATTCTACATGGAGGAAGTCACAAAAACAATTCTTAATAATTTTAAATGAAACTATTTTCAACCGATTATTAGCGTATATTTTGGTATTCGCAAATACATTTTTAGAACCTGTGACCACGGGACTACTGTAAAGTGTTCAAAACGTCAGGCTTCCAAAAATAAATAAAAATATAAGGCTTCCAAAAATGAATATTCGAAAATATAATACCAAAATATACGCGATTAATCCATTTAAAATGTGTAAAACTCGCGAAAATCAAAGATCTTATTAATTCTTAACAAATAAATCTAAAGTAATTGTAAACGCAAAGTTACTAGAGGTAACTACTAACTGTAAAAGAAGGCACTATTTATACTTTTGATCATATATGAAGTAATTCAAACATCAAAACGCACCATTCAAATATAGTTTTAAGGAAAAAGAATGACAAAATATTGAAAGAATGATAGAACAATAATGATTTTAAATTTGACCGTAATTTTAGACAAGACAAATTTTGTAAAACTCATAGTTAAAATCATTTTTAACTGCAACTGTGTTACATAATGTAATCAATAAACATTAACTTGTACTAAACTTGTTTTGATGCAACTAGTTTGAACTATTTTGAACTGTTCCATAGGGAATAAGTATTGTGAAACTTGGTTGAAATTAAAACTACATGCTTTTTACCAGTTAAAATTAGTTTTAACTAGTTACGAAATTCGGATATTTAATGAGTAAAAAATAACTTATTGTGCCAGCGATTTTTCACATGCATTTGAACATCTTTTAACATTTATTTTATAATTCTAAGAAAGAAATTGTCTTAAGTTACTCCTTATTACATCAGCTATTTGCCAGTAAAAGTCCTGTAAAAATCGATTAAGCAGTTCCAGAGGTTAGCAGGAACAAAGAAACAGACAAAAAATGTTATTTCAGTACACGTAAACGCCGTCGTTGTGGATCCGATTCCCACTCGGAGAATGATATTGTTTAAATTATTTTCATTTCCTCGCTCTGACACGAGAAAGCGCGACGTTGAGTTCCGCCACTAACACGAAATGTCTCGAACTCCGCAGAATACGGAGTGTCTTGACACTAGGTGCTTCATGGGAGATAAAAACGTGAAGCTAAAAAAAATAATTGAAATATCATTTATAAGTATTTATTTATAGTTTATTTTGTTTTATAGTCGAGACTACCATTAGCGATTTTTAGTACAATAATAATATTAAGAATCCAAAAGTCCATGCATATTAAATTACGAGTGACAATTTCTTTAGTTTTGAGCATAACTAAAGTACTAGCATTAAATGTTAGTCAACTCAATTATATTGATATTCATATTTATTTTCACGCCGTATCTCGCATAGCAGGGTAGTCAGAGACAACCTAGTGTCAAGACACTCCGTTGACTGCTTTCCGCCTGAAATCGAGACATTGCGTGTTGTGTTTGTCTGATCGGAGTACAGAAAAAAATGAAATTTAATCGTTTCCCCGAGTGGGAATCGAACCCACAACTGGATCGCCTTTGACCTCTATATATTAGAATTGTTAGTTCAAAATTCCTTGGATCTCATCCAGCGTTTAAGAAAGCTTTGTTTTTATCTGTTTGTTTGTTTGTCACTAATGAATTATTTCTTGTTTACTAATAATGTACCGACATATATATACTACTATTGTTATTATTTTCAAACTTATTTATTTTATAGTAAAAAATTAGCGCATATATAGCGGATGTATTGATTGAAAAAAATCATGTTATTTTGTTCAGTGGTTATGTATGCCATTCTTACTTACAATGTAATTTGGTACTAGAAACCCGTATAATGCAAAATATACAATAAGCAAAACGTAACAATACTTAAAATATTTCAAGATTTTATATGAAACTATATTAAACTGATTAATCGCGTATTTATTATATTATTGATAATTGAATATACATTTTACAGTAGTCCGTGGTCACACTTGCGGGTAGACTGAGGTGGCATTCGTCTGTCAGATGATATAAAAATTAATTATATAAATCTACCGCCATCTGTTTATTAGTTGTTTCTCGTACTGTCCTGTTCTCATACTATCCTCTATCTCTGGACTTGAGACTTTAAATTTTTACAAGTGGTAGAAAATTTAAAAATGTTATTATTTCAAGATTTTTTGCAACAAACAAGCAAACCTAAAAACAATGTACAATAATAAAAATTAAACTTTGAATTATTACTTAAGTGACTTGCATTTTTTTTTCATGATGCATATATTTGAATAACAGAAATTACCTGCTTTTGTTAATTATAAATATTTAGATTTGTCACTATTTTTTTCTGTTTCAGTTTAAATTAAATTTTCATATTATATAGTAAAATATAATAAATATTTAATAAATGATATTTTTGTTGTTTTTTTTTGCAGTTAGTTTTCATCACTAGGTATATGTATAATTTTAATATATTCAAGGTCTTCTTTTCGATATATCGATTTTTTTTCCTAATTCTTTTGCTAATTTATTTTTTAATTAAAGTGATAATTAACATGTTTTAATTAAACATTATTTTTTTTAAGAAATAGTAAAGAGTAGTTTTAAAAATAAATATATTTAAAAAACGTATAATAGTAGATCAGAAAGTTGTAACAGGCGATTAAGAATTTCAGTGCACCTGAATGTTGAACATGGTTTAGCACTTGGCCAGTTTTAAAGAGGTTCAGGTTCGAATCCCGCTACGTTGAATAATTTTTATACGCTTTTTTTATATTTTCGTATCTTAAGTGAGGAATAACACTTTAAAATAGTATGAAAGAGTAGGGTTGACAATACATATGTCTATATTATTTACATCATCTTAGTACTATTACTAATGAAAAAATGCCTTATTTTTTACTTTTAACCATTTATTTTAAACACTTAATATTAGAATATTATTTTCTGCATATAATAATTTCTATATTTTTGTCTATTCCAGGGAGAAAACGCAAGTTAAGCAATGAATCCAAAGACCTGTGTGTATGGGGTGAGAACACTCGACCGGCGAAGTACAGTAAAATATGGCCAGTATTTGATTCCGGAGGATTCGGAGACACGGTCCTCACACTCCACATCCTCCAAAAACCTGTACCGGAAAGGAACCCGCTACTCTTCAACATGGACTCGAATTTGGATTGGTTCAGCGGAATCAACACCTCGTGGAAGCAAACACAACTGTCTAACACGATCCCACAAGATGATCTTACCAAGCGGATCTACTCATCTGTATCAAGGCAACTGCGCATAATAAACGGACACTTTCAAAAATCTATGGCGAAGTATAAGTACCCTAAAGTAACCAGAGCGAATGTTCTACTGGAATCTTCCACGTCCAGAAGACTATCAACCCATATCAGTTTGTCCCTGAAAGCGATTAAATTCCAATCGACACCGCGACGCGAGTTGCCCTGCTATGGTAATTTGGAGTTGCCATTAAAAATCAAACAAGAGAATCAAACTAAATACTATCCGGCTATGAGAAGTGTCAAGTGCGAGGAAAAAGTGCAGTCCAAAAGTGATATTAAAGTGAAAGTTGAACGTGAAGTGAAAATTGAGAGCGAAAAAGAGAAGAGTAGAGATCGAGAAAGAGAGAAGGATAGGTAAGTGTTTGTAGTTGTTCTTGAATTTGCATTTTCTAAGTCACTTAGCAAAAATATATTTCAAACAATGGTATGGTAATGTGTCTAATTGTTATTTTATTAATTGTTTCTAATGATTTGAATATGAAAAACATTGCCTTTCTCCACTTTTTTTTAGCTTCACGCTTTTATCCCGCGTTGCAGGATAGTCAGAAAGTACCTTGTGTCGAGACATTCCGTACTTTGCTTTCCACCGAATTCGAGACATTGCGTGTTGAGTGGTGGAACTCAACGCCGCACTTTGTCTTTTACCAGAGCGAGGAAGTTAAAATAATTTAAATATAATCACTCCCCGAGTGGAGGGATCGAACCCACAACCGATCGCGTTTAACGGTTCGACGTTGTCCCACTGCGCCATGACCTGCCTCTTCATTTACATATAAAATTTAATTATACCAAAGTTTTTATAAATTTACTTAATAATAAGTACATAGATTGATGTGAGAATGTGATTTAATACAGAATACCAACACTTGTAGCTGAATTGCTTGAGCTTCAAGCTTTATCCCCCATAGTCTGAGACAACCTAGCCATCGAGACACCCCGTTGACCGACGTTCTTTGAAATCGAGACTGCGCTTTGTCCACCATAGCGTATTTACTCCCCCAGTGGGATCGAATTCACAACCAAGTTTGCAGTCAGCCGTTCCGCTGCGCCACGGTGGCCTCTGTAAAGTGTTACGTTATTAAATATATTAAAAATCGATTTTAAAAATTGTACACAACACGCGGTTTGAACTTAGTAAATGTAATGCATTTTCAAGTGTTTGAGTCTAAGGAGTGACTTGTCATTAGGTACGTAAATAAGTAGAATTAGTTGCACTGGTTTACCTAATAATAAATTGTTAGATACATGTAATTTTAATTTGCAATAGTTCTCGATTTTTTTCCTATAAAATAAACTATTGGCGAATAAAAAGTCCTTATATTAATTTGAGATAAATTTAGTTTAATTAGATTTTTTTGAAGAAGATTTTTGACAGAAGGAATTTTTGTTATAATTAATTTATTATTATTATTTTATTCAATTTTGATTTATAATTTTTTCTTGATGATCTCCTTATTAGATCATCAGTGTTTGACTGTAAAATAACTGCTAAGATTTACGATTTGATAGATTATTTCTTAAATATTGTTTATGAGTAATAATTAGTAAAGGGCTATTCATATATTGATAATATTATATTTAGCGTTAGTATGACAACTGAACGTTTTAAAGCGAACACAGATTGAAATATACGAAAATCATGATCGGATTATTAATACTATAGTCATCATTTATATGGATAACAAATAAAGAAAGCAAATAATTGTAGAATAAAATAAAACTATATTAAATTATTTCTTTGTTGCCATGGTAACGTGTTTGTTATTCTAATGTTTATAAACCTACACAACTTACACTACTTTACATGTTTACTTTTGTTTAGATCACATTCATCCAGACACTCTTCCTGCCAGCAATGTAGACGTAGAGCAAGAATAAAGAGATGTTCCATAGGCGTCCAGTGTAGGCGGGAACGCACTGGCCCGGTATGGGGACCCCTGGCACACAGCCTGGATTTGAAAGGACTTAAATATCATAGGTAAGAAACTCATATATATATTGTATACTTCTTTTAGTTTAGCACTAGTTGATTTGGTGTCCATTTGTTATATTATTTAAAGGTTAAAATATGCAAATTACAATGATGCATACAGTACGGTTTTTATGAGACAGGTAGATTTTTTTAATATATGCAGTAAGAAGTGTTATATTTCCGTTTTCTATTTATTCTCCGTATCAATTGCTGGTATTTAATACTGCACTATATCTAATTTTTAAAGCGAATCATTGTTAGTAAAAAAATGTATCTTTACACTGTTATCCGTACAATAGACAGAGAGAACCTGTCCTGAGAATCAAGACATTCTGCTGTCCATCGTACATACAGAAGTTTACCAGTCTTATACTTTTACAAAATTTCGATGTCAGTCATTTGCTACTTGATGTAAGTAGCCAATGACTGACATCGAAGGTGACTGACATCGAAGTCATCGAAGTGAAGTGACATTTCATAATTTGATTATTATAAATAACATATCTAGGCTATTATGACAAACGATATTTGATGAAATTGGCCTCGTTATTTATATTCTTTTTTATCTATTATTTAATGATTAATATTTATTTATTTTTTTGTATGTTCATATTTTTTTAATTTTCTTTTACAGACTAATGCGAGTGGAAACGCATCCGAATGGCGGCGCTAGTGTCGTCTACTTGAACCAACAGGATGTGGATATGCTGAGTCCGACACAACAAGATGCGCTTGCTAAGGAATTTTTGAAGGTTATTTTTTTATTTATAATTATTTAGTACATTTATAATTGATTAGTTTTGTGGGAGAAACTTGTAATTTATATGGGAAGTTTTTATGGAAATTACATATAAATCATTTTTGATGTGTGAAGATTTCTTTTTTCAGACATTAGTCAGAGATAATCTCAGTCTATTTATTAAACGAATATAAAAAACTAAATAATATACATTATGTTATGTTAAGTGTTTAAGAGATTGGAAAGATATAATAATATTTTAAATTTTTATATGTTACCTGTGGAGTTGCTATTGAAACTACTTATATATTATTGTTGTTAATTGTTGTAAAAAATATTAAGTGGATATTTTAAAAAATCATGTAAAATTTTTTTAGAATGGTCAAACGTCTAATATCTTTGAATGCTAAGTTGATGTTTTTTGAAATAGTTTTTGGATAGCGGAAATAATAAAAATGTGTCTACAGAGGTGCTAGACAATATAAATGAGTTGCAACAAGCGTATAAGAAATGTGGACGTCGCCCGTGCAGGTGGTGTTCTCGGAGGACGGCGGCGGCTGGGCCAACTTCGTGTGCGGGGTGGTGCGCGGCGCGGCGGCGCGCCTGCCCTGCCTGCTGCGCCACCTGGCGCGCCAGCACCCCGCGCTCACCGTGAAGGCGGGCGTGCTGGCGCGCGCCTCCGACATCGAGACCACCACCGTCGACCGGTACTACCACCAGGTGCTGCCAGCTTGTTCATCCGTTTCGAATAGCTTCCCTTAATCGTGGCCGTGAACTCGATCAGTTTGATTCCCACTCGGGGGAGTGATTATATTTATATTATATTCACTTTATATTATATTCGCTCTGGTAAAAGACAAAGTGCAACATTGAGTACCACCACTCAACATCCAATGTATCGAATTCGGTGGAAAGCGAAGTACGGAGTGTCTTGACACTAGGTACTTTCTGTCTACCCTGTTATGCAAGATGAAAGCGTGAAGTGAAAAAAAATATTCTAATTATTTAATATTATATGCTTGCTGATGATGTTATTGCATCCATAACATCAACAGCATGGAATTTAACACATTAATCTTTGGATGTTTATTTTATAATTCTAAAATAAAATTACTACTTATTACACCAGCTATCTGCCAGTGAAATTCCCATCAAAATCGATTCCACTGTTCCAGAAATTAACTAGAACAATACTGAATTGATACAGACCTGATTTTTTTTAAATGTATTTTTTTTAAGTAAATGCAACAAGTAAGTACATTCTGATCGTATCCCCTACACTAGACATCTTTGAGGTTTTTAAGGTCATCAAAGCGCATTTGTACTGCATATGAATATAAACATAATAATTAGATTTAAACAAATAAATAAATAAATAAATTACATTCATTCCCTCGCTTTATTAAGACAAAACGCAATGTTCAATTAAGTTACTCATCACACAATGTCTCAAATTAAAGAGGAGAAAGAAGTGTTTTAGCACTTGATTCTCGCTGCCCGTGGATAAAACGTGAAGCTAATATGATTACCTATAAAAGCATGATTCCTAGCTTCCTAGGGCAGCGTGACAGTGTCTGACTGTGAACGCAATCTGTTGGGGGTTCGATTCCTACTTGATAGAATGTTATAATATAAATAGTAAGACAAACTGCGGCGTTGATTTCAACCACTCAACACGAAATGTCACGAAATTCGTGATATTTTGTGTATAGTGAGTGTGTTCAAATAGATAGAAAGAGTCACAAACTGTCTTGGCAATATATACTTCCAACCAACCCTGCTATGCAGGATGAAGGGTAAAATTAGATTCTCAAATTATAAATGTTTTTAATTTATTTTCACAGGTGCAACAGACTTATGCAGCGGGCACGTTCAGGTCGGGTCCGCTGCACCAGATATCGCTGGTGGGGACGGTCCATGAGGAGGTCGGAGGCTATTTCCCCGACATGCTGGCCATGCTGGCCGAGTGCCCTTTTCTTAATTTGGTAAGTTTTTATTAGAAGTGTTTGAATACACACGTCTTTTTGCTTAAAACGTAACGTTTTTTAGAAATAAAAATATATAATAGTTATAAAACGCATATATTAGTAGCTTCACGCTTTATCCCGCGTAGCAGGATAGAACGGAGAGAATCTAGTGTCGGGACACTGTTCTCAGCTTTCCTCAACTCAACGCCGCGTTTTGTGTACTAGAGTGAAATAGCAATGAAGTTGTAATAACTTAAATAGGCATTGTCTTAAGTAAACTGTATGTTTTTTATTCTATTTCTGAGGACTGGTCCCTTTAAATAAGGATTTAAAAAACACTTCAGGCTAGTGGCTAGACTACGGACTACTGTAAAGTGTTCGATACGTCGTATATCCAAAAATATATTTTCGAATACCAAAATATACGCAATTCATCCGTTTAAAATACTTTCATTTAAAAAGTCGCGAAAATCATGGATGTTATTTTTAGATAATTGGCTTTTAAGGGTTTTTCTTATATATAAATGATAACATTACAGACAATGCCGTGGGGTCCAATGTCAGCAGTGGAAATGGAGCCCCAGGAGTCCAACGACGGGCCCATATTGTGGATCCGGCCGGGCGAGCAGCTAGTGCCCACTGCGGAGCTCGGCAAGAGCCCTATTAAGAAGAGGAGGTAGAGTGTTCAATTTTGGTATTTGATCATATATTTTTTAATAAATTAAAAGTTTCAGTCATTAGTCTTCATGGGATCGTAGTTCTGAATATTCGATTTTTTGAAATATTTAATTTGAAAATTATTGATTTTATTTTTCTTTTTTACTGTGTTATACCAATATTGAGAATTGAGTGGTGTGAGCATATAATAAATCAATCGCGTGAGTGAAAGACAAGAACAATACTTGTATTTCTAAACAAAAAATAAGTTGAGGCCGGTCATGGCGTAGTGGGACAGCGTCTGAATGTAATCGCGATCGGTTGTGGGTTCGATCCCCACTCGGAGGAGTGATTGTACTAAAATTATTCTCACTTTCTCGCTCTGGTGAGACAAAGTGCGTCGTTTAGTTCCACCACTCAACATGCAATGTCTCGAATTGGGTGGAAAACGAAGTACGGAGTGTCTTCATACCTCAGTACTTTCTGTCTACCTTACTATAAGGGATGAAGATATAAGAAAATCGTTCGTATGAAATATAATTGACAGTTTGAATAAATGTTTCATGCTTTACTCGCATTGTAACTTAGTGTCAATACACTCCCTTGACTACTTTCCGTCTGAAATGAGACATTGCGTGTCAAGTGATAAATTCGTTTCCACTCTTTGTTTTAGTAAAGTGGAAAAAAGAAAATAAAATTTAAATGTAATCATTTCTCCTCGTGGGAATAGAACCCACAACCAATTGCATATACAGTCAGCTCTGACATGACGACTAACAACATTTTGTCTATATTTGTATAATTATTGCTAGACGTTTCTATAATAGAGAAAGAGAGGCCATAGTTTAAAAAAAAGTATCTGTATGTACACACGTAAGTGAATAAAAATTGAAAAATGATCCATGATGATTTACAACTTTATAGGAATTGTTTATATATAACTAAGTTAGACAAATTTTAAGCAAAATAAATGAAAATGGCGTCTAACAGAAAAGACGTTACAAATATTATTCATTGGTGTAGAACAAAAGCTCGTTGTCGGAGTATAGTGTTGTTTTTGTGATGTGATGAGCAAGTGACAAGGGCCGTGGTGTCGGGCAGGACGGGCATGAACGAGCTGCGCAACCTGCAGTACCTGCCGCGCTGGAGCGAGGCGCGCGAGTTCCTGTTCGAGGACCGCACGCGCGCGCACGCCGACCACGTGGGGCACGGCCTCGACCGCATCACCACCGCCGCCGTCGGTGCGTTACAATCATACGTTATCATTATTTAAACGAATTACATAACACTCAACACCATTTGCTTAACGTACAAATGGATTTTTTACGAGAAATTATTTAGTGATATCAGTTTTGGTTTACTTCTTTGATTATTTATCTGAGTTCTAAATAGTTCTTAACATTACAATACAAATACATTATGTTTATTATGTTCTATTTAACCAAAAGGAGGGTTTAATTTAAACATAAATTAACTATTTTAAATTTGAGGGTCTGTGCGTCTCTGGATCCAGCACAACTTGCTATAATCAGTGTGTCCAAAAAAACCGCAGTATTGAGCTGGGTCCAGGAGTAGATATTTGCCTATTCTTTTCTTGTATTTTTCTTTTAATGTGACATTGGTAAAATGCTCTACTGGCAAACTCAGAACACCATAATTTTCACCGTGACGCCTCACCGCCTTAAAACTTAAAAAAATAACTATTTTTTTTTAAATACCTAGTCTATAATTTTAACTCAAAGTACTAAATACTATACATTCTCTAATATCAAATTTCCTTACTCTGGTCTTTTTCTTATAATTAAAAAATTAATCCCCTTCATTATCATCATATGAATTCGTAATGAAGGGATTATACCTCCTATCTCCTTTTAGCGTTTACTTAAATGACCCTTAAATCGTATTAACGATATTTTACTGTATTTTTTTACAACGTATTTCTTTATAATATTAAAAAAGGCTTTTCTCTTAATATTTATGTATATATATATATACGATAGATATTAAAATAATATTTTTGTAACTTTGTCTGTTTGTTCCGACTGATGTTTGGAACGAGCAAGCTGCTTTTAACCCGACTTTCACTATCAGTAACTGATGTAATAAGCAGTAACTTGGTTACTTTTATTTGAAAATTATAGAAAAAAATCCCGATGTATTAAATTCCACGCGGAATCTCATTTATATAATAATAATAAAATAACATTGCAATGAACATTCCCGTCGCCAGGCGTGCTGAAAGCGATCCACTGCGGCGACGAGTCGGACCGCGGCCGCATCACCAAGGACGTGGTGGCGTTCCACGCCGCCGACTTCAACAAGCTGGTGCAGCTCTTGCAGCTGGATTTGTATGAGCCGCCCATTTCGCAGTGTGTTACTTGGTCAGTATTCGAATGTGTCCCCACTCGAGGGAGTGATTCTATTTAAATTATTTTTACTCCCCCAGTAAAAGACAAAGTGCGGCGTTGAGTTCCACCACTCAACACATGTCTCGAATTCGGTGGAATGCGAAGTACAGAGTGTTTTGACACTAGGCACTTTCTGTCTGTCCTGCTATGCGGAATAAAAGCGTCAAGCTAAAAAAAAAGTTATAATAATAATATCCCGCTGCGCCACAGTGGCCTCTTATATATTTCTGCATATAGCAATAATTTTATTTTTCATAGTTGTATGGCTCAGTGGTGTACAATATGTTTGTACACGAAATGGCTGTGCGTTTAATGGAAACATCTTATAAATATATATATATATATATATATATATATATATATATATATATATATATATATATATATATATATATATATATATATGTTTTTAGAAAATATATCAAAAACGAGTCATAGCAGGATTCGAAACCCCTTCTCTTTGAATCTGTCCCAGTGCTAACCAAATATACTAAATGTTCTTAACGAGCCACGTCCAAGTCCTTATATTCTTGTTACAACTTATTTTTGATTATAATTAATAATAACTATTTGGCAAAAAGGGAAATCTGTTTATTAAATGTTTTTGTAGAATTTAGCATCTGTTGATCTTTATGTTATTATTTTATTTCTAACATAAAAGTAACTTTTATATCACTTATTTGCCAGTAAAAGACCTATAAAAACTGGTACAGCCGTTTCATAGATTATCCAAATTAGAACAGAAACAAAAAAATACGTAAAAAATGTTATTTTGTTATATGTACCGTGTACCGTTATATTATTATTACAAACAGACACTTCTATTTTACATATTTATGATTTATATATACAATATTTATATATACAATATTTATATATACAATATTTATATATACTTTTTTTTAGCTTTACACTTTTATCTTCCGTAGCAGGGTAGACAGAAACTAACTAGTGCCAGGACACTCCGTACTTCGCTTTTCACCGAATTCGAGACATTGCGTGTTGAGTGGTGGAACCCAACGCCGCATTTTGTCTTACCAGAGCAAGGAAATGAAAATAATTTAAATACAATCACTCCCCCGAGTGGCAATTGATCGCGTTACAGTCGGACGCTGTCCCACTGCGCCACGACCGGCCTGTATTATATATACTTACATCTTTATTATTAAATAAATAATATCTAAATTTCCAGGCTAGAGGAAGCTAAGCTCAACCAGCTGAGGCGAGAAGGTGTGCGGTATTCGAGGCTGTCTCTCTGTTCAGACGACATTTATTTTCTACCCAGAAACATTATACATCAGTTTAGAACAGTGTCTGCTGTTACTTCTATTGGTAAGAAAAAAGCATACCAGTAGACACACTGATTACCTAGTGTCGAGACACTCCATTGTTTGTCTATGTATTTAATAAATGTTTCAAATAAATAAGAGAGTTGTACCAGGCTTGCATGAAGCTAAAAAATACTCTTTCTCTATATTCTGTATATACTACATATATAAGCCGCTTCTCGCGCCATTCCGCATAGCAGGGTAGTTACAGACGACCTGGTGTCAAGACACTCCGTTGATTGTTTTCTGTTTTTTTTTTTTTATTTTAGTGTTTAAAATTAGATGTTATTAATGTTCATTTGAGAAGTTATTAGTTAGTATAAACTCTTTATTGTATGCAATATTATATTTTGAAGGAGTAACTGTTGATTTTTCTCATTGGTGGTAGTCAGTTGTAGGACTGACAATACTGACATGTTTATGTTCGAAAAATGCCTATTTAAATGAATAATATTTCGATACTGACTAGTTTTAAGTTAAATATTCACAAAAAAATGTAGTTTTTGTAACTATAAAGTATTGTATATTAAATAAAATAAAGTCATTGAAGTTAACGACGGTGTAATAGTGGCGTTAGATAAAGATTTGTTTCTCTCTTATTGCTCTCTTTATGTGGGACTCCAGTTTGGCGAAAGTAGGCCTCCACGTTTATCTACTAAGACCTCACGGTGTTCCTCTTTTTATGCCACTAGTCAGGGCCTCGGGTACACCCTAAGCTATCCATGGAGCCCGGCTGCAAACTTATTGCCTTTTACAACCAAATTTATATAAAAAATAAAATAAAATCTCACTTCATTTAACTGATCTGTCTTAAAATTAATATAGTTTAATATTAAATAAAATTAAATATATAATAAATGTTATAATGAATTTCTGTATCAAAAAAATTAATGTTTATTTCCACAGCGTGGCATCTCAGACTGAAGCAGTACTATCCGTCGTCGGAGGCGTCTTCCCCCGCCGAGGAGAGGCCGCCCCCGGACCAGACGACTAGCAACCATAGTGGTGCGATTGTTTTTGTGTTTTATTATTTTTTACTAATATCTATTAGGAAACATGCCTTTGACGTTTCTATACTTTAATAGCCTTTATGGTGTTTTGTTTTTAATTGTTGAATTATTAGATTTTAATGTGAGGCCAGCGGCCGGTTATAACGCAGCGGGACAACGTCTGACTGTAAATGAGATCGGCTGTAAATGAGAATGACTATGTTTAAATTATTTATTTTCTCTTATTAAGACAGAGTACGGCGTTGAATTCCGCCACTCAACGCGCAATGTCGCAATTTCGGCGGGGAACGAATTACGTTGTGTCTTGATTTGAAAAGTTGGAAGCTAAAAAAAAATCATTTTTGTTAATGTAATGTAAAATTTTCAACGAAAGTATATAATATGAAAGTTCTATGCTTCATTATTTTATATAATTAAATATTTTATTATTTAGCAATATGCTTTGAAGTGACATAATCGCCATGGATTGCGTAGGACCGGGATGTTTGGCGCAAACTTGGGGAGGCCTATGTCCAGCAGTGGACTGCAATTGGCTGACGATACGATATAATCGCCATGGAAATAGATATTAAAATTGTAGTCGTCATTATTAATTTATCATATTGTTTCTTCTCTTTTTACAGATTCTAAAACATCCACGAAGCACAAGAGTGGTGTCATAGAAATGAGAGCCCTGAGCGCTAAGTTCAAAGAAAAGTCAGCGCTGAAGATATCTGAAAACAGAAAGAGCCTGGAGGTGCAAAACAAAGAGAAATCAGACGACAAGAAGGAGAGACGGACAGAGAAGCACGATAAGGTGGAGAAAAGTGACAAGACCGAACAGAAGAGTGACAAACACAGAGACTCGCACAGACATAGAGATACTGATAAACATAAAACTGATAAGGGCGAACGAATGGACAAACTGGATAAATCACTGGAGAAGTCCGAAATCAGAATATCTGATAAGGAGAACAAGCTGGACAAATCTGACAATAAACCAGAAAAAACTGACAGAGTGGACAGGCCTGACAAGGACAAATCAGAAAAAGTTGAAGTTAAAACAGAAAAAAGTGATAAATTGATAGAGAAGTCTGATAGGTCGGATAAATCTGAGAGCAGAACTGAGAAAGAGAAGGAGAACAGAACAGATAAGGACAACAGATCAGAGAAGGAAAGAACGGACAAGCACGAACATCACCGACGACACTCGTCCTCGCGCCACAAGTCGCACAAGTCTGAACGCTCCAGGGACAAGGAGCACAGGAAGGAGCACAGGTCGGACGACAGGAAGTGCGAGAAGCACAGGGACGTGAAGGAAGTTAAAAGTGTGGACAAGGCGCAAAGTATGTCCGACAAAGTGTCGAGTGTGTCTGAGAAAGTGCAAAGTGAAAAGTTACCGCAGGTGATCCATCGCTCCCCAGATTAGTGTGGTGTTTTTTTTGTTTCTTGGTGTTTTGTTTTGCAAGATTTTTGGACCTTACTTGGTGAGTCTCGTTTGCCTTACAATAAAATCGTATGGAGATTTGTTTGTTTTCGTATTTTTTCGTATATATAAAATATAATTTTAAATCAGTTCTCTATTAAGACTTGAAGGCCTATAGTTTAAATTTTGAATATTTCAAATCAATTATAATTGCGCTATCTCGTCTCGCCTGTTTCATCCATTTAAGGTTCAAAGTTTTCAAAATGCTCCCAAGGGAAGTGGTTCATTGAAGTAGGATAATTTTTTTGTAAATATAGAGTAAGAGTCTCGTAGAGGCTACGCTGAGAATGATTGAACACGCAGTTTTAGATAGTTCTAGTACCAGTGATCCGCGCTTTGTCATATTACTTAATAATAATATTTTATATTTTTAAATTTATTGTTTGTTTATTCTGTGTCAATATTTTTTTTTAAATTTTTAGTCTGTGGTAGAGAGAGGTTTCATTCAGCATTATTATTTTTTTTTAGCCCCAACCATATCTAAAACTGCGTACAGATTGTGATGTAAAAGTTTTAACGAATACGATGAATATAAAGAAAAAATAAATTTTTAAGTGGAAAAGAAATTAATTATTCACACATATTTCTAATGAACTTGCACTAAGAGTAAAAATATATAATTAGATAAGTCTAGATATTTGTTTGGTTTTGTCGCAATTATTACACCTGTATGTTAAATGAAGTTGCTTTTTAGTTCAAAAAAACATAATAAATAAAAATATAGGTCTTTTTGGTTCAGAATTTCAATTAACTTATATTTAAAAAAAAAACATATAAAAATTTGAGCGCAGCGGGAGTCGAACCCGCGCCTCTTAGAAAACGTCCAAGCGCTCTGACCGTTAAGCCATGCGTTAACTTAGATTACAATTCATGGGAAAACAATATAGAAAGAACTATCAATGAATAATAGTGGCAACAAGTGTATTAGAAAATTAGCCAGAATGAATGCTTGAACGTTATTCAAGAGGTGCAGGTTCAAATTCAGTTGTGGTAAAATTTTATATGCCTAACTTTTGTCTTTTGTTTCTTGACATGTTTTAAAAAATACAGAATTTTTGTGTTAGATCAGTTTCCAAATAAAAGTAATTTTATTTAACATATATACAAGTGTAGTGTAATACGTTTGTGATTATTCTTTTTTTTATTAAATTATTTATTACGTCCCTTGTTAACATTGTGCAAGCGGAGGCCCGCGGGCGTCCCTGTTATTTATAGAGGAAACGTTTTATATATAAGAGATATTATATTTTCTATTGTGACGCTGGGGTGTGAATGTGCTGGTAAATTGTTAATATTTAATATTATGCTGGAATTTCATGTAAATTGTATGGAATGTACTTAATTTGATGATATACCTTGTAATTATTATGTTAGACTTTTTAATGAAACTGTTTTAAACGATTTTATTGGGTATATTTTGGGACTTCTCCTGAGACCCGTGACCGACCATGCACTACTGTGAAGTGTTTGTAATACTGAGTTTTCATTAATAAATATTCTAATACTATAATTGTAGCCAATTGATACATTTTAAAGTAGCTTGTTTTCAAATGTGTTAAAGTCAAAGGTCTTTCAATAGACATTCTAAATTTTTATTTAGATTTTATAGTAAAAGTTAGAAAAATGTTTATTTTTTTTTGATAAATTACTTTAAATATCTTAATATTTGATTTGTATTAATACTATAATAACTTATTTATTATATAATACTTGTTAATAGTGAACATACAAGAATAATTTGGAACAAATTTATATGAAAACACCAGCAATACTAACTTTTTACAATTTATCAAACGTGTAGCCCTCGAGTGCGATTTTGTAAAAGACTAACGTTTTTCCAAACGTTTAAAATATAATACTTTCCAACGACTTGCCATTGTTTCGATGAAATTCAAAATTTTTGTTTTAAACTAAACGAGAAGTTATTTTTGTATTGTGATAAAATTGCCAACGCAAATGAAATCTGATGTTTGTATTGGACTTGTGCCGTGTACAAGCTGTTCCAATATTAGTTGGAGTCTGGCTCACTGTGGTTGCTCACTAGCGGAAGACATCTTTCAGTTTATATTTTTAATATTGATTTATATTGAAATTGATGTTTCCTAACATTTTTATATGGAAAAGTACATTTTAAAAGCTGTAATCAATGAGGTTTTCTCATAATGTTAATAATATAGCGTTGTATTTTCTAAAGAAGTCAATATGTCCAATGTAGTTTTGTATTGAACGCAGAATATGCACAAACAGACGTTTTGTATATTATTAAATCGGGTTTTTAATACAGACATTGTTAGCACCAAATTATATATATGGAAATAAAGCTTCAGACGGTCTCAAGTTGTGATTGAAAATTAAGTTTAGAAGTTAATTTATTGTTTCACGTTTCCTATATATTTTTTTTTTGAAAATAATAAATAGATTATGATAGAGTTTTGTATTTTTATTCAATCACCAGCCCTTTTATGATGATTTTAGAAAATTATATATATATTCATAATTACATTGTATGGAAAGTATAAATATATCTTCAAAAATTGAATTATTTCCTTCCAGTAATTTATTAATATTAATACAATTTTTTAGATTTCGACCTGTGAATTTACATATTTTTAATTGAATTTACATACTTTTTACATATTTTTAGTAGTTACCTTGTAGCTTGTATACAGATACATGTTTCAGAAGAAGAAAACTTCTTGCCATCATTTTCAACCTAGCCGAGATGCAAACGTTATTAATAACAATCAGATAAGGGTCACAAAATTAAAAAAAAAACTAATAAGTGAAATAATTCAAGCATTCCAGTTTTAAAACATTCCTAGTATAACTAATAATAAATCAGTCTATAAATCACATCACTTATATAAGGGAAATATTTCTTATATACATTTCTTTGAGTGAGATTTGAACGCACATCTACACTAATGGCATTTCAATAAATATATAATAAATAATATAAACCAAAAGGGGAATAGGATTATGAAAATAAATAAGAAAACCCATATAGATATTAATATTTATTATTCTTACAAATAGAGCAGTTGGTGTAACAAGGAGCACCCTGTGTTTAAGTACAAACAATGAAACTCAGTCGCAATACTTGAATAACATAAAATAAACATGCAATTAATATAGACATTGTTGTAGAAATAGCTTTATTTATTTAATTCTTTTGTTGTTCCTTGGGAGAGTGGCTTTGCTGATAAAATGGCTGACTTTTATGAGTGAAATATAAATTAGATGTAAAATTTAAAAACAAAAAACATTGTTTTCTATTAAATATTAAATTATATATGTTTCAAGTGAATATAGTTTACTAAGTAATGATAATAAAGTAAAATATAAATAATTTAGTGAACAATATAAAGATATGAATAAAACAGAGTATGGAGGTAATGTGACTGACAGATATATATAATTAATATAGAAGAAAGTTTATATATATATATATATATATATATATATATATATATATATATATATATATATATATATATGAAACTCCAAAACATTGTATAGTCCGATAAAGCCACTTCACCCAAATTTCACATTATAATAACCTTATAATAATTTAAATACGTACAACTATGAAAATATATCAAATTTTAAAAATTTTCTTTAAACGCTCAATAATGGCACAATGGCAAAATATAGTTCAAATACAAACATATTTATTCAGCGGATCATTTGCCATAAAAAGAGCATACAGATAAAAAAGAATACTCAACCGTTTACAAAATAACAGAGCTTATTAGTTATTTAACATTGTATATATTAAATATATGCATTAGTGTTAGAGAAAATGAATTATTATCATATTTTGAGCTTTAATACAAAAATGTAGCACCGAGTCGAGTCATGGTTAAAATACTTAAATTTAAAATTGATATATTAAATTTTAATACAAAAGATACTTTCATATCAGAATATATTTTTTTTTATTAAATAAAATGTAACTTTTATATATTTATTGTAAATATATGAAAAAGTACATACAAATTGCACATTCAAGGCACCAGGTTCCAAATGCAGTGTCAGTCTGCTTTCAAAATGAATGTTGAAAATGCTTTTAAAATATTATAACGAATACAAATTACTTATTTTTAGACTAGACCTTATTATATGAATCATGGTATAATAAATCAGTTATGAATCAATCAATAATATACGAGATTACAACGAGATTCATATGAATCAAAGAAAAACCGACTAAAACTAATATTAGTGTTACAGCTAAAGGACATAAATGAGTATATTTAATAAATATAGTCAAAAGTGTTTTTTTTCCAGAATTCCTAGTGGCAAGTGTTTCTTAGTGAGTGACGTTTAAATAATCCTTTGGTAATTTTGAGGCGGTTTTGGGATACCACTAGATGGTCACTGGAAAAAAATAATTAATATAAATAATCTTTTATATTACAACATACTATATAAGACGGGGTATCATAGAGAATTCAGCGTTAAGTTACGCTATTTTGGAGTATTTTGCATTTTAGAGGTGGAGTGGTGGGTTGAGTAATTCAACGTCTTTGTCTTATAAAAACAGGGTACCCAAAATATTTTAAAAATAATCATTTCCCTAAATGGGAATCGAACCCACAAGCATGATATGTACAGTCAATACTATTAATTAAAAACAAAGTTTATCATTTACGCCTTTAAGCACCAAATTCCTTATGATCTTAAAATGTAGTTAACGCATATAATTCCTATATATGCATTACCTTTTGTAATATCAATGGGGTTAATTTAAAAAAAAATATTTTTTTTTTAGTTTAATTTTAATTCTTATATCTTGAATGTGCTCCCCGGTAACATCGTCCGTCTCGCTCGCACACCCGGCACTCCACACTCTCGCTCTCACTCACTCACCACGAATCTGTTCACTTTGGGCGCGAAGCTCTTGGTGACGGTCGTCGTCTGCATCTTCATGTTCTCGAACTTTTCACGCAAACTGAAACATTATAACATATAATATTTATGTTATTTATATATTAAAGAAAAAAAAACAAAACCGTATATAAGTTTAGGAACGTTAAAGTTAGCTTCACGTATAAAAGGGAACGGGTTCGAACCCTTGCTCCTTGGAAACGGTCATATCTTTCTTTGTAGAAAATCGAAAACTGAACAGCCAGACATTTTTATCAAATTATCCACATATATAATTACATCTATCCGAAATTTTTATAACCTTTTGTCGGCCAAAGTCTTATTCCAATATATAAAATTTCTAACATAAAAGTAGTCTAAATTACTCATTATTACATCACCTATATGTCAGTGAAAGTCCCATCAAAATCGGTCGAGCCGTTCCAGATATTAGTGAAGCAACAAGATAGACAACAATTAAAAATATATATTTTGGTATATTTACCGAATATACATATATACATAGTTTTCAATCAATAAGAAGCAGTTATATGTTATTTTAAAAAGACTCTCGCAATTATTTTGATTTCTATAGATAAATTAGATTAAATTACAAAAACACAAAGAATGTCAAGATTTCATACAAAAAATAAGAAATTCAAATAAAAACCGATATGTATTTCAAAACCATATTGTACAGTGGAGAGCAAATCGCATCGATTTGGTAGAACGTTGATAGACATTGGCGGGAGATATATACCTCTTGGCAGTCTCGAGCTGCGAGTCGCCGTCGCAGTCCGCGGTCTCCACGGGCGCGTAGGGCTGCACCTCTCGCTCGCCCTCCGACCAGTGCTCGAAGCGGTCCCGGAACGACTTGGTGCGGGCCAGCTGCTGCGCCTGGTGGCGTAGAGGACAAGGTATAATATACCGACCGTAAACGCTAGCGGTCGTGGGTTACATTTCCACTCTGGGGAAATTTATGTTCTGGTAAAACAGAGCGCGGAGTTAAGTGCGTCACTCTACACGCAATGTGTTGATATCTGCCGGAAAGCAGTGAAATAAAGCGTGAAGCTGTTTTTTTCAATATAATAATAAATTTATGGGGAATAAATGTATGATTGTGTTCATTCGTATCGTTAATCGTTTGATTTAAAAATCAAATACCTCGTACAAAAGTTATCAATGATAACTTATATAATAGTTATTATGCTTTATTAAAATGGAGAATATTATTTTTTATATATAAAACGATAATAAAGTATGTTATCTACGCGTAACAGGGTAGCCAGAGACACTAGAGTGTCAAGACACTCCTGTCACAGTATAATAAAAGATGAAATATTTATCAAAAATTTAAATTGGATACGTTAATATATAGGAAATAGAAGCAAAAAAAACACTCAATAAAATTTTTCTCTGTCTGTCTGTCTGTCTGTTCGTTTGTGCGTCAATCGCACAAAAATTACTAGATAGAATTGAATGAATTTTGTTTTTTTTGAAGGGACTGTTTAGGTCTAGTCTTTAGGTCCACAGCAAGTTGTTGACCTAAAGAGTCTCTACAGCGTCACGTTGCTGGGGGGGGGGGGGGTGATTCACCCCTGAAGATATGGGTTTTAGGGGGTGAGTTTAATTAAGACTGTCTGGGACGAATGAATTTTTTCATGGTAATAGCTTATCACCCGTAAAATAGTTTTCGAATAAAAAAAAAAAGGAAATTCATAATTTTAATCTGAAAACTAAGGGTAGACAGGAATGATTTTTTGCATGGTAATAGCTTAAAGCTTGGAGCATCATATTGGATAGTTTCATGCTGATATGAAATATAATTTCTATAGAAAAATAAATAACGGAATTGGTCAAATTACATCGATAACTAGCAAATTTTTTCTAATCTCACTTAGTAGTGTTATTAGAACAAACATCAATAAAAATTAAAATATATGTGGGCCTATTTCATAAGAATATAATAATTCATTATAAAATTTAGCAAGTGTTTTGTAAGCAACATCGACACTTTGTTGTCAAGCTTGTTGAAAAAATTTTAAACATATCCATTTATAAAAATGATACAATATTTTAATCGAGTTTGTTCGTTTAGTGTTGTGTTTTAATTTATTTTTAAACTAATTTCTTTACTAAACGTTTACGGGGGAATATATTCACAAAGTGGGATACAACGCGACATCTGGCATAGTGAAGTAATATTCATTTAGAATCAATAAAAATAATCATCTTACAAATATAATGAATCGTTAAAGATTAAAAGCACCTAGTTCACGGCGGCGCAGACGCAAGCAGAACACTAATATATAATAAAAAAGTGGAAAAATCAATTCTGTAAATGAACTATTTAGCTAAAATTTAAATTAGATATAAAAAATTATGGATGAATAAAATCACATGTGGCCCATAATTTCATGTGTGGATGAGTGAAATCACATGTGACCATGAAGTCATGTGTGGATGAGAAAAATCACATGTGGACCATGATGTCATGTGTGGATGAGTGAAATCACATGTGACCATAAAGTCATGTGTGGATGAAAAAAATCACATGTGGACCATGATGTCATGTGTGGATGAGTAAAATCACATGTGGACCATGATGTCATGTGTGAATGAGTGAAATCACATGTGAACCATGAAGTCATTTGTGGATGAGAAAAATCACATGTGGACCATGATGTCATGTGTGGATGAGTAAAATCACATGTGGACCATGATGTCATGTGTGGATGAGTGAAATCACATGTGGACCATGAAGTCATGTGTGGATGAGAAAAATCACATGTGGACCATGATGTCATGTGTGGATGAGTAAAATCACATGTGGACCATGATGTCATGTGTGGATGAGTGAAATCACATGTGGACCATGAAGTCATGTGTGGATGAGAAAAATCACATGGGGACCATGATGTCATGTGTGGATGAGTAAAATCACATGTAGACCATGATGTCATGTGTGGATGAGTGAAATCACATGTGGACCATAAACTCATGTGTGGATGAGAAAAAACACATGTGGACCATGATGTCATGTGTGGATGAGTGAAATCACACGTGGACCAGGATTCATGCGTGGAAGAGTTAAATCACATGTGGTACGTGTTGTCACGCGTGGATGAGTGAAATCATAAGGGGACCGTGATGTCATGTGTGGATGAGTGAAATCTCATGTGGACCATGATGTCATGCGTGGATGAGTGAAATCACATATGGACCGTGATGTCATGCGTGGATGAGTGAAATGACATGTGGATCATGATGTCTTATGTCTGTGAGTGAAATTATATATGCACCGTGGTGTCGTATATGAGTGAGGGAAATCACATGTGGATCATGATGTCATAAGTCAGAATGTATGAAATTACATGTTCTTAAAACTTGTCCAAGACGACAATAATTAAAATTTGGAGGTGGAAGTTGTTGTTGTTGTATGTTCGTTAAAAACGGCTTTTACGACAGGGTGAGACAGAGATTTAACGAGTCTCGCTAGTGTATATGAAGTATTACAAATTAGGGCAAAGTCTTAGGCAAGAACTCGGGCAGGTAAAAGAAACAAATAGCTATATTATAGTGAGTTCACGCGGGCGAAGCCGCGAGCGCGAATCGAATTCCACCGTCTACCGTCTACCATCTATTTATTTCTAACGGCAGGTATAAATAGACGGTAGACAGCAGAATTCGATTATCCGGCCATCGTTTTCAAGGTTTCACAATTAACTAGCAGCGAATTATTTAAAAAATATATATTTTTAAAATGTATATTATTGTAAATGTTTTTTTTTAATTCCCTACAAAATCACTTATTTTTTATATACATTATTAATTGCAAACTCTCATTTGTTTTTATTTATATCATGTAAGTATCTTTATCTAGTCTCAAGAACACATGTTTATAGCGATCTATAAACGTATGACTTAATGGTCTGAACTCTTGGACACTTTCTAAGAGACGCAGGTTCGAATCCCGTTGCGTTTAGATTTTTAAACATTTTGTAAATTATAAAAATATAAATAAATATTTTCTTCTTTTAATAGGAAGTAGGCTTTCTATTAATTGATGTCGAAATATAGATAATACAAATCCCACTCGAGAAATGAAATTTCCTTGGCTCAGGCCAATAAGGCAAAGTTTTTTAAGGCAAGTCATGGCGTTGAGTTCCGTTATTCTACACGCAGTATCAAATTTAAGTGAAAAGTAGAAAATGGAGTGTTTTAACACTGGGTCCTCTCTTACTGTTCTTAAATTGAATTAAAATAACCAGTTCCGTACCTGTTTCAAGGCTTCGTCCCTTTCGCGTATGGTTTCCCGTTCGTCGTATTCGTCGCTCTCACTGTCGCTGTATTCAGACGAAGAGTAATGTCGCATTTCATCAACTGGCGGTGGGGTGAATCTTTTTAGAGGCTTGGGCCCTAAGAAAAACATACAATATTGATTATAGTTTCAGCTGACTAATGCATTTGAATAGACAGTATAGTTTAGTAGTCAGAGATGTTTGGACGGATTTCGAGAGGCGCAGGTTCAAATTTTGCCATGTTAAAATATTTATCCGTTTTCTAAAAATATTTTCTTAATTTGTGTGTGCGTGTCTATATTGTGTGTTTTATCTTTTAATATACAACATTAATTACAATGTACATATATAATAAATGTATAGAGCCTACCAGCCCATCTCTCAACTCTATATTCTATGTTCCTATATATAACCTAAAACTGAAAAATAAAGTACTAAGTAATAAATAATCAGACCCTGTGGCTCATCATTCCGCTTTTCCTCCATCTGGCGGAACACGGAGATCATGCGCGAGGCGGTGTGGCGCGAGGCCGCCAGCGCCGCGTCGCCCTCCGCCCCCTCGGCCTCCGCCCCGCCGCGCACCACGGACGGCTCGTGGTACAGCTCCGGGGACGGCGACTTGGCTCGCTGTATAACGATAAGTCACATTGATGACCTAGTGTAAAGACTCGCCGAAAGTAAATTTTAAATATAACCATTTAAATAATTTCGACGCAGATATAGAACGCATGGCCTAGCGCTCAGATCGCTTGCTCAGAGAACAAAAGGCGCGTGTTCTAATCTAGTGCGTACACATTTTTATACATTTTCTCAACAATTAAATCATATTATTGTTGTTAAATGATTTACTCATGAAATTAATGGAGTGCGCTAATCGGGCGCATTGCGACAACGGCTGCCTTTAAACGTGATTAATTGTGGGTTTGATTCCCACTCGGATGAATGACTATATTTGATATATATATATATATAAAAAATTGAGGGTACATAATGAACATAAAAGAAGTAGGAAGAAGGTAGAAAAAAATCAGATACTACTTAGTAGACTGAAATAATTTCTGAAAGAAGTTAACTTATCTAACTATAATATAATATATTAAAAGAAGATTATTAAAGTACACAAGACGTATACTCTTTCCTTCCTGATCTTGTTTTATCTGTTAAGAATAGTTCATATTATTTTAGTATAGTCTTTCAGTATAAATTAATAAAATTGATTTCCATCGGATCATATTAAAGTGAAGGAAAAGATCTGAGTGATACTTAAAGATCTTATTAAGGTTATTAAAGATAGATATCGAAGGCAAGATAAAGGAAATATCTTGGAGATTTGCGTAATATAGGAATATCTAGAGATGAGTGATATAGGAAGATCATAGTAGGTTGATATAAGATTTGGAAGACTTGCGAGATATAGAATGTAGATGTTTATTAGAGTAAAGCGGACCTGCGCCTGGCGCGGCGGCGTCATGCGGAACTCCTTGCGCTTGGTCTCGGGCCGGTAGGTCTCGAAGAACTTGAACCGGTCGGAGATGTCCGCCGTCTGCACGCGCACGTCCTCGGGCCGGTCGGCCGCGCGCACCACGTCCTTGGGCACGAACGGCTGCAACACGCCTCGCGTCACACGCCACGCAACAACACTCGACTACTTCTTACCGTCATTTTGTTATTCGTCCATAAAGTCTGAATTCTTAATAATTTCTTTAATGCGTTGTATGTATAAGAACTACATTTTTTAAATGAAACTGTTTTTAACGGATCGATCGCGTATATTTTGGTATTCAAAAATACATTTTTTAAAACCTTACGTTTTCTAAAATGTATTTTCGAATACGAAAACATACGCGATTAATCCGTTTAAAATAGTTCCATTTAAAATGTGTAAAATACTCGAAAATCTAAGATCATATCAAGAATAACATTTATCAATACGAATGATGAACACATAACGTTTTACGTAACCTTCTTGAGTTTTATCCAATTTGATGCAGACAATTTATTTTTATTTATAAAGATTTTCTTATATTTTTTCCTATATTGTTTGAGTAATGGAAGCGCAGTGGAGCAGTATCTGACTGTAATGTCGATTTGTTGTAGTGTGTCGATTCTCAGTCGGGGGAATAATTATATTTAATATTTATTTTCATTCCTCCATTTGGTGCCATATGGTGCCGCTTCGAACACGCCACTTGACACCCAAATTCTCCAATTTGCGCCTAAAGTAATTAACGAAGTGTCTTGACACTAGGTTCTTTATGATTACACAATTATGTGATTACACAAATCTAATTACACAATAAAAAGTGAAGCAGCTTTTTATGCCATTAAACTTGTCTCAAAGTGATGGCTATACTATGTGTAATTGTGTTCAATACAATATAGTGTATAAATAAAATATTTGTACATTATAATTTTATTTCTTCGCTCTGGTAAGACAAAGCGCGGCGTTGAGTTACGCCACTAAATACACAACGTCTCGTATTCGGCGGAAAGCGGAGTACGGAGTGTGTAGTAGTTCCTGTCTTCCCTGCTATACGGGATGAAAGCGTGAGGCTAAATTGAAGAATAACCTAATGTTAATAAATGTAAATATTAAAACTTACAATCTCCTTTCGCTTGGGCGGTTCGTGCGCGGGCGGCGACAGCGGCGCCATTTGCTTTGCGTTCGCGTCTAATTCCAGAAAGATCGATCTTGACTTCTTTGCGATACCTGAGGAAAGAATAAGAAAATATTATATACTAGCTACTAATATTATATACTAGGTGGCGCGGTGTGACAGCGTATGACTGTAAACGCAACCGGTTGTGGGTTCGATCCCCACTCGAGGGAATGATTTTTAAATTGATTATATTTAAATTATTTTCACTTCCTCGCTCTGGTAAAGACAAAGTGCGGCGTTGAGTTCCACCACTCAACACGCAATGTCTTGACTTCAGTGGAAAGCGAAGTACGGAGTGTCTTGATACTAGGTACTTTCTGTCCATCCTGCTATGCGGGATTGAAGCGTGAAATTAAAAAAAAAGCTATACTCGTGACTTCGTCTACGTAGACGTTGACAACTTGGGGTCTGTATCTTATAATTAAAACATAAAACAAGGCTAAGGTACGCCATTGAAACTCCTGTGAAATTCAGTGAAGCCGTTCCAGAGATAAGTCGGAACAAATCGACAGACAAAAATTGTAAAAATGTAATTTTTATTTATATGTTCATATGTATTTAGTTAAAAAGCGTTTATTTTAATATTACAAGCGGACGCACCAACTTTGCTTTTATGTATAAATAGTTTTTGTATATATCATAGACATTATTAGTAATTTCTTTTATTATTCACTTTCTTTAAAATTATTTTATAAAGAAAAGAGCAATATATTTTTAAAAAGAAGACAGGAAAATGTTTTTACGATAGCTTTATATGGAATTACAATTAAAATAACTCTATATCATGGCGAACAAGATAACGACAAAATGTTATAACGGGGGAGCAATTATATTTAAATCATTTTCATATCCTTGCTCTTGACTTCGCCAATAAACACGCAATGTCCTGATTTCTGGTGGAAAGCAACGGAGTGTCTTGACACTAGGTAGTCTGCCATGCGGAATGGCGCGTGAAGGTGTTTTTTATGTAGTATACAGAGAATATAAAGAGGGAGTTCTTTTAGTTGCATGCGAGCTTGTTACAACTCTCTTATTTATTTGAAATACTTATTAAATATATAGACACGCAACGGAGTGTCTTGACACTAGGTAGTCAGTACTACCCTGCTATGCGGGATGGCGCGTGAAGTACTTACTTATCCGAAGCGATTTTAGTTAATTAATTAATAAAATAATTTTACAATTTATAATTTTAATATTTTAAGTTTATATGTTGAAGTTATAAAAAAGGATGGGTGAAATTTCATAACAATGTAAAAATCTAATGTTGTTCTGTTACGCGCAATCGTTATTTCTAAGTTATTTTTTCCGTTACGCGCCATTTTTTCTATGAACAAATTTTACCTCCAATAGCTTTATTTCAGTAATTCCTGTTCTTAGTTCTTATAAAAAAATGTTTCCTAACCCTTATTGTGGATAACTTTAAAAACAGTAAAATATATAATCAAATAGCATTCTCTCTTGATAAACGATTATTTCTTAGAAATAACCATTGGTTAGCCAAAAATTGTAAAAAATTTCTCTACAGAGATGCTAATAACATAAATAATTTGAAAACACGTATAAGAATTTGGAAGCAGAGCGCTTGGACGGGGGACCAGAGGCGCGGTTTCGAATCCTGTTGTGTTCAAATTTTGATACATTTTTTTTAAATGTAGTCTAAAAATGTTACCTTCATTAAAGAGCGAAGGGTCATCGAGCTCTCTATTCTTCGGCGGAATGTTCTCGTCGTTGAAGATCTCTCCGTTTTCGAAACGTTGTTTTATAGCTCTCGCCTTCTCCGCGTCTAAATCTAATTCTCGTGCTATTTTGTCTGCTGACGTCACACCTGGAAATAAGTATTTGATTTTTTTTATTTTATATTAATTTATCATATTTTTTTCTTCAGCACTTTATTAAAAAAAATATTTTTTTTTGTTATTAGAACTCGAATACGTTAATAGTTTCTATCAGTAACTTATTAAATTGTCAAGTTAGTGCTAATTGAATTTGTGGACGGTTTCTAGGAGGTGTGGGTTCGAATCTTTGAATATAAATTTCATTATATTTAATTATAAACAAATTTAATAATATTTTTTTCAAAAATCTACTATATAATAAGTCTTTTTATTATATATTTATATAATAAGTATTTTTATTATCTATTTAATTCAGCATACAGATTTATATTTTACGGTACGTTTTTTCTTTAACTTAACTGTTACTTTAAATTCGACTTCCACAATACTATTAAATAAATAATTTCTATTAGTAACGTATTAAAATGACGCGAGAGAGAACGCGGGTTCGAACCCTGTCAAGTACAAACATATATACATGTCTCATAATATTTTTTTAAATTACAAGTGTGTGTATACTACCCATAATTTATTAACATTAATAAAATGTCCAATAGTTATAAATTTTTGCCCGCAATTTCATTTAAATGGATTGTATTGTCATACTATTTATATATATATATATTTTATTTTAGTAAAGAACTACTTAACACTTAATATACATTTAGAACTTACTCTGTTCACATTGCATTACGGATTGTTCATACATTTCTTTGATCTTTGCTTGTTTTCCCTGAAAAAAATGAAAGCAACATATATATATATATATATATATATATATATATATATATATATATATATATATATATATATATATATATATATAACAAGATTTACACTGATTTCTCTACTTTCCGTCCTATATATCCTATATAGTGACATTGCCTGCTGAGTGACAAAAATTAACGCCGCGTATTGGCTATTAGAGCGGACAATGATGATTATTTAATCATTTCCCCGAGTGGGAATGAAACACACAACACTTGATACATTTAAATGATACTAGTATAGCATCCTGCCATTTTGTGAGCGTGGGATTTAACATTTCTGAATTTTTGTGTTATAATTTTTACATAAAAGTAGTCCAAGTTCTTCCTTATTACATCACCTATGTGCCAGTGAAAGTCCCATCAAAATTGGTAAAGCCGTTCCAAATATTAACCGGAACAAACAAATAGACAAATAATTGTAAATAATAACAAAAAAAAAAGAAAGTCTTTAATACAAATAAAATATAAATAAAACATATGAATAATTTTGCTTATGATAACAGATAACAAAAGGCGGTCTTATCACTAAAAGCGATCTCGATCTCTTACAGGCAACCATTTCATTGGTTCTAACCTTATACATGATACCTTAATTAGCTATATATATATATACAAACACATACTCCAATTTCAATTAATTGTATAGATTATTATGCATTTAATATGAAAATGTAATATTTACTATTTTTAAAGTGTTATTCCACACTTAGGATTAGAAAACATTTTTGAAAAAACGTATAAAAATTTGAACGCAGCGGGATTCGAACCCGCGCCTGTTGGACGGTATCCAATATTGCACTAACCAGAAACAATCGACTGCGTATATTCTGTATCTCCTGCTTCCTCTGGTTGTGGCGGTCCGCGTTGCCGGGCCCGTTCTCGAAGCGCCCCACGAGCTCGTTCATATCGCACAGGGAGGTCTGCTCCCTCACCGTGTTGTGTGCGTATGACTTTTTTAATACTGAATCTTCATCTGTTTGCAATGTTTTTAAAAAATACGCTTTTAGTTTATAATTAACGATTATTTGAAATAATCATAATGTATGAAAGAATTTTTAGCTTTTGAAAGCATACAGCGGTCGCAAATTTTCATTTTTTGTTTAAATATTTTAAAAAGGATCTAATTTCTATTAACTTATTGTAATTTATTTTATTATTGAAATTGTTGTAATTGGAATGTGGATAGATGCATTATCTTTTTTAGCTTCACGCTTTTAACAACAGGGTAGACGGAAAGTACCTAGTGTCAAGACACCCCGTACATCGCTTTCCAACGTATTCGAAATATTGCGAGGAAGTGAGAATAATTTTAAATATAATTACTTCCCCGAGTGGAGATCGAGCCCACAACCGAATGACACTAGATTAGTGTCATGACACTGGTTTGCCTTATCAAAGACGAGAAATCAAAATATTTCAATATTCACGCATTTCTAAATCCTCTCATCCAAAAACAAAATACATATTCAGTTACTATGAAATAAAAAATATTACATTAGGCTCATTTTATTACATATCACTACACACATTTTGATAAGGACAGATCCACTTATAATATTTATAATCATTGATTTTTGTATCCAAATTAAAAAGAAACACTAACATAGATAGAGAAAACAATGAACCTAATAATACCCGGCTCTGTAAATTTATCTTGAAAAAAATTTTTATATTACAAAAATAGTTTCTGGGATTCGAATCCATACTCATTGCAAAACAAACGTTTATCTATACTATATTTCTATCTTTCATCAAAAATTTCAAACATTCTTACCATCTTCTTCTTCTGGCTCGCTGGAGCTGTGCTCTACGGGGACACCGTTCAAATATTCATCCGATACACCGATGTCCATGCCCTTCGCCTTAAACCTATCAAAAAAATACAATTTTTATATACTTTACAGATAATAATTTTAAAAAGGTTTATAATATTTAAACTAATAATATTTAAAAATAATATATGATATCAAAATATGTATATATTTTATTTTTTTAGGATGCTCTGTTTTTTCGAATAATGCAATTATACACGACTGCTTGCGAGGGTTGTGACGGTGACAAGGGCGTGCCCTGTGGTATTCGAACCTGTACTTGCCACCGGCGATCGGACTGACTCAAATTAATGTCAAGACTCTCCGTACTCCGCTTTCCATAGAAATTCGAAACATTACGTGCTGAGTGACGGAACTTAATGTCACGGTTCGTCTTAACAGAGCAAGGAAATGAAAATAATTTAAATATATTCATTTCTCTAAGTGGGAATCGAACTCACAACCGATCGCGTTTACAGTCAGACGCTGCCCCACTGCGCCACGACCAGTCTAACGGACAAGACAACGACAAAATACTTTTTAGTGAGTAGCTTAGTGGGAATCGAATCAACAACCAATGACCTTTACAGTCAGACACTGTTCCACTGCGCTACGACGGCGTTAAATTTCGTATTTTACACTATATTACAATTTCCATATATTTTAAAATAATAACAATATTTTTCTTATCTTATTAAATGTTATATTAAATATCATCTCCCATACATTGTAAATCAAATTTCACTGCAAGTAACACAAATGTTCCACACTGAAGCACTGGCCGGCTTGTAAAAGACTGATATACTTTCTTTTTTAAACCGACAGACGGATTTTAAAGTATCTTTAGTCAAATAAATTATAACCTTAACTATATAGAAATAAGATTCAAAATTTAGTATAAGATCAGCGTGTAGTTATCAAAGGAAATGCTCATCTGAATTTTATTCGACTTTAACTAATAGTGATCGATACATTGCGTTTTTATATATTAGTTTGCGTTTTTATTAGTAGTAATTAAGTTCTTTTTATAAATATTTATTTTTTTGTATAGATACGGTATTGGGAAGAGAATTCTTTTGTTTAGTCTAAGAAAAAAACAAAATTTGTAAAGGATTTTTGTAGTCTGTCTGTATGTGCGTCTGTCATGACTCTTATTTTTTAAACGTCTATATTAAAATAAACATATAAAGATATGGTTTTTTTGAATGCATAATTGCATTTGTATATATAAACGGTACATATATCAAAATAACTTTTGCCTGAATGTCTGTTACTTCAGACTAATCTCCGGAATGTCTAGATCGATATTCACAAAATTTTCTAACTAATACAATAAGGTGTAACATTTTTGAGGCTAATTTTATTTTAAAATCATAAAATAATTACACACAGATAAATTTTCACGCGGACGAAGTTGCGAGCTGAGGTAATATATATTTTTTTAGTTACACGCTTTTTATACCGCATGGCAGGGTAGACAGAAAATACCTAGTGTCAAGACACTCTGTACTTCGCTTTCCACCAAATTCGAGACATTGCATGTTGAGCGGTGGAACTGAACGCCGCTCTTAGTCTTAACAGAGCGAAGAAGTGAAAATAATTTTAAATATAATTTGTAGCATTTCACATTATTCTTTAAAGCTTCACGCTTATTCACGTAAGCAATTATTCTTAGGCAAGCAGACGAAACATAGTATTAAGTTCACTTTTGCCCCGAACGTACACGTTTATTTCACTGAACTAGCTTTAAAAACAATTTTATATTAAAATTTACCCCAAATAAGATTTGAACCTCATTTGAATTGTGCACTTAAACTCATCACTACTATACCATAGCGACTCAAACGCAAAAAAAAATGCTTTTAATTTAACAAAGTAATGTATACCGTAGTTTGACGTTATGAAAGAAACCACACGCTTCAGTACGCCATGTGTTGTTAAAAATAGTTGATGACGCAAAGCGCTAGACACTATAGAACGTCGAGTTTATAGTAATTTATGTATAATTTAAAAATTTTGACATATTATTTATTGGATTTGAGCCAAAATGTTATTAATCGAATGGTTTTTTTTCTGTCGTTATTGGTAATTGATGTTTCTTAAATATCGATATTTGAGAGCGGTCGTGGCGCAGTGTGACGGCATCTGTCCCTAAACGCTATCGGTTGTGGATTCGATTCCCATTTGAGGGAATGATTATAATTAAATTATTTTTATTTCCTCGCTTTAGTCAGATAAGCGCAGCGTTCAGTTCCGCCACTCAATACGTAATGTCTCGAATTCGTCGGAAAGTGATCTGATTGTCTTAACACTAGGTACTTTCTGTCTACCCTGCTAAGCGGGACAAAGCGCGAAGATAAATAAACAAATATTTTTTTTGACATTTTATTTATTGGATTTGAGCAAAAATGTTATTAATCGACTGGTTTTTTTCTATCGTATTGATATTTTTTCAATATCGATTATGGGCGGTAAGTAGTCTACGGAGTGTCTTGACACTAGGTCGTCTCTGGGTACTTAGATATGTGGGATATGTGGGATTTTATATAGTATACAGAGAATATATAGAGAAAATATCAGTCACAAAGATTTTAATAAGCATTTAGTAGCTCCACCCGTATTATGTCAAGACATACAAATTAGAGACATTGCGTTTTGTGTCGCGAAACTCAACGCCGTGTTTGTCATAACAGAAAGAGGAAATGGAATAAATTTAAATATAATCCTTCCCCATATGTAAGAATTTTTATTTGACCTATCTCTCATCATTCTTCGTATTTGCTTGAATATTTGCCTATGCGGTTTGATCGGATGTCAATATAATAAATCTGATATAATAGACCTCATTAGATAAGCCTGACTGTTATCTAAAAAAAAAGTAGAGTGAATTCCTTTTATTACATTGTCTTTTTAGCAATTGCCCTGCCAGTTAAGTGGTTAATTTAGATACTTACGCTGAAGGTTATCAGTTCGGTACACAAAAAATAATTACGTAATAAGCAGTGGTAAGTTTTAATTTATTTATAAATTAAAGCAGCAATTTTTGTTGCAAATTTTATATTTAAACTACTTACTTAGCCAACTTGGATAGAAGTGCGGTACTCTTTTCCCTAGGTACTCTTGGTTCGATGGTCACAGGTTCATCTTCCCCTTTCGCCTTCCGTTCGAACACTTCGAACCTAGACTTGACGTCTAGAGATGCCAGCTCTTCTAGACCTAGATCTGGTTTATCGGAGGCTGCAAAAGAGACAAAAAGATTAGAAAATATATAAAAAATTGAAAGCAGCGGGCTTTGAACCCGATTCTTTTGACTTGATTCCTGAAACTATACCCAGCGTTTTGACCACTAAGCCATGCGTTCTATATCCGGGTGCGTCCAAATTCTTATACGTCAGTTACTTAGTTTTGTTGAAAGCATATCTATAAAGAAACTTTTGCAAATTTCTGCTACCCAAAGTTATTAAAGTACATTGGAAAATTTTAAAATCTAACAAAAATATAAATATAAAAAGAAAGAGTCAAGTTGAATATTTAGGACGTGGTTTCGACTTCACCGACCGCTTGGAAATTAAGATACAAGTGGATGATAAATACATAATTTCAGACGAGATTTTTTATTTATATACATATAAGTTAGTTAATAAAATATTGATTTTAAAAAGTGGAAATTTAAAGAACTATAAAACTTTTATTTATTATTACTTTTAAATAAACTGTGGTTTTGGTTTTTTATTCGGATACAAAACCCTTTTCAGATATAAACCGACACATACTTAAATTTCACCCAAACAGAATTAGAACCCACGATCGTCGCCTCCAGACAATCATATGAGAACTGAACATAATATCTTATTATGGATTTACTATCTAGTAACGGCAAAAGTATACTTGATTTAAAAATATCTTATACCTCTAGATTTTATTCACGATGTGAAAAATATTTATAATAAAAACGTCTGTACGCTTTGAGTTTAATCAAGATACGTTTTTTTTCTTAGCTTCACGCTTTTATACTGTGTAGCAAGGAACCAAGTGCCTAGTGCCAAGACACTCCGTACTCCGCTTTCCGCCGAATTCGAAACGTGGTGTGTTGAGTTGAGTAGCGGATCTCAACGCTGCACTTCATTTTACAGGAAATGTAAAATTTACTGTTAATATATTTATTTATTTTATAATATCAAAAAGCTATAATTTTTTTGACTTATATATATATGACTATATTTTTTTTAGTAGAGTGTATATTAAATAGGTACATTTCAATTAAATTAATATATTAATAAAAAAAAAAAAGAATATATAAAAGCCTCACCTCTGACGACATCTGGTGGTAATTCCACCGGCTGACTCTCGCAAATAATCATCTGATGCTTTTTAGGAGCATCTGCAAGTAAATAATTAAATTATTATTTAATAACAATAAATCGAGCTTTAACTGGAGCATTACCTTTAGCTATATTTTTATATTTGTATGTAAAAAAATATTTATAATATTTATAAATGAATTTAAAATATTTAAGTTAAAAAAATTACAAATATGTATAAATTTGAATGCAGCAGAATTCGAACGTGTGTCCTTAGGATACCATTCAAGTGTTACATATATATCCATTTCTAAAACAATTTTCTTTTTCTGGGTACAAATTCATGGTTTCTTGAATAAATCGCTCTAATAACACTAAATCTAATCGCTAAAATAATTGTTTTAAAAAAATAAAATATATAAAAAAACGTTTCACTCTTTATACCGCAAAGGAGGGTAGTCAGAGAGAAGCTAGTTTAGACTTTCTAGGTACGGAAGTCAATGCCGCGCTTTGTCATACTAGAATCAAGAAATAGAAATAAATTAAATTTAAAAATTCCCACGAGTTCAACTCGAACCCACAACCCTTCGTATTGCCAGTCAGCCAGCACATTAACGAAAAAAAACCAAGAGCTATTTTTTTAATACTAAACGTCACAAATGGATTTCTTTTAAATGGAAATAACCATACCATCAACTTCATCACCGTCGTCAACAGGTTTAGGTTCGAATAGCTGTTTGAAATGCGGCTTGCAATACAGCGTGGTGTGGTCGCTCTGGTACGTTTCCACTCTGGAACAAAATTTATAAAATTGTGCATATCTATAAGGACAAATAAAACTAATTTTTAAATAAACTCTTTTTTTCTATTAGACATAATAATGTAAATTTACACGGCATATGTAACTAATTTTTTTTTATTCAATTTATTCTGTCTTTCATTCTGTTTGTTCCCACTAACCCTTGTAACGTTGTTTGTTTTATGTATTCACCATGCTGTTGTACACTAGGTTCTAGACAGGAGCTCAGATCAATGTCTGAGACTTGCTATAAAAGTGTAGGCTTAAGGGGCCCTTTAAAATGGGCAATAACACTCGGAAAGTTAATAGTACTTGTTTGCCTCGAAATAATCACTTTTGGAATATATTTGTTTCCCGTATTTTCCATATTTAACTGTAAATGACAATACTAGGAAGTTATAATATTTGTGCATATTATATACTAGCTGTCCGTCCCGGCTTCGCTCGACATGGACTTTGGTCCATTTGAGTTTGACATTTTTTGGGATAAACGATTATATAAAAAAGTAGAGTAAAATCAACAAGTGTAGAAGATAACACTTGTTTAAATTACTATTATTATACGCACAACATTTATCCATAATTATCTAATTTATTCTCAACTTCTTTATTGATGTTTTATACCATCAAATTCTATAAAATAAAAAGTATTAATTCGCTCTTTAATAGTGTTTTTTTACAGTTCAGTACTTTTTTTTAGTCAAGTATTAACATAAATTATCATTTCACTATTAGTTTATATTTTTCCAAAAAATGAAAGATATCTTTATAAGTATTCCTGATTATCAGATTTGAAGAATACATTAAAGTAGTTCGCGGGTCTATTCTAATTTAGTTAGCAGCAGTCAACGGAGTGTCTCGACACTAGGTTATCACAGTACCAAAAAATAATGTAGCCGGATTTTAATTGCTATACTTTTTAAAAACACCTGAAAAAATAGCATATATTAACATTAAAAATATATAAAAAAATCGATAATGCTAATACTTCACACCCGAGTTGTAATTATATCTGTCTCTTTATAACTTTCTAATTAATAAAAAATATATATTTAATCTATATGTATACAAAAGGAATGAGGCCTGGCTAAAATTTGAGGCTGAAATGGCTGATTTGATTTGCCTGATTTTAGTTGAAAAATATTTCTTGCGAGTCCAAGGATGATTGAAAAGTAGACACTATACCGATTTCAACGCCACACTTTGCCTTACCAGAGCACGGAAGTGAAGCTAATTTAAATATAATCCAAGTGGGAATCAAACCCACAACCGATCCGACCGATATTTGATAACAAAAAATATGGCATTTTTCAGAAATCTGTAACGATTAAGAATGTTTGCGGATATTTTTCTCTGTTATTAAATCCAAGCCGAGGCTGGTCGTGGCCGGCTGTGGGTTCGATCCCCACTCGGGGGAGTGATTATATTTAAATTATTTTCACTTCCTCGCTCTGGTAAATACAAAGTGCGGCGTTGAGTTCCACCACTCAACACGCAATGTCTCGACTTCGGTGGAAAGCGAAGACGGAGTGTTTTGACACTAGGTACATTCTGTCTATCCTGCTATGCGGGATAAAAGCGTGAAGCTAATAATAATAAAAAACATTAAATTCCAAATTCGTACGAAGTTCAACATTACACTTACGTCAGCTGTTTATTGCATTGCACGCATCTAAAGCATTCCTTGTGCCAAGCCCTCTTCTCCGCCTTGATGCGTTCCATGGCGTACACTTGCCGGGAGCATTTCGCGCACGTCGGATTCTCATTGTCAGCTTTCATTTTCTTGTACAATTTTTCGGAGCTTTTGGACTGTAATGGAAAAATATATTAATATAATTATGTATAAATATTAGTCAAATTTATCATTTGATAATAAAAAAAAATATTATCTAACATTTATATTATATAATTGAGGCCGGTCGTTGCGCAGTCTGACAGCGTCTGACTGTAAACGCGATCGGTTGTGGGTTCGATTCCCACTCGGGAAAGTGATTATATTCAAATTACTTTCACTCTCTCGCTCTGGGATGACAAAGTGCGGCGTTGAGTTACGCCACTCAACACGAAATGTTTCGAATTCGACGGAAAGCAAAGTACAGAGTGTCTTAACAGTAGGTGGTTTCTGGTCTGGTGGTCAGCCCTGCTATGCGAAATAAAGCGTGAAACTGTTTTTGTTCCTTGTTTGTGTAAAATAAAATTTTAAAAAGAGCCTCAACGGAATATAGGTAAGGAGATTAAATTCATGTAGGAATACATTTTGTTGGATCCGGAAAAGTTTATTTTTTTTTATAGAATCAGACTATAAGAAATAAGTTAAAATCGTGTTGCAATGTTAGTGTTACATTTCCAAAAATGTATTTTCGAATACCAAAATATACGCGATTAATCCTTTTAAAATAGTTTCATTTAAATTTAACATGAGAATGTTAAAAACTTAATCACTCGATTTTAATTTTAAGTTAATACTCTGATTTTATTATATTATTAAAAACAAAACAATTCTTATAAATGAGAAACAAAATGCCACATAGATTAATGTGTACTAAGATCTCTTTAAAAAATGGTTTATTTTTTTATGACATGTTAATTTTACATTTCTCTGCTCCACGTGTTGTTTTTTCTGATTATTTAATAAAAATATATAAGAGAAAAATAGTAGTAATTTTATAAAATTATAGGGATTTACAAAGATATCTGTTTACGCGTTTTCAAATATAATGATCATATAGCCACCTCTGACTCAAAAGGCAGTTCTGCTCATGAGATAGGGTAAGAAACAACAAATATTTAACACCATATGCAAATCGATAGCTATTTTTTTCTACATAAAAATAACTTATATAAATCATTCCGAAACATTGCCAAAATATAAAACACATTTGAATTTAACAAATAATACAACCATAATAGTAAAGTATAAGAAAAAAAAAGAAAAATCCAATAAAAACATACCGACGAGGATGGGATTCGAACCCACGCGTGCAGAGCACATTGGATTAGCAGTCCAACGCCTTAACCTCTCGGCCACCTCGTCGTGTCTACGTCTTGCGAAATTCAAGTACACCGGCGATGTCCGTAATAGAAAGTAATGAATACTGTTAGTTTTATATAAATTTGATAATCTAATTTAATAGCTTTTGGTAACTCAGAATTGTTGATTAGCGTTTAATTGACATTAAAAAATTATGTTAAAATAGTATATAAATGTATTGATAACGATTTAAAGTTACAGTGTTGAGTTAATACATTATGTTTTGAAAATATATATTATATGTATCTTTATTCCATAAATCTTTCAAGAACATTAAAATATTTTTTCCTGAATTTTCTTCTGAGTTTATGATAAATCTAAATAATTTGCAAGTGTTATTACCAGTACATCTTACTAAGTGCATTGAGAATTTAGCTAATTTTATAATAACATTATCTAATATAAATTAGAGATTAGATATAATTAATCTAAATAAATTGACTATTAATTAAATAATCTTGAAAACAAATTTGAAACTATTTTAAACGGATTAATCGCGTATATTTTGGTATCTGAAAACACATATTAGAAAACCTGATGTTTCGAATACTATAATCAAATATTATCGTTACTTAGACCTATATCTATGTAAATAAACCTAAGCTAAGAACCTAGTGTCAAGATAGTTCTCTAGATGTCGCCCGGAATTTGGAGATTGCTTCTTGAATAACGGAACTAAACGCCGCGTTTCATAATAAATATTAAATTACAATTAGATTTCGACTGTCAGTGTATTTGTTGTCGATTCTAACTTTAATAAAAATATCATAATCACTACGTTTTCTGTTTACTCGAGTACATAAATAGGTAGCTTTTTAGTTTAAGTTTTTATCTTGCATAGACAGGTACTTCCTGTCCTAGTGTCAAGACACTCATTACTCCGCTTTCACGCTGCTTTCGAAACATTGCGTTTTAAGTGGCGAAACTCAACGCCGCGCTTGGTCTTATCATAGCGAGGAAAATAATCTGAATATAATCATTCTCTACAACAACCCATCGCCTTTACAGTCATGGCTGTCCCACTGCGCTGTCCTGTCCCGCATAATATGTAATATTATGTTACATTAATTGACAAAATTAAATTTTTCGAAATTAACATAAAGGGCTACCTCAAGTGGGCAAGTACATTTCTCAGCTTCACGTTTCATCCCACGTAACATGGTAGTCAGAGACAACTTAATGTCAAGACACTCACTTTACTGCTGTCTGCCCAAAATCCAGACATTGCGTGTCGACTGGCAAATTCAACGCCGCACTTTGTCTTACCACAGCAGAGTAATGAAAATATTTGTTTTTCAACGTAATTCTTAAACATAGTTAATTTTTAAAATTTAATATTTAAAATATAAATTTATTATTTGTACAATTGATAATTAAAAGTCGATATTAGAATAAACACTCAGCTTGCGTCAGTATGTAAATACCTAAATGATACTGTCTAAATAAATATCCAACGCTTGTTGTCAAAGGTTAGTTATGTTATTTCTCAAGAGTTATTAATCTAAGTTAATTATATTCCTATAATAAGGTTTTTGATTTTCGCGATTTTTACACGTTTTAAATGAATCTATTTTAAACGGATTAATCGCGTGTGTTTTTGGTATTTGAAAACATAGTTTTTACAGATAGGCAGTGGGTTCGATTTGAACAGAATATATGGTAAATAATTTATTCGTTGTCTGCAACTTCAGTTAGCTTAATGACCCTTAGGAATTATGTTTAATCTTTTTTCAGTGTTTTAAATTCCTAACCTGTGTGTGTGTTTGTGTGTGTCACTTCAACACATAATCATAATAATACACACAAATAATAAACCAATATAATTTGAACCTGTTATCAACGAACATTACTTAGACATTCTATCATCGTGCCACAACGGTGTAAAATCATATTTAAATTGACCTTAAATCGTTCAAAACCTCTTACGGCGTTCAGCTGTATCAATTTAAAACCTATTTGAAACTCGGTTAATTTTTTCCTTTCAGGTCAATGTTCGTACAACTGTAAATATCATGATTAATACTAAATATGGCAATAATTTCTGCTTAAAAGACTTTTGCAACGAAATAATCAAATATATGAGGACGTGACACTATTAGGAGAGTGACTGTAAATGTGAAATATGGTTGTGGGTTCGATTCTTAGTCAGGTGAGTGAGACAATATGCAGCGTTGAGTTCCGCTAGAAAGACAAAAACTAAATAAGTTATTTTAATTCCTTCAGTTACGAACATTTTTTATTATACTTATATGATACATATCTATTAACGTAGAGAACTTGAAATGCTATTAAGAACCACTACTTGTCATCTGAATTGCTTAAGATTTTACATATTATGTATGTCCTGATTTATTAAGAAAATCAATTCAATATTCTATATACTACGGTATAAGCCTCATTAAGGCGCAGAGGTTAAAGAGAAAATAATTTAAAGCGTAAAATTCTTTAGAAAATTAATGTTCTGAGAATGCTTGTGTTTATGAGAAATTTACAATACAATTACACAAAGAGCTGAATTCCGTTATATAAAAATAATGATAATTTTGAAGCAAAAAATAATTCACAGTTCTAACAATTTGCTCGTTGTATTACACTCTATACGATTTGGAAATATTTATTTTAATAGATTCACGCTTTATTTTGCATAGCAGGTTAGTCTGAGACAACTTAGTGTCAAGACACTCCGTTGACTGTTTCCATCCTGAAATTGAGACATTGTCCACCAGAGCGGAGAAATAAAAATATTTGTTTAGTATAATCATTCCTCCGAGTGGGAATCGAACTCACTGCTAGCCGCGTTGATAATCAGACGCTGTCCCTAGCCGTGGTGGCCTCAATTTTTTTTTAACTTCGAACTTATTGGAAGAGAAAACAGATATATGCTTGACTTACGATATTTCTTTCTCCATAACAACTTATATAAAGAGAAACTAAAACAATTTAAACATATTTATTCTTCTGAGTGGGCACCGAACCCATAAGGATCATCCACCGCGACATTCATAATTACTATTACATAGCAAAATTTAAAAGCTACTTACAACAGATATAGACCCTTCATCCTTATGCCTTCTTGACTTGGTCTTCTTCTTCACCTGTCGAGTCTCTGTCACCACTTCTTGGTAGGAATGGACTCTCGACTCTGATTGGATGAGGGTTTGGGATGCCTCGATTGTTGTTGCCATCGTTCTGTAAATAAATTTTAACTTTTATTAGCATTATATTTAAATATTTTATATATTTATAAATATACATTTATTTATATATAATTCCTATAAAGATTATTTATACATTTTACTAATTTTAACAAGAAAACATATAACTAAAAAATTTGAAGTTTTACAAGATAAAATGTAATATAAAACAACATAAGATAAAATGTAGTATATAACATTACATTAAGCAATCACTTCAATAATTGTCTAAATGTTTCTCAGTTTTATTTCTATTTTGACAGGCAAGGCAAACGAAGGTGCGGGTCACCCGATAGTATGGTAGTGCCTACCACCACCCAGGGCACCGTGTAACCCCAGGACAGCTAATGGAACGATAGTGAAAAATCACTCTTTAAACTAGATTAAGAGTTTATAATCAGTTTATAATTCAGATAATTATATATATTTAAAAAAAAAATAACAAAAAATTGCTATTTGTAGCACCGTCCCCAAAAAATCCATGACACTGGAGGAAGACATAAAAAGCATGAGAACCTCCCGAAGGTCGTGTACGAAGAGATTACAGGCTGTAGACGAGGCGAAAGAAGTACGTAGGCACCGTGGTGTTTGAGGTTCCCTTCTCTTTAAATATCCTGCTAGGGATAAAGCGTGAAGCTAAACAAAAAATAACTCCCATCTTCAATCACAATCAACGCAACGAATCAACGCCACGATTGCGTTGATTTGTATGTTTAAATAACGCAAATATTGTGTATATCAATAGCATAGCTTTCTCCATATGTAAAATGTATTAGCATTTTAAATAAAGTGACAATCGCATGTGAAAAGGCGATTATAACATTGATTCCTGTCTTTCTAATTTTCTTTTATAAAAAACTTTTGACGACTTATAAAATAGCAAGAACAAGTAAATCGAGAGACGTCTTTGCAAGAGATACTTGTAGGTTTGATTTCCACTTGGAGAAAAAAAAATTTTGTCTCTACTGTTCTGATTAGGCAAAATGCGACATTGAGGTGTTAACCTAGAAAATAATATTTTAAAGAATCAAGATTTTTTGCATAAGGCTATTTGTATTCTGTCAATATAGGATTAGTAAAGATAAAAACACTAGCCAATAAACTTAACATCAAGAACCTTTTATTTACAAGCCAAAGAATCTGCCTGTGCCCGAAACCATTTAATTGCGTTCTATCCTTTTGAAGAGGATTGCTAACCTTCTCTCCTTTCAATGGACACTTGAAAAGCTGAGATTCAGATATATTTACTCAAGTGGTTTAAAGAGTTAGTGAGTGAGTTAGTTACCCTTAGAGGTATGAGTCTTTAAGGGCTCTTATATATAGAAAGCTACTAAAATTTTACGAACATTTTACGAATTAAACACCGTGCTTTATGTTCTATTTTATTTTTATAATTAAAGTATCTAATTTGCCTTATTTAAATTAAACACTTGGTAATTAATGGGAGTACTACGGTTTGCACTTCCCTTGGAAGGGATGAAAGGAGAGACGGTTCTCTTCTTTCAATAGACACTTATGTTACAAACTGTTATATAGATGTATTTACCCATATAATCTTAAAAGTTTTGGGCTTTAATTAGTAAGTAGATCCTACCTAGACCTAGAGCCTAGTTTTAAAATAATACACTTCCCGTACATTTAAAAACATTGCGTATTGACGTAACTCAACGCCGTGTGTTGGTCTTTAACTTCCAATTTGTTCTAAATTAAAGTATCTAATTTACTTAATTAAAAGCAGACGGTTGTAAATAATGTTTGTTTATTTCTTATCCATCACTGTGCGTGTAACATTTGTATTGCCTAATGCAAATAGTGTCACATTACAAGATTCAATTAGGACGGGGTATATATAGAGCCGTGTGGCCAGTTGATGCCGGCTACATTCATACGCCTATAAATACGCGCTACCGTTTTGATTTATAGTTTAATAGATTTATTTCATATATTTTGATTGGTTATATATTATCTGTTGTCAACATGGTAGTGGTGTGTCACTACGTTTGGTGTCTATTTTTCACTGGTGTTTGTAATTTTTTTAACGGTAAAATAAACTATCTATTTATAAATTTATTTATATAATATATTAAACATATATTTAAAAGAATTTACTTTGCTACTCTAAATATTTATCGTAGCAAAGTAAATTCTTGGAAGTTTTTGATTAATTGAACTTAAAGCTATGTCCTTCGAAGCAGGTTAGAGAACGCAGTGTCAAGACTCTTCGTTCGCTGTTCCGCCCAAATTCGAGACCCACAACCTGCGATCTCTGCGAAAATCCTGCGAAATCTGCGACATAATGATTGACATCTTTAAATTTTTATCCTTTTCAATTCCATAATGAAACAGTGTTTTATTCTCTCTATACAAGGACGACGCAAAATGATGGAGATGAGTAAAGCATTGTTTTAAAATTTTACTATTTTTAAAGTGTTATTCCACATCTCATTTCATCTCATATTCTTTTTCAAAAATGGTTTCTAATCCTAAGTGTGGAATATCAGTTTAAAAATAGTAAAATATTAAAATAAAATAGCAATCTCTCTTGTTAAACGATTATTTCTTAATAATCTTTAAGTAGTAGAAATTTGCATAAATCTCTCTACAGAGATGCTAACATAAATGAGTTTTATCATGTAAACATATAAGAATTTCGACGCAACTGGTAGTAGAACGCATGGCTTAGCAGTCATCGCGCTTGGACGGTATCCAAGAGGTTCAAATCCTACTAAGTTAAAATTTTTATACGTTTTTTGTATGACAAGCAAAAATTGATTTTTGCGCATGTCACAACACGCGCAAAAAATTATAATCCACCATTTTGTTGTGGCCGGCATTTTAGATTAACAATAAAGTTGATAATATATAATTTTATTGTCATCATATTTGAAGTCGTATTCCAAATTTCAAATCAATCGGACACTGTGAAGTGGGTCAAATAAAGCTTGCATGATTTCACACACACTAACTAACTAACGCAGCATGTTAAATAAAAGCTTGTAAAAAGCTCAGTCAGTATCAGAAAGTTATCCCTTGAATATACTAAGATAAAATAAATAAATGTAAAGCCTTAACGTTGATTTTTAGTGACGTACCTGTTATTTTTTAAAAAAATCAATTAACCTATAAAAAAATATTAATCGACGGTATTCAATTAAATTATCATATATTGGAACAAAACAGGATAGCTTGATACATATTCTTTATTGCACGTATAATTTAAGAGGCAAATATAGAGAACACGAAGAATCATATGTTGCAGCATGCAAAGGCCTTATCACTAAAAGTGATGACATTTTAACGCGACCTTATCATTGAAGGTAAAAGAAAAACAATTAAATAAACGGAAGTAAACAGATATAAAAATATATATACAAAAATCTGTATTGAAATACACAAGACAAATATAATTATATAGAAAATATGTATATTGAAAAACAACGTAAGGAAGTCACCGGCTAAACGGTCCGCTGACACATCTTTATGAGGAAAACAAACGAAATAACTGCAAACCTCCACACCGCAAGTGTTAAAGGCAATAACAATGAACGAGGTTAATTCAATAAATTCAAATTATATTTTTCATATATTATGTTGTTGTTTAATATACAAATATTTATTATTTACACAAATAAATAACAATGATATACTGAAATAACATTTTTTACAATTTGTGTCAGTTTGTTCACTGCAAAGTGCGAAGTAGAGGAGTTTATGTTAGAAGGCCGACCTTAGATAAACGCCGGGACTGATACCAGAAGAAAGGAAAAGAAGAACCAAGAAGGTATGTGAATTTATTTGTAGACAAAGGAGGCAAACGATTAAAAGGTTCACCTGAGTACCCTGGTAAGTTGTCATCTACGCCTATAGGCATCTAGAACATTAGAGTTGTGGATGCGTTGCCGACCTAGGAATGGAAGCGAAAAAAGAGACTGTAGTTGGATTCGGCACCCAGAACTGTCAGAACCACTACACTCTGAGGGAAAGGCTGGGTGCAAATAGGGCAAGCTGGCTTTAATAAAATCGAACCGGAACACATCACCAGATATTTGGCGGATTGGAATTAGGGAAATCAGAATTTTGCTATACATACAAAAGCAACAAATATATCAATAAAGAAGTTATGATAATATGATTAACTTATTTGTGTCAAAGTAAATACCACTATAGATATGTGAAATTCTAAATACCCGTTGAATGAAACTTAAATGTGAAGACGTATTTAGAATCGCCGGCCGGTTGACTTTTACTAGGCTTATTTATAGCGTTACGAAGGAATAAAACGTATCTACCTGGTTACCTAGAAATGTTTCACGTATATCGTCACTACGATAACTTTATTGGTAGTTATTTAGTTAAATAAAATAAGTGTCTAAGGTCGGAGGAGACCTCGGTTCACCTTTTAAAATACAGTATCAAAGATACAGTAACAAGTAAAAAGTATGAGGACCCCCTGAAGTACGTGTATGAAGAGGGTAATGACACTGGATGAGGCGAAAGAGGTATGTTTGGCGCTCTGTTGTTTCTTACTACTCCCTCAGGGATAAAGCGTAAAACTATAAAAATGCCATGATTGCTTATGGTAATTTTTGTGGGCAGAAGATGCAAAGTGATCTTTTTCTTTATCTAATTATTTAAAACTATTCATATAAGCGAGGCCGGTCGTCAGACGAGGTCGTATGACAGCGTCTGACTATAAGCACGATCGGTTGTCGGTTCGATTCCCACTCCGGGTATTGGGAAAATAGAAGCAATGAAAAACATAACCACACTTAGTGTCTGATCACTACGCCCAATATTTAAATCTCAGTCACTAAAATCTAAGAAGTCAGGCGAGACACTATGATATCGTTATTTTATTATATAACAAAATGTGTTACATTTCAAAGAAATTAAGTATAAAGTCGAAAATAGGTTAAAAGAAAAGGTTATTTTTACACATTGCACACCATGAAATATGTCTGTTTGTAGGTCGCTAATGTGTTTGTTTACAACTTAAAACATTTTGTTGGCAAACTGTTACCCTTTATGACGTTATTTAGAATCTATTTCGCTAGTTTTAGGTATTTCTGGAAATTTTCATACAGACAAAGGCGGACAGCTAGTGACTTAACTGTTTATATATTATCTAAAAAGATTAATAAATATAAAGTATTAGTAGTATATTAATGTATATATTAAAATGATAATAAACATATAATAAGATCTTTTAGTTTCATCTACCCGTGACCACGAACTACTTAAAAGGGTTTGAATCGTCAGGTTTCCAAAAATGTATTATGGAATACCAAAATATACGCGATTAATCCGTTTAAAATAGTTTCATTTTAAAAAGACCATTTAAAAAGACACAGTTTATTTGACCTTAATAATTTCGCAAAAAAATTGATTAACACGCACAAATAATGTCACGTTCGTGTTTGATAATTGGAAATTTAAATAGTTTTAAAGCTAATATAACTTATTACAAAATTGTGATTTGAACTGTGTGAAGCCGGACGTGGCGCAGTGGAACAGCGTCTGACTGTAAACACGATCGGTTATGGGTTCGATCCGTACTCGGGGTAGAGATTATAATTAAATTAATTCATTTCCTCACTCTGGTAACCACTAAATACACAATGCCTTTAATTCGGTGGAAAATGAAGTACGGAGTGTATTGACACTAGGTGCTTTCTGTCTACCCTGCTATGCGGGATAAAAGCACGAAGCTAAAAAAAAAACAAAAAAGTAACGGTTTTTTTATTATTTTGGTATTCGAAAATACATTTTGGACACCTGACGTTTCGAACACTTTACAGTAGTCCGTGGTCACGGGTAGACAGGTAGGTCAGTCTACCTGTGACCACGGACTACTGTAAAGTGTTCGAAACGTCAGGTGTCCAAAATGTATTTTCGAATACCAAAATATACGCGATTAATCCGGTTAAAATAGTTTCAATTAAAATGTATAAAAATCGCGAAAATCAAATATCTTATTAAATACGTACTTGATACAATATTGCGACAATCTATTAGTCAATAATTACATATTAATAAGAAAACAGTATAATTTAGGATACGCTACTTTTAAAGTACTACCTAGGCTCACCTAACATAGCTAAGTCACCATTCGATGTATACTCGGTTATTTATCTATGTCATTACCGTCAACATGTCGTACCTAATGGTGGGTATAATTACGAAATTACAGAGTAATGTTGTAATAGACTTTTATAGAATATATTTGTTTAAAAAAACTGTGGACGTGCAGTTGTAATTAGACTATGAATTAATCACAATACTTGTCAAAAGTAACGTTCAATTTTGCATTAAAAAAAAATTAGCTATATGCTTTATCTTTGAGATAGAAGTTAGAAAAGTAGACATAGAGAATATACTAAAAATTTGTTTTGTGAGACTATACTACAAAGTCCGCCTTTCGCCACAAATCCGTATAATGCGTGTTTATAATAAATCGATAGAATTCAAACCCGCGATTTGTCTTACTAGAGTCGGGAAAATAACATATCCAAGTGGAGTTCAAACCCACAAGTAGCTTTTCCACTGATCATTTGCAGTACATTGCAATAATTTGCCTTTAAAGATATATATTTAAAAGCGCAGTAATTAAGTTTTCTGCTAAAAATGCATTATATTCATTTCTAGATTAATAATTATAGAATCACATAGTTATGGGATTTACAATATAGTAAAATTGAAAATATTTGATTATTTTGCCAAGAATTTAATCACTTTACAAAAAAGCACCTCACTTACATGTTTCACCTCCTCTTACTCTTTCCTACTCTTATTTAGCCTCTTACTTTCTCCTTTTCAAAATAATTACATACAAAAAATGCTTAATCAAAGACATAGTAGTAGAGACCTGTTGTAGTGCAGTCGGACAGTGTCTGATTGTAAGAATTACATATAAATTATTTTCATTTCCTCGCTCTAGTAAGACAAGGCGCGGCGTTGAGGTCCGCCACTCGACACGTAATATCTCGAATTTCAGAAAACGGAGTACGGAGCGTCGTGACACTAGGTACTTCCTATCTACCCTGCTATGCGGGATAAAAGTGTGAGGCTGAAAAAATAAATAATAATCACAATATAATAACATAGCGGTCTTACTTTGCACTTCGCAGATACAAACAATCAGGGCAGAGCTATTTTCCGCGAACTGTGATCGCTTATCGAGTTAAATCACAGTTGTAGCTGTAAATAAATGGGTTACTCGCAAGACGAGTCAATCTATTAACAATGTTCACTTTACTTGTTTCCCAAAACAACAATATATATATATATATATATATATATATATATATATATATATATATATATATATATATATATATATATATATATATATAACTTTGCTCTTGTTAATGTCTCACACTTTATTTTTAGGCCAGTCAATTTGACGCTTTATCCCGCATACAAGGATAGTCATATTGAACCTTCCTTTCGCTTTGTATCCGGATTTATTGCGCGTTTACAGTCTGACGCTGTCCCACTACGTCATGCCCTTCCTCTCTTTTTTTTATATTATAACCGCGTGGACGTATCAATTACAAGCAAAAATTTGTATATCTTTAAATAAGTAATAGCAAATAACAAGCTTTATTTTTCCTTAGTGTCTTTCTGAGTACATCGCTGAACACCATATATATGTAAATACATTTTATCCGGAATCAGTGTTTCTTGTAGCTTGCGCGTTTCGCTTTCCTAATATATTACATCAAAATGAGTTGTAAATTGCAACTGTTTCTATATATATCCCTTTATCTCAAGAGTAGAGAAATTCTTTAGAGCTCCTTCACGAGGAGATACCTCCCTTCTACGCGCCTTCAGTTACTGTTATAAATGTATACAATTAATAAGTGAAACAAAATTTTGAGTTTGGAAGAGTATGCAATTTGGCACAGTTATATTTAATATAGAGAAGGAATGTAAAATGCGTATTTGTTTAAAAGAATGCATAAAAACTACGTCAATACAATATGGTTGATATACACGTTTATATAAAGTAAAAAATATATATATTACTACGACAACGCGTCAAAGGACAAGCATCTGACTGTAAGTGCGATTGGTTGTGGGTTCGATTCCCACTCGCGGAAATGATTGTTTAAATTATTTTCATTTCCAATCAATAGTAGGAGTACGGAGTGTCCTGACACTAGGTACTTCCTGTTTACCCTGCTATGCGGAATAGAAGCGTAAAGCTAAAAGGGACCAGTATGAATAAATAAAAGATCACAAAATCTCGCACAATTCGGAATAGGTGGGATTAAATTCGCACACAAATAGCTTGTAACAGCGAAACACATCGCAATGTTCCAAACTCGTGGACCAAAATATATATATACCTATGTATTTTACTGTTTACTTGTACATTTCAGATAGTGGGCGGAATGTGTGAGCGGTATAACACCTCTGTGGATCTTTGCTTTATAAATTCCATTTCATATAAATACCAGCGCTTTACTCCCAGCTTCGTCAGCAAGAACTCTACGTTATGTTAATTTATTTTTAATATTTCATGGTTTCCTGTGTCGTTACTGTTATTAACACGCAAACTTTCAATAGATAATGCATGAAAAAATAATAATCAAAGTATTGTGCTGAAATTTCAACGATATTGTGAATTGGCCTCAAGATGACATTCGGTGTCAGTGAAGCGTGCAGGGAACTAAAGAAAATATGACAATGTATGACAAAATACTCAACGATCTGGATTTTGCGGTAATATGTATATTGCCGATTTGAAATCTTTATTTTTTTAGGTTTTATGAATTAGATAAAGTTTCAAACGTGAATGGCGGACCATTTAAACAAATTATTATATATGTATATTCAATTTGGAATTTAATAGTATCGCTAGGTAAAGCATCGTTCACTCTAGTCAAAAACTGATAGGAGAACAGACATTCAGCACTCACTTTCGGTTGTTAGTCTAATTTTATTATACATTCTATATAGTTTTTTTATTTTCTTTTTAGCTTTATGCTTTTATCCCGCATAGCCAAATAGACAGAAAGTACCTAGTGTCAAGACACTCCGTACTTGGGCCAGTCGTGACACAGAGTGACAGCGTCTGACTGTACACGCGATCGGTTGTGAGTTCGATATCCACTCGGAGGAGAGACTATATTTGAATTATTTTCACAAAGCGCGGCGTTAAATTACACCAGTCAACGCGTAATATTTCGAATTCTGTGGAAAGTGAAGTGAGGTGAAGTATTGTATGATTTAATATTCTGTTTTAATACAGTACTTAAAGTAAAACCTACATCGGTTTTAGAGTAAACCTGTGAACACCAATATATATCTTATTTATTTAAAATTTGGTAGAAAGACATGAAGTACGATAAATACAATAAACGAACAAAAACGAAAATATATTAGTAAAATAATTCTGTTCTCGTTTTCAGAACACAAACACAAACAAACGTCACAATTCATCTTGAAACGAATACTATTGTCAACCATTTGAAAAAGCTGCCCGTAAGTTTTTATACGCTTGGCTGTTGATTTTTTGTCTAAATATATCGACAAGTGGGTCAATGTCCTTGTTTACAATCCTTTATGTCTTTTTAAAAACATGTTAAAAATATACAAAAGAAAAAGATAGCATGACCAAAGACTTGAATTTGCGGTTATATTTAAATAGATTTCATAGCTTCACGATTTTATACCGCATAACAGAGTAGACAGGAAATATCTAGTGTCAAGACACTCCGTACTCAGCTTTCTGAATTCAACACATCGCGTGTTGAGCGGAATTGGCGGAACTCAACGCCACGCTTTGTCGTGCCAGAGCGAGGGAAGGAGAATAATTTAAATATAATCTTTCACCCGAGTAGGATCGAACTCACAACCGATCGTGATTACAATCAGACGCTGTCCCACCGCGCCAGTCTCAATCAAAAAATAAATTGGCTATTACAAGCATTCGAATCGTCAGTTAACGTAAGTGTCAGTACTGTCAGTGCTACCTAACCTAACGTACCAATTTTAATGTACGGTATATTACATATTAATTTCTATTTAACTATATAAATTTTCATAGTGAATATTCGTGTCTAATATCGATTTAAATATTAATATCAGTTTAGGCTCGAAGTTGAAAACGGAGTGTAGTGACACTAGGTTCTTTTAAGTACACTACTTTACAGAACGCTGTATAGAAAATTATATAAAATATTTTTTTAAACGAAAAACATTATTAATGATTTTAGCCTATTCCAAAACCTGTCACTATAAAAGCCTGCCACCAATACAATTTTTTGACCAGTGTACCAACTGTGTGTTATCAAACAATACCCCTTCTCATATTCTCCAGTAGTTAATTAAATAACGGTGCGGCCTTGTTACGGTCAAGCCTATCTTTTATAAATCGCAATTAATTGACACGATTACTCTAATTTGTGCGAAAGCGTGTAAATACGCAATTTTGCATTCCAGTTTTTTTTTCGCTCCAACTATCGCTGACTTTCAACGAATGGTAATGTCGGTTTCCCTATGTACGACATGTATATCGAGTTTTCACTGGCAAAGTGTGTTTACTTAAATTGTTCATTAGATGGGGATATTGGGGCGAAATGGGTTGTTTTCTATAGCTTCACCCTTTTATTGCGCAAAGCAGGGCAGACACGAAGCATCTAGTGTCAAGACACTCTGTACTTTACTTTTCACCGAATTTGAGACATAGCATGTGAGTGGCGGAACTCAACGCTGCACTTGTCTTACCAAAGCACGGAAGTGAAAATAAATAAAATAACCGCTTCCCCGAGTGGGAATCGAACGTACAACTGATGGCGTTTACAGTCAGATGCTGTTCCACTGCGCCACAACTGGCCTCAAAATTTAAGTATATTTTGTTGGGAAAATACTCTCGCTCAAGCGTAGTGAGATATCACTACAATTATTATATTATGATAATTAATTAATATAATTCTAAGAATATTTAAAATCATCTAGCAGCTTTACAAACTAGAATGTTAAACTTTAACCTGCAGTTTGTAAAGCCAAGAAAAAAGTCACATGTATACAATACAATGAAGAATAAATTCTAAAATAACGAGAACAAAAGTCACCAAAACGGTAAGCTAACACCATCATTGCGTATCTTAAATTATTTCTAGATATCATTTATTTAAATTTAAACACATTTTGCAGGTCCAATGAACATAGCCCCGCCAAAGCAGGCTAGCTCTGAATTGGAAGGCGGTTCTGGTGAGAAATGCCAAAAAGAAACTTAACAGTTACTCTTATAAAGTTTAATTTCGATTTACAAAAAATATTTATTTATTTTTTTAGCTCATGCTTTTTATACCGCATTGCAGGGTAGACAGAAAATACCTAGTGTCAAGATACATAAAAAAATATTTTAAACATAATCACTCCCCCGAGTAGGGGTTGAACCTACAATCGGTTGCGTTTACAGTCAGACGCTGTCACACCAACCGATATATACCAACCGATATACTTAGCCCGCAATGCGACTATCTTGACACTAGATTTTCTCATGCAATGCGGAGTAAATCTTTAAACTCCTTTTCAATAATAAAATATTTTCGATCTTGGCCTTGAGTTCTGACACCCAGCACGCTACCCTATAGAGACAGACTCTATCCCACTGCGCCATAATGCCTTTTTTTCAATAATTTGTAATAATCATATTATATAATAATTCGCAACACGGTTAAATTTAATTACTTCATATTTTAAGTTGTTAACAAGCTTAATCTGGTGTTTACTAAATTGCAATAAAAAAAACATAAAACATAAAAGAAAATGGAGGTAAGCTTGTAACATTTTTAAAGGGAAATATTTTAAACGATTAATTGCATATATTTTAGTCTTCGAAGATACATTTTTGTAAATCCAATGTTGGACACTTTACAGTAGTCCGTGGTCACAGGTAGACTGAGGTGGCATTCGTCTGTCAGTTGATACAAAAATTAATTATACCAATCTACCGCCATCTGTTTATTAATTGCCTCGCGTACTGCCCTGGATTTTTTCTGAATGAGCTGATTGTATCTTGCCCTCTGGTATGGTGGATTTGCAATTTCTTCGTTTTATAAGTGATATAAGCAGAAAGTACTAAAATAAACACGATTTTGCCTGTTTAATGTTTATATAAAATGAACATTTTAATTAATTTTAATAATATATATATATAACAAGAGAGTTTCAAATAATTTTCCATTCAAAATACACCTAAATAATGCGAATAATAGATTAATTCCAGCCACTACAGAAATAAGCCTCAACGACGTATGTATTGAGAGTTCAAAGCGTTTGGCGGTTCATTTAAATCAAGTATGCCGGAATGGTATTCTCACCTGAGCACTTGGCAATGCGCCTCGGGTAAAATTAACTGCTAGTTTTGAATATAAGGGCAAAGGGTTAAATATTTTAGATTAACTTGAAATATGTTGGCAGTAAACTGCGAGGCGTTAGCTGGAATATTTTTAGGTTTAAGTATTGATACCGTTAGAATATTGTAGAAACGTAAAGAATATATTTTTATACGTTTTTTCAAAAATGTTTTTGTAATCCTAAGTGTGGAATAACACTTCAAAAATAGTAAATATGAAAATAAAATAGCAGTGTCTCTTGTTAAAAGATTATTTCTTAATAATCTTTAAGTAGTAGAAATTTGTAAAAATCTCTCTACAGAGTTGCTAACAACATAAATAAGTTGTAACAAACGTATAAGAATTTCGACGCAGCTGGTAGTAGAACGCATGGCTTAGCGGTCAGAGCGCTTGGACGGTCTCCAATAGGCGCGGGATGGAATCCCGCTACGTTCAAATTTTTATACGTTTTTTAAAAAATGTTTTCTAATCCTAAGTGTGGAATAACACTTTGAAAATAGTAAATATGAATATGTTTTCAGTTGTTCGCTGAGGTGAAAAAATGCACAGTTATAAGTTCGTCAGGCAAAGTTTCGTTTTCGAGCAGAAAGCAGTCAACGTAGTGTTTTGACACTAGGTTGTCTCTAACTACCCCATGCTATGCGGGATAGTGCTTTAATGAAATTTTGTGATTTATTATTCCGTTTTGCATTTAACCGGTATTAGCGACGAACGTAATCACGATTCAAAGAAAAAATAAATTAGGATTTTTCGCATTAAGAAGAGATGGTGGAAAGTTTTAAAATACATTAGTAACTTTATACCATTTATTTATATATGACTGTCCAAATATATATAAATATAAGAAATACACCTCATTCATAATGAACTGCGATGGTAACATATGTTCTTTAATTCTTTATAATATTTCTATCTTAGTAAGTAATTAAAATTAGTACGTGAGTCAAATCAAATAATGAAATACATAATTCATATCAATATAGTTATAATGAGACGAGCTTAGAGCGTTTTGCTTTTATTTCATGTCCTTCATCCTAACATCTGTCTAAAGCAATTTACCCCTAGCGGAAACCAAACCTGTACTCTGTCTAGATAGACAGGTGGCTCAAATTAATCTTTTTTTGCAGCTTAACGCTTTATCCCGCATAGCGGGGTAGTTAGAGTTAGACAGAATCTATAATGTCAAGACACTATGTTCTGTGTTTGTCCACTTAGACACTAGAAACTACTAGACACTAGATTTTGTTGTACACATCCCGAAAGTTTATTATATTTCTTAATAAAATTTATATAATATAATAATATATTATATCAACTTATAGCTAAATTAAGTTATACAACTTATAGTTAAAGTAAGCTTTAGTCTATTATATATTTTTACCAGAAAAAAAGGAACAGCCCTACTGAGTTTCTTGGGTCTGAGGCCTGGATTTGAGTGATAAATCATTTAAACTTTGAAGAGTAGAGAGTGGAGAAATTATACATTCTAATAAAAGGAAAAAAATCACAATTAAATAAATGAAATTTGGGTAAGCCAAAGAACAATGTTCAAATCTTTTACGCATAAATCCTTAAACGGATATATTCGTAGATTAAATTTTGCACAATTTTCCTTAGTAAATACATTAAAATAATTTATTATACGTAATTTGGACTAAATATCCAAATAAGTCCGATAAGTGTCTAGTGTTATAACAAGTACTTATTTTAAATCAAATTATTTTAAAAGGATTAAACGCATATATTTTAACATTAGAATATACATTTTTGAAAACATGACAATTCGAACACTTTACAGCAGTCTGTGGTCACAGGTAGACCAATCTAGATTTATTAATAGTTTCATTAAAAATATGTAAGAATCGCGAAAATCAAAGATCATATTAATATACTTTTTGTAGAAAATATATACGTAAAGTTAATTAAAACGTATATTTTCTTATAAATATTAATTATAGAAAACGTGCAAGCCTAAACGTGGTACGATAATAGTGGAGTACCCTTTCATTGTAGCGGACGTGTAATCAGGTTATTTTCTACATGGTCAGTCAATATAAACGATGCGAAAGAATTAGTACTTAGATAAATTTGTGCGCATAGTCATATTGGCTTTTGTCTTATTTTGTTTTATTTTTAATTCCACTCATTTTTATTTCAACCTGTCGCCGTCCACTGTGGCGGAACTGAACGCCGCGCTTTGTCTCACCACAGCGAGAAAATGAAAATAATTTAAATATAATCATTCCCCTGAGTGGGGCTCGAACCGATCGCGTTTATTCAGAGACTGACCCACAGCACCACAACCGGCCTTTATCGATTTTTTATAACGTCGTATTTTGTATGAAAACCCAATAATATCTTTAATGTAAAAAAAAATATTTAATAAGATACGAATCTATGTACATTCTTCGCATTGTGTAATAGGGATGCGCGCGTGTAAAATGATTTCTAACTACAACTATATTTAAATTTCTCACAATATTATAAAACAAATAAAATATATAAATATATAAAACTTGGTAAAACAAACTCCGAAAATAATGTGAATAAAAAACACGTCTAATATTATTTACTTAACTATAAAATGCATTTAAATTGATTGATAAATGTTTAATGTACTGGAAGTATATCGTCATAGGCCTCTCGTAAAAAACAAGAGTACGTAAATGCGGTTTAGTAGTACACGTGTTGTAATTTATTTGTACAAATTTAAGAATAGAAGTATTTTGAAATGATTAACACTTGATACAGCTCCAAGCTTTATCCCGTATAATAGGGTAGTCAGGTATAACCTAATGTCAAGCCATTCCTTTGACAGCTTTCCATTCAAAATCGAGACATTGCATGATGAGTCACGAACTTAACGCCGCGCTTTGTCTTACCAGAGCAGAGAAATGAAATGAAATTTTAAATATCATCATTTCGCCGAGTGAGAATCGAATCCACAATCGATAGCGTTCACAATCAGACATCCCATTACGCCAGATTGGCCTCAAATCATCACCCGAAATTCGGGGTAAATTCAAAAGTGGCAACACTTACACCTGCAGCGATGCGCTGGCGCAGGCGTTAGGTTAATTTTAACCACTGTTATGTCACAATGCGATTGCCTCGTTTCCTGGTTGCATTTTCGTATGCATACTAACGATATGTCAGGTAGTTATACTAAATATAATAGCATTCTGCAGATATAAACGAAATACGTGTTTGTATGTAGGTTATATTTTGCTTTGGATAGCTATTTTATTTGCCTACTTACAACAAATTAAGTTAAGAGTAATGTTTATATATATATATATATATATATATATATATATATATATATATATTTAACTTCACGCTTTTATCCCGCATAGCAGGGTAGACAGAAAGTACCTAGTGTCAACACACTCCGTACTTCGCTTTCCACCGAATTCGCGACATTGCATGTTGAGTGGTGGAACTCAACGCCGGTCGTAGCGCAGTGTGGCAGCGTCTGATTGTATACGCGATCGGTTGTTGGTTCGATCCTCACTCGGGGGAGTGATTACATTTAAATTATTTTCACTTCCTCGCTCTGGTAAAAGACAAAGAGCGGCGTTGAGTTCCACCACTCAACACGCAATGTCTCGAATGTTTATATATGTGTATATGTATATGATTTAAATAAAAAATATACATATTTTTGTTGTTTGTTGTGTGAGACGAATAAATTTGAAACGCTTGTATAGATATCGAAAAAATCAGTAATTTAATTTTATATTTGAGTTTTGATATAGTAACACAAGGATACATTTATTATCTGTTTAAAATCTTAATTATCTAAGCTGTAAAATTATTTAGGTTATGATTTGTTAAAAGTATCACTTACTTCAGTCGTAAAATTATAACGATGTTTTAAATATCAATGTATTATTTTGTAATGTATGTAGAAGTAAGAACCATACGTTGTGACACACAGCTTTACGCTTTTACGCCGCATTGCATGATAGAGACGAAGTACCTAGTGTCAAGACATTCCGTACTCCGCTTTCCACCAAATTCGAATAATGAGCGAGGAAATGATAATAATTTAAAAATAATAATTCCTCTAAATGAGAATCGAACCTACAACCAATCGTGTTTACAGTCAGACGCTGTCCCATTGCGCCACGATCGGCCTATTTCTTATTTTTTATAATATCCTAATTTGTGTCAAAATTCAATAATATTTTTAATATATATTTTTTATTGAATTTCATACGAAACTGCATTCTGCAATAGAGCAAGCCATAGCGAAGTCAGTACCTAATGAAGCGCGTAAATTGATTTCTAACTACTACTATATTTAAGAGTATCGATATAAAACATTTCAAGAGGCCGCTTGTGGCGCAGCGTAACAGCGCCTGACTGTAAACGTGATCGGTTGTGGATTCGATCCCCACTCGAGGAAGTGATTATATTTAAATTATTTTCACTTGCTCGCTCTGGTAAAGACAGAGAGCGGCGTTGAGTTCCACCACTTAACACGCGACGTCTCAAATTCGGTGGAAAGTGAAGTACGGAGTGTGTTGACACTAGGTACTTTCTCTCTACCCTGCTATGCGGGATAAAAGCGTTAAGCTAAAAAAAAAACATTTCAATAAACCTTAAAGCCTTAATAATATTAAACTTTCTCATATGTCACGTTTGAAGGAACATGTTCCGAAACAAGTTATACTTTGCGTTTAAAGCAAACAATAATAGATACTTAATTATTTACCACACACAGTAATCGAACTGACGACCTCGAACTGCCAGATGCTAATCAAGATGTCAAATTAAATTAATATACAGTATAATGTCTAGTTATTAACTTCCAACAGTACAGACAATAGCCTTTAAAATTAAGTTGAAGATAACATCGTCTTAAGCATATTGTTCCAATTAAAAAATGAGGCCGTTAAGCGGTCGATGCACGTTACTTTTTGTAGGTTTTCTGACGTTGATCGTTCGCTTTCGAGTTATGAAATATGATCTATATTACTCAGTATATTTATTATTTACTTTGCTAATGGAAAAACCGGTTCTGTTTGTGACAATTGTTATTTTTTTATTATTATTTGTTGCAACGTATGGTACGTAAATACAGTTTTCACGTATTTGACTTTATTAAGGTCGTGTGTTCGATTTCCATATGGGGAATGATTATATATGAGTAAAATTATTTTAATTTCTCCGTTATGGTGAAACAAAGTTCAGCGGCAAATACGCCACTCAACACGCAATGTCTCGATTTCGGGCAGAAGTCAGCAAGTCGGGTGTCAACTCAATGTTTAACACTAGGTTGTCTGATATTAGACACGCAAGTCAAAGATTAATATTTTATAAGCATAATTCCATCGAGTTTAATTTATATAATAGAGTACTGACTGTATTACATTAGATTCATCTGTATAACCCGAAGTGCGAAAAAAATTAGCCATAAAAATATAACCCATATCCATCTCACAACCAGCGTTTAGTTACGCAGATTATTTAATGTCAAAAATTATTGATATTTCAACATTTTTCACCTTCACGTAGTATTTATCAAAAGGTGTGTCTAACAGCTAAATATCCACTTGCAAACTATACTATCTCGAAAACAGTTTCGTAAAGACAGTACGTATTGTTAAATCGACACAAAGGTTTCCCTTATCAAAACATTTAGCCAGTACAAAGGCACGCTGAATCATTTACGAAGCTTCTCATGATTACCGCGATGTTTGGAGAAAAGGGCACTTTTCATTTTGTCAAACAACTATTGTTTTTTTTTAACTGACAGAAATTTAGATAAGTTTGAATGATTTTGTAGGAGCTAAATGGAAACCATCGGGTGTAGTGACTGTAGTATACAGTGGGTGTAGGTTCAAATAGAATATAATAGTTATAAACACACTTTAGCTTCACGCTTTATCTGACATAGCAGGACAGTCAGAGACAACCCAGTGTCAAGACACTCAGTTGATTGATTTGCACTCGAAATCGAGATATTATGAATTGAGTGATTAACTCAACCCCGCGCTTCGTCTTAAGCTTGTATAAGTACGAAATGTGTAAAAGAAAGACATAAAAAATATAAATACTTTGTAACTTAGAGTAGAATCAAGGCGGTTTTTTGGTTCCGCTAATTTCAGGGTTAAGTGTGATCAATCCCGTAATTTTCGAAATTGACTAAACGCAAGCGCTTTACTTATCATTTTATTAGATTATATTATTCTCTATAAAGTATACTTTACAAATTCTGTATATTTTTTTTTGTGTTTATTTTTGAAAAAATATAAAAATTTGAACGCAGCGGGATTCAAACTTATGACCACTAACTAAGCCGCGTGTCTACTATCGTCTGCGTTGAAATTCTTGTACGTTTGTTATAACTTATTAATGTTGTTAACATCTCTGCGACGAGATTTTTAAAAATTTCTACTACCCAAAAATTATTTCTAAGAATATATCCAGGTGGTAGGAACTGTACTGGCTGATTGGTTTGAAAGATTCAACGGCAGGAACCAGGTCAAACGGTTCTTCAGAACACTTTCCGTGATATATGCGATAGAGAACGCATAACGATGAAACGTCTCTACGCAGCACCAAAGTATCAAACCTGTCACAGATAATTCAATGGATTCACCTTTTCGAGTGGATCAATGCTTGGATCGCGCAACCTATGTCTCTATCTGCATATTACTCTCTAAAATACGCATTAAACCTCGCCACCTCTCAAACTCTCTCTTTACCCAACCATTTGTTATTTTGTTAGTAATAATTAATACACATACATAATACATTTATGTGCCATAGGTACTGTATTCAAATCCCGAATAGATATTTTTCGTCTCAAATTTACGTTCAGGGTTTCTTTAAAAAAATGTATTTTTAGAGATTTTTTCAGTATAATATTTTTTATATTTTATAAATATAATAAAAAAATAGCACGAGTAAATCTGTCTGTCTGTCAAAAATTGAATATTTATGAAATAAATAAACGGGTTTAATAATACTTATTTGTAGAGAATCTCAATATCGACTAGGAATGAAATGATTATTAGCTACATATAGATATAGTAACTTTACATAGTAACTACATACAGTAACTTTGAGGCTAACTAGAGCAGTGGGCCTTTATCAATCAATATTTTTATATCTAAGACTATTATAAAATGCATAATTCTTATTTTTATTCCTTTAAACCAGTGTCACGAGAGACATAGCGTGCTGAGTGGTGGAGTTTAACGCCGCGTTTTTCCTTATTAGAGCGGAGAAATAATAATTTCAATATAATTATTTTCCTAAGCGAGAAAGGAATCCACAACCAACGCGTTTCGAACTGTAGTTTTATACTACGATAACATCATATACATATCTATGGGTTAGTTTCTAAAAGTTAATTTATTCAGTTTAATTAATATTTCTATATAAAATTTTAGAAATATAAATTAAACTAAACTGAAAAAAATATTTTTTTGTTAATATCAACACAAAATTTTAATGTAATATAGAAAAAAAAGTATATATATACATACTTACTTTTTGTATGTTTTTCCTGTATTAAAAGGTATTTATTTATAATACAAGCGAAACAGTTTAAAAAGGGCGACGTGCTCATTTCATTCGTCACGATCAATTTGTGCATAACATCGGCATGACCGCACCGACTCTGGTGGATTGCGTTCCCATAAATATTTTCCTGATTTTATTATTTTTAAAGTGTCATTTGACATTTAGGATTAGAAAATATTTTTACAATTATTTCTAAAAAACGTCTATTTTTTTTCAAACGCAACGGGATTAGAACCCGCGCCTCTTTCTCACCGGAAAGCTATATGTTCTACTACCAGTAACGTCGAAATTCTTATACGTTTGTTACAACTTATTTATATTGTTGGCATTTTTGTACAAAGATCTTTACAAATTTCTACTACTTAAAGATTATTTCTAAGAAATAATCGTTTGGCAGGAGTAAAGTGTTATTCCTGACTCAGGATTGGAAAACATTTGAAAAAACGATTTTTTTTTGAATTCGCGGAAACCGTCCAAGCTCTCCAATTGCTAAGCTATGCGTTTACTACGAGCGTGTGGATGGTTTCCAAGAGGTGTGAATTCGAATCCCACTGTGTTCAAATATTTCTACGGTTTTTTTTTAAATATTTCGCCAATTCTCTCTTTACTTATGCACTACTCACTAAAAATATAAAAATAATATATAATGTATATTAAGTATAAAAAATAAATATTCTGTTTGAAGCTGGTTTAGGCTCGAGAGACAGTGTTTCATTATATACTAGTGGTCGTAGGCACAATTACCACTCGAGGTTATAATTACATTACAATCATTTTCACTATGAAAAGACAAAGCTCAGCGTTAAGTTACGCAATAGTTTTAACATTAACTTCTCTCTGACTAACCTTGTACAAAGCCTTACTGAACGTCCAACTCTGACGATGACCGTAGTCATTATGATAGAATAACAAGGTAAAAGGAGAAAATTTGAAAGTTTGTCACTTATCGATGCAAAATTGTATGTAAAAAAAAAATAGCTTTCAGAACATAATATACGGCGGTAATGAACGCCTTTTGAAATTACAATATTTAATCATTAATACGTTGTGACGTTGTGGAGAAAGCATGTTTGAATAATACCTTTAAACCATATTACAGTTGTGATGAGCCATGACGTAGTAATCACTTTAACACAATAGCTTAGTAAATACAAGTTGTTATTACTGGTTCAAACCCCATTCGAACAAAAATATGATATAGAGATGACAGAGTCCATTGTGGCGTAGTGGAACAGCGTAAACGTAAACGCGAAAGGTTGTAGGTTCAATTCTCACTTAGAGCAATAGTTAGAGTAGGCGGACTCCCCGGTTTATTTCTAAGGGAATGTAAATTTGAAGGACTGTTGTTTTCTGATTAACTTATAACATTAAATATACTAACCAAATATACACAAATTCTGACAACAGAAAAAAGTCTTGTTTTTTACCTTCACGCTTTTTATCCCGCATAGCAGGGTGGACAAAAAGTACTAAAGTACTAAAGTGTCGAAACACTCCGTATTTCGCTTTCCACCGAATTCGAGATATTGCGTGTTGAGTGGTGGAACTTAACGTTGCACTTTGTCTTACCATAGCGAGGAAGTGAGAATAATTTAAATATAATCGCTCCCTTGAGTGGAAATCGAACCTAAAATCGATCACGCTTACACTCGAACGCTGTTCCACTGCGTTACAACCGAACTCGATATTTTTTTCACAGTTTTAATATTTACATTAAAATGCCAAACAAAAAAATCAAAAATAGATCCATCCATCATGTAAAAAGAGGTATTTAGTCTTCTCAATTCGATATATATATATATATATATATATATATATATATATATATATATATATATATATATATATATATATATATATAAAGGTCTAAATAATATATATATATATATATATATATATATAGGTCTAAATAAAATACGAAAGTAGCATTTTGTTTACAGTTACATCAGTGTTATGCTTTGGCACACGTTCCTACTCCCATGACTCACGTGTGAGGCGATTATTATATGTCTTCGTGAATCACCTGGTATAAAAAGTGGCTGGGATGAAGGAGCGAATAAAAAGAGCTTATACGCTTTTGATGTAAACGTATGGAATGCAGAATAAAATTTTTTGAAGTAATTTTTATATTACATCTCTGGTTTTCATGTTTCTGTGAATTTTAAATTAAACTAAGTAGTCATTTAAAAAAAAAACGTATAAAAATATGAATTTAGCGAGATTAGAGTCCACGCTTCATGGAAACAGTCGTACGTTTTTAAATAATGATTTCTAATCTCTAAGTGTCGAATAGCACTTTAAAACTAAGTAGATATATATTTGAAAAGGATTAATCGCGTATATTATGGTATTCAATAATACATTTGAGAACAGTTTCGGATACGCCAAAATGTTTATAATCAGATACAGCCTACTATCAAGACAATTCCATTTCTATGTTCCGTCCGAATAGAAAGTAGCCATAATATGGAACCATCTTTTAATAGTGAACATATATTCTATGAAAAGCGAAAAGCGAAGGGATTTGTTACTCACAAAGACTTGCTAATTCTATCCTCATCCTCAATAATAAGATTTTATACATGAGATCCGTGGTTTTTTTTTTAGTTATTTTGGTACTATTATAAAGCTTTCTGAATGATTTAAAATGTTTGTGTTACAAAAATTTTAATGGGAATATGCTTTTTTTAAAACACACTAACAACTATGAAACCTTTAGATGACTATTCAATTTATTACAAAAATCAACCTCTCGATCGTAAAATCTTTCATTTCGTTACGCCAGTTTGATTTTGTTGCTTTTGTTAGTTGTTTGAACTTAACTTCTTCTACGTGTATAGTATTGTTAATTATAGTAACTTTGAAACTGTAAAAGTCATATTAAAATTATGTCAAAAATGTCATTATGAAGAATGGAAGTTACTTTCATTAAAATGTGCTGAGAGCGCGGCGTTAAGATGCGTTTTTAAATCATTTTAATTTTACTTTTACTATAGCCATATTTAAGGGGCGTTAAGTAAGATGCGCTTTCAAATGCTTTTAATTGTATCTGAGGGATTTAAGAAGGCCCATAGGCGGGCTCTGCTTTGGCGCCTCCACAACAGAGGGACATATTTAATAGAGAAAAATTACAGACCCTCACAAGGTAACATTTTTACACCAATAACAATAACAAAAACACTTGCAAAATAAAATGTTAACTTCAATTCATTAAAGCTCATCGTTAAAATAATTTCAATAATAATTAAGCCCAGATACAATTACAGCCTTGACTGTTTATATTTATATTTTGATATATAAGAAAAAAATCTTCGCTTTTTCCTGTAAAACATTGTATTCAGAGAGATTCTAGCATTATACACAATGTTCTAAGTTTTTTTTAGCTTCATGCTTTTATTGTTTGACACAAAGCAACTAGTGTCGAGACACTCCGTACTACGCTTCCGTCGAATTCAAGACATTGCGTGTTCAGCGGCGGACTCAACGCCGCACTTTGTCTTACTATAGCGAGAAACTGAATATTAATTTAAATATACGAGTGGGAATTGAACTCACAACCGATCGCGTTCACACTCACACTCAGCCCGACTGCGCCTATATATATATATATATATATATATATATATATATATATATATATAAAGGCAATATTATACACACGATTACAAAACTACTATAAAAAAAAATAATAAAGGGCGCCTGTAAGGACAAAGCTTACAAAAAAACTACTCTTTTTGTACGGGAATAAAAGTGGACTCGATGTGGTCGACGTCACATAACTTAATTTTATTACAAAGTTCGGCACAAAAACGTCATTCAGTTTAATTACTCTATTGTAAAAGCGTACAGCTTAAGTGATATTATTATGTTGACCACCTCTATATATATAATAAGTCAAGCAAATACTTTGTATCCATTTTTACGAAAATTACGCCATATAGAGAAGGAGCGCAGAATGTTAATATTTTTCAAAAATGCATATATATATATATATATATATATATATATATATATATATATATATATACACGTTTATATAAAGGGTCATACACGTTTCCAAGGCAACGCGTTGTCAACACATCAACGGGTCATCGAGTATCATCTAGTAATATATAAGTATTAAGTATGTATATATAGTACTAAAGGATAATCTCTTTAATAGTCTAGTATGTACGTGCCATTTTATAATAAACAAACGGTTTGATAAACAATATCTGTTAATTTACTGACTCATGCACTTAAAGACGTTAGTTAACATTTAATTGTCATTATATTTCATGAAAGCATCAACTTTTACGTATTTTAGCATGTTAGCTAACGAGAACCTTATGTAAAGACATTCCGTTCTCCGCTTTTCACCTGAATTAAAAATATAACCTACTGATATAAAAAAACAACGGTGCGCTTTGTCTAACCAAACCCGGAATTAAATAGAAAATAATTTAATCACTCCCTTAAGCGGGTTCGAAGCGTTTACTCAGATATTGCTTCACTATGCCATGTTAGCCTTACCAAAATATATAAAAAATCCTCAAAAAAATATTGTAATTATATTTATATATATTTTAAATAATATTAACCTTAATATTTGTATTTAACAAGAATACCGCAAAAGGCAACAGGAAAAAACAGGGAAAACGGTAAATTCAATACATAAATACAAGCATTTGAATTACAACAAGTGTTACTTACTTTCAATATTCGTGTCAATTTATAATGGCGTGATGACACAAATTGGATATCGAGTGAAAACTTTTTTTGGTATAACTTCTTTTATAAAAATATATTTATATAAAAGTATATACAGTTATAAAATGACATATATTTTTCTTGTAGCTTCTATAAATAAAATAAACAAGTAAACTAGGCTAGCTAATGAAGAAATGAAAAAGGCACCGTCAGCACCAACTCAGGAACGTTTATTAAAACATTTTTAAAGATTTTTTTTTTGCTTTATCCCTTGCCGGGTAGTCAGAGAGGATCGAGAGCTATACTTTACGCTCCATGCATTCTTCTCCCGCCTCCTCCATAGACATTAACCTTAGGGAGGTCCTCAAGCTTTTTACGTCATCTTCCTTAAGTCTCATTGATACCGTGTTCTCGAAGGTCAACCGAGCTCTCCCGCGACCTCCCGTACCGCTTACCTTTCCTCATAAATCTTTCTTACCATTCGTTCATCGCTCATTCGCTCGACATCTTAGCTTAAGTCTACCATTCATTTCTAAAATATTGAAGTAATTTAAAAAAAACTAAAAGAAAGAACGCTACAACAAAAAACACGGATCATCCACGTCCGTGGTACGCGCTTGAAATATTGGTGTGAAAAAACTAGTGTCAAAACACTCCGCTCTCTGTTTTCAAAGAAAACTCGGGCTAGTTACCATAATTTTAATCACAATAGTGGTAATTATCGTCTGACACTACTCCTTATTACGCCAGGGTGTAAATAATATTTATAGATTTAATATTATAAATTCCAATAACATTGTTTAAAATTTAATAAGCCGTGTACAAACATATAGATTATAAGGTGTACTTAGAAACCGAATTGAATTGTGGTCAATTAAGGCAATTGCCGTCGAAATCTCGAGCGATGACCGAAATAACTGCATTGTTTGCATTTCTGTCATCAATGTTTGAAAGGGTGATGCTTTCTGGTTTACGAGTTGAAATATATAATGTTTTTTTTAATTTATTTATTAGAAAGTAGAAGCATTTACGATATAGTGTTTAATAAATTATGTGTATGTTAAGAAGGAAGGAAAATAGCTCTAAAATTATGTTTTCTGGTATCTGTATCCATACTATACTTAAAATTATAAATTTGAAAGTAAATCTATCTGTGACGTCATCACGACCAAACCGCTGAGCTGATTGTGATGAAACTTCATATATAGGTACTTGAAAGTTTTAGGATGAACATACGCCACTTTTATAGATTTTCTAGAATTTTTTTTGTATAGATGTATTGAATAAACATAACAAAAGCAAAGTAAGACACGACTACAATTCGTTATACTGATCGTCCTTACAAATATGTCAGGTTAATGCTATAAATATATTCAATATTTATTCCATTAAGCGATATGTATATTATAATATTTAAATAAACTAATCAGAATATTTAAAATATATATATATATATATATTAAAAGCAACATCAAACAAATAAGCACGAACATATAAAGTTTCATCTAATGAGTTTTCATAGAAATTTGATTGGAATCAAAGAAATTCCTTGAATTCGTACACTGCAATGATACGCAGATGTATCGCAACAGATATTGTAAGTGAAAAAGTAGGTTCATTTTTTTATTACTTGTTAGCCTTTATAAGAATGAGATATTTGTGTCTTTTTGTTTATTGAAAGGCATTGCGTGTAGAGTAATTAAATCTAACACCGCGCTGTCTGGTGAGACTAAGAAAATAAAAAGATTTTTTGTATAAATAATTCTTTAACCGTACCCAGAACGTACGCACAAAATATAACGACTAAGCCACAATGGCGTACACGAGTTGTTTTTTTGTGAAAATATAGGAAAACAGTACTTATGTCGTAATTAATATAAATATTATTAAAAAAATATTGTGTCATTTCTCGGCTCTGGTGGCGTGGCGTTAAATTCGCCACTCGACACGCAATGTCTCGATTTTAGGCGGAAAGTACTCAATAGAGTGTCTTAACACTAGTTTGTCCCTGGCTACCCTTGCAATATGGGGTAAAATATATTAAATAAATAAAAAATATTTCAATACAGTATGTTTATTAGAAGAACTAATAAAATTATGAAAAAGAGTTTGAGTTTGTAAATATATTAAAATATAATTTATATAATTGTAAGAAAAGCTGAATATATATTTAAATTCCAGTACAGTGGTATTCATAAAATTATCTAGAAAGTTCACTTTGAATGAAGTCCAATACAGCAACTATTAAATTTGTTGCCAAAATGTTTTCATGATGCACCTGCATTTAGTGGGTTTGAAATACAAAATCTGTAACTTAAAACTGTTTTTGGAACAAGTCTAGCCCTTTCTGCAATATATTATATATCTGTGTAATTTATTATACATGCTTTTTTATATTAAAACTTTAAAACATAAAATTACAGTATTTATTTAGTTTATTTTATTTTTAAATGTATTTTTCATTTGTAATGTTTAATTTTTTAATTATTTACGGGTAGTAATGTTATTTTTAAACGGTGAAGACATAATTGTTACCTAATTTCATTAACACAGTATTCTTATCACGCCTGGTAACTATCCGGAGAATGTTCTTAATGGAGATTTTATCTCCCACTTAAGACTTTGGCTACTGATACACAAATTATGCTTTAAAGTAAGTAGTTTAGTTCTACTAAGTATTTTGTAATTATTTGTTTTATGACAGCTTATTAGATATAGTAATGTAAAACGTAACAATGAAATTTATAAATTAATTTACGTTTATCTTTTAAGAAATACAAGATAATAATATTTGAAGTTCTATATTATTATTAAGTGTTTGATTTATTTTTAACTTTCGTATACAGGCGGCAAATGATGTAATACATAATGAAAACTATTTTCATTTCCAAAAATATTTAGGCTAAGGTAAAAGAAATTCTTATTTCAGGTATACTAACCCTCACCTACTGACACGAATCTATCGAGTCATTTACGTTTGCTCATCTTCAGCTATTTTAAGAAACTTGAAATGCGCGCCCGAAAATCTCATTAGAAATCTTTGTATTTGCGCCAAAAGGATAAAAAAGAAATGTATATGAAGCTATCACTGGACTACGTAATGCAAACGGAATGCAAGTAACGCAGCAGATACGGCACAAAGTTTTTTATTTTTTTTTTTGGGTCCCACTTATTAAATATTCCCGGGAAATGAGCAAATTATAAGAGAAATACACACCCTGCGATTATCGTAAATGATAAATAAATTATATAATATAAAATAAATATGATTTAAGTCAAAACTTACGTTTAAAATATGAGCACTACATAAAAATAAATAAATTCAAACTTCACACACGTTCACTGTGTACACTACTGCACTGCAATCTGTCAAACAGTGTGATGAAAGTGTTGCTAGATTCTTCATACGTTTTCCCGATATTTCTCGTTGCTTAAAATTAGTAATTAAATAAAACTATAAATTAAAAATAAGATTTCTTTTTTATTCGTACGGAATATACTTTTTTTGCTTTCATATTCCTTTATAAATGTTAGCATTTGTTTGTAGATCTCATTATGTGTTGCCATAATATAAACTGAAAGTTCCCACATTTTGCACTCGCCAGTTTTCTTTGCCAGCTGAGAGGTTCACATTACCTACCTTTTATTATTATTAGCGACGACTAAAAATAGGTCAAATATTTAAAAATGCCCGCTGGCACGCGTCGCGCTCCTGAGCAGTTGTTATCACATTGCACGAATTAAATGGAAAATGCAACAGTAATTTGAACACTTCAGTTATAGCATTGCAGTTTTATAAAGTTTTAAGTCGATTATATGAAAAAGGTAAATATTTTAAAGTTCTTTACAATATTTGAAATTATCAATATATATTTAGCTTATAACCTATTTTCGAATCTTTTATTTAACATAAATTATACTTTAAGGGAATAACAAAAGCTATCAGCTGTGTTACCATGTAAACAAAACAAAAAAAGGAACAAAGTTCAACGCTCTTAAGAGAGATCAGTGCGGCAAGACGAAAATTAAAATAAGAAAGGATCCATAAACCTGGTTTAGTGGCTTATGGGGCATAATTTTGAAAATGTTACGCCGTGCTTTTATGAGTCACTATATTTTTACGACATATTTTATTTTTACTGTACAATTATTTATTTAAATGTTGTATTTCATGATTTAAATATGCATTATATAAATATTTGAGTTCATTTAATTTTACATATATATGTTTATTAATACATATGTATGTATATTTTTCGTATATCTCATTGATTTTATTTTATAGGTAGAGGAACTCGGAACAATACATCATTCTTCTTTATATATGAGTATTATTTGAGTATTAGTGAAAAGGCGGTAGACGAAAGTTATAGAACCATATCAAAATAATAATTTAAAAATAAAACAGCAAAGGAACAGTAAACATTTTTATTTTATTGTAAATATTATTTATTGTATCAACTGACACTCGCGATGATTTTTATGGATTTCAAGCTAAAACTCAAGACTCATTTCAAATTGCTTTTACTAACGTCTGATATAGATTGTATTTGCTAACTTGTTTAAAAGTTGTTATAATATTCCTAACATGGATAAAGTATTTTTTCGACCTTAAGTTGTAGATATTTTAAAAATGCGAACTAAATATTATGGATTATAAAAAAAAGTTTATTATCATCTTCTTCTTCTTCTTCTTAACAAAGTTTAAATTTATATATGTAAGTTGTGGATATATAATATTTAATATTACATATTGTTACATTTACTGTTAAAATTGAATATAATTAATGTGTACTTTAATTGTAACATAAATAATAAATTATTTTTAAACTTGCTCAGATTTTTCTATTTCAGACATTAGCAGTTCGCAATACATAGATATTTATATACCTAATATAAATATAAATCGGACCAGTGACGGGTTAGAATTCTCATTGAAAGCTTTAGAGAATTTATTATGAAATAATTTAAAATGTTATTCACACTTTAGGAATAGTAGAACAATATTTAAGTTTTGTTTCTTTCTTTTTAATGGTTTAGTATGGAATGTTTAATTTAAATGAATTGGAATACTAACAAAAATTTTAAGTCATCACTGCGTGCAAATTAATCACACCATCGCGAGTCATCTCATGTGAAGATTTTACAAGCAATAACTACCTCTATGTAACTTCAGTCGGCTCATTAATGCACTTACTCTAAACTTCCGTCCATTGAGCTTTACCTAAACATGAGTGAGATGAAAATGTCAGCTGCATAACCAATAATATGTTTAAAATAAAAAAAATGTTATAAAGATATTCAAGTTCTAATTTTTTTTTAGCTGACACATAGGTTACATTTAGAACTGAGACTGATACTACATATAGTAATAATATATTAGAATTTACTGTGACATATGAGCGATATTTTGTACTGTGTTGACTATGATTTTTCGGTGCTGATATTATAAGTGTTGTTTAAGTGAAAGTATAGTAATTTAAGATGCACGTGGTTATAGACACTCGGTCACTACATAAAATTTTAATATAAAAATTAATGAAGTATACATTATTTTATAATAATCAGATTTGTTAAGTGTAAATAAATTATTTAGTAACAAGATGAAGATTTCTCGTATGAAAATGAAAACGATAGAAGTTCAAGACTTATTTCTACACCTCGCAAGCCGTCTTCGAAATGTTATTTTTAAGGCGAGTCAGCGCAAACTAACCTTTAAGTTATAATTTACCTAAAACTTTTAAATTGTCAACTAGTTGTTTAAAATTTGTATTTGTTATTAGCGTAGAAGAATATTTTTGTTAACAAATATAGTTAGTAGTATTTTTATATAAAGTTAATAGGTACCTAAATATTTGAAGACTACTTCAAGGTAAAGTGACAAGTCTATTATCGAAGACTTTTATAGATAAGAATCTAAAGATCATTCGAGCTATAGAGATCCATCTACATCAAAACAGTTTCTAATCGACGTAATTATTTTTGTAAATATACCACGTGAATTTTTTATTACTGGCAACAATGATATTTTATTAGCCCGCCAGTTTTATTCTGACTGTCAATTATTATATTCGCGTTATTTTTACAAAAATATTGGAAAATGCGTTATTCTTAGATTGAGGTAAGTCACTACATTTATGAACTGATAATAAGTAACATTATTATATTAGAAAAATATTGCTTTTATTTTAGAAAAATTTGCATTGAAAACTGCGCTACAATATCCTACTACACTCAGTAAGATAAAAGGGGGATAAGAGGCTTATTCACGTATTAATAAAAGGCGAATGATAAACTAATTTATACAAAGTTTGAGAATGTAAAATTATGAAATTTTATTTATATAGTTTTGGCTATCTAATATAACGGTAATATAATTTTGACCACCAAAAGCGTAAAAACAGAATCCGACCACGAATAAGTAACATGCGTAAGCCTCTTACGAAAAGGGACAAAAATATATTATAATATAGATAAATAGAAGCTGAGAAGAAAAATAGTTTTCATATTATTAAAATAAAGATGGCCGTTCATCAATATCCTTGTTGGTACATTGCCGACTATTACTGTAAATATTATTTACTTCCATACATTATACTTGCACAAAGCGATATGTTTCCTTATTGTAGCACTGTGTTTATATGTAATAAGTACATACCTTTATTTAATATATTTTTTATATCAATCATGATATCAAATACTAACCTTAATATACAAATCTAATATATGTAATTCGCTTCAAATGAATAATGTCACTAACTGTACATAAAGCTTTTTATAAAATAAAATCTAGACTTCGTTTATACTAGAATTCTAAGCTACACGCTTATATATAGGCGCCATTTTGTTGTTATTACAAAATGGCGGATTAAACATCGAATGCGAAATTATTTCATCACAGTACGATTTTAACGGATAGCTGTTAGAAATCACATCTTATTACATCGATAAGGGCAAATAAAAATATTATTTTGTTTAAAATGAAGCGTTAAAACCAAGAAGACGCTCCCCCCAGTTTGGTTGATAGCTCGCCGATGCCGCGTCCAAACATATTGCCAACCTGAAATGTTAAAATAAGAGTGTTATATTTTTTATTCTTTAAATTTAATAAATATTCAGTTTTATCATTTTTAAAAGATAAATCTAGAACGAAGAATTTTTTATATATAATTAATTCATTATTTAAAAATTAAATGCAGCTGTGAATATCTACACATAATTAATAAATAATTTATACAATACAGATTAAAAATAAATAAACAATTTCTCAAATAACAACGTGTGCAGGTTCATATTTTACCTGTTTGTTGATATCTGTAAAAACGTCACGATACATTAAAAAAAATCAGGACATTTAAAAAATACATAAAATTTTAATTAAGCTGAAAATCAAGTTCATATAATATATATTATAATTAGCCTTATATTATATTTCAACTTGGCGGGTTTCTAATTTTTAGAATGCGCCATCTAGCGTACAGTACTAAGAATTAAGATAGTTTCCAATTTTACATCGTAGAGGGCTTGTTATTGAGAAGTAGCGAATATAGGTGTCACTTACATCGCCCTCTTATTTTAGCTTCACGCTTTTTATCTCGCGTAGCAGGGTAGATAGGAAGTACAGTATTATTTATTTTTCATTTAATTTATTATTCAGTATTTTATTTAAAAGTAATGATGCAAATATACATAAAAATAAGTATATGAAGTGATTACACACCTTGCCAACTACAGCTGTTACGTTTCCTAACTTTGCTTCCTCAGTGAGTGATTCTAATTTAGATTTTCCACTTCGCGCACCTTCTTCTGAACCACCATCATCGCCGCTTCTAAAATAAAAAAATAGGGTAAAACAAATTTGGGTATACAAAAATTTATTTGCAAAACACTTAACAAATGGGTATAACGTGCACGGCAGCTACTTAGACAAGTTTATTATTTTAAAATTAAATTCCGTAGGTACTTAATATTATTATATCCATGTACTAAAAATAAAGTGTTGGCCGAGAATGAGAATTTGTTTAGAAAGGTTCGTGCTATAAAATTCATTGATAAAATGTTTTATTTTCGTATACTATAAAATATAACATTAATGGGATTGGACGTAGTAATTAAATAATTACCCTTGATCCTGTTGTGCCAAGAGTAAACTACAAGTGGCTTCTTCTGTATGCATACGTGTTGCAATTGCTTGATAGGCTTTGGAATTTAGCTTATCATCAATAACTCCTTGAAGTTCAAAATCGCTGTACATTTTCTGAAAATATATTTAGATATAAGAAAAGTAATAATTTGTATACAAAACTTAAAAATACTCGAAACCAACTTTCATCAGTCTCTTGGGCCATATAGTTGGTTGGTTAAAATAAACTCTACAATTTTTTTCCTTCTGCTTAAATATATAAATAACACTTTAAAAAAATTTAGTCTCTATAATCTATTAAAATGATTATAAAATAAAGTCATTGTACCTTGAGGACAATAGAAAGACAGGCAACTTGCTGAGGATGTAATACAGGCCGGTCATTGAGCCACGTGCTCAAGAGTCCAATTTGCATACCGTACCACTGTTCGAACAGTTGCAGGATCCACAGCTCATCGGTCACCTAACAATTTTCATATTATATATTTTTCTTAACTTAAACGTTTTCGATAAAGCAAGTGGACGATTATATGATATAAATAAAATAATATAATATAAGTACTTCGATTCCTTGTTCATGGCTATACACACAGAGTGAATGTTATATTGTACTATTAATTATATAATTATACGTATATTTTAGATACATACAGAAATATATAGGCATTAATACCAAATACAAAACTTCGGAACTCCCTTAAGGAATACGTAAAGACACTAGGCTCTTTATGAGTTTTATAGGCCTTAAGTAATTGAATTGTATAAAAAATGTAACAAAATATATGGACACGTGTACATGGTAATATTATAAATAAAAAAAACAATACCAAAGGCAAAAAGACACAAGACACCTGATTATGACTCGTATATCAATTTGTGGTAGAAATTAAACTTTTGATGTTCAATAATTAATTTGATTATTAGACAAACATTGGATTTGTGTGTTTTACTATTTTCCCTGTGTTCAGTTAGAAATGAATATATAAATTATTATTTTTTTACCTTTGACCGTATTTGATCCATAGAATTCCTCATAAAGTTGACGTAGCCTTGACCTATATCTTTCCCGGATCCAGATACATTAGCAATTGTCAGAATGGATCCTATCAAACTGTAAATATAGATTATAATACTTTTAATAACATGTAATTAATGTTTCGTGTTCAGCTACCTTCAAATGTTCTCAGCTTGTAATGTATGTGTGTATGTATGTATGTATATGTGTGTAATAGCTTCTGTAGCAATATGATTAAGCTATACTTATGTTTTTAAACTATTAGGTATTCTTAGAACATGAACAAGTAAAAAGATTATAATGTAATTTTTTTTTATGTTTACTACTTTTAATTTTATGTAAGCCATGTAATTACTATATGTATTGTAATAAATCCTGATATAGTAGTCATACAGCTTAAAACCATTCAAATAACAAAAGAAATATATTGTTTTTAATATTATATTGTATTTCTTACGTATTTCGTACGGAAAGGTACTACCTTTCCGTTTTTTGGAAATATGCTTCCGAATACCAAATAATTTTTAATTTCTGTATTTATGACGTTTTTACTACTGCTAATGTTGGTGTAAATAAATGAATTATGTAAAGTGGTGTTTATTATAAAATGTTTTTAGAAGACTTTGACTTTTCAGTATAGTGAGTAAATTTTGAAGTGAGTAGGGTACAAATTGGAGATCTCCATTATTGGTATGAAATCTTGTTAATCCGGTATACACTAGATGGACGTACGCCCAACCAATATAAATTTTTATTTTCAACTTATTTGTTGATAATTAGATAAATAGAGCACATTACCGATCGATTAAAATACTTGGTCTCGTCTTCAAAGGAGTGAACGGCGACAAGCGGTGATGCTGACGGATGCGGCGGCTTGCTGACTCACCTGCCCTCGTCGAAGCGCGCGATCTTGGCCAGCGTGGCCTCCAGCACCGCAGACAGGCGCGACGTCATCCCCGTTGACATGGCTTGCAGACACGCCTCGATCTGGGCATCCATTTTAGCATGGTACTGGTACTGTGAGAGATTGCGGGTGTTAACACTTAAAGCAAGCTTAACACTTAATAGTGATTACCTTCGCTCCGTTTCCCCAAACTTCAAAGTGGTCACCATTGATGCTTGTGGAAAATGCTCCGGCAAACAAAGGGATGCCATGCACAACTTGCAGAATTGTGCAAACAAAAACAAAATAAAACAAAACAAAAATTAAATTAAATGCGATTAGCAGAGGGATATTATAAAATATTCATGCAAGTTATTATTTCAGGCATTAAATAAAATGTATGCTACAAATGCGATGACGTCACAAATTCTGCAAATCATGCCTGACAATCCCACAATGTGCATTCAATTATGTTAGGGCTATGGGCTCTATCACGTTCAGTTGCGTTGTTAACAAGTTCTTGTTATTTAAATGAAATTTTAAGAAAAGATTTATATTTAAAGTATAAATAGTTTTACTTAATTTGTGCAGAATTGTGAAGAAATTTATTAGGTAAGTTTAACTTATTATATGTATTTTAATTAATTGCGTGAATAGATGTATGTATTAATTGAGGCTTGTTATGTCTGTGTCCGATGTTTGTTAGTAAGAATGTAGCAACTGAATGTGATAAGAATTCAAGAGCCACTAACATGCTAGCATATTTGATTACTATGTTCTGTGCATGTGCATTAGTGGTGTCTTGTGTTCTAAAAATTTTTAGTCTCTCGCACGTTGTCTATTATATAATTTCGCATTTGCAGCATGCTATACTAAGACTGCATTGAGAGACTTCTGCATGTTTTTACATATGTATGTATTTATGTAAGCTTTTTATATTCTGCTTGTGAAATATTGAATTCTAAACAAATCGATTACATAAGCTTTTATGACTTTATTTCTTTATATGTAATTTAGTCATTTATTTTCTTTTTTTTGAAAAGTTATCAGACTTTCGCATTCGTTTTATTTTTGTGTGATATAAAAAAGCTTTTCTCTAGTTTTCTTTCAAATAATGCTTTAAGTACAATTCTCCTATAACGAGTAAGCGAAATTTGCGAACTAATTGCTTAATATCATTCTTAATAACTTCATGCAAAAAGCATTCCAATTGTCGCTTTGCTTTTTATGCATATGTATAGTAATGAAATGAGTATAATATCATGGATGTGTTTATGCTGTCAGGCACACGAAATGGTAATAGAAAAAAAATTGGTGTGCAAAAAATCGCATTCACATGTCAGTAGCTCTTGGCGACACAGATGATGGGATTCATTTGTTATTCATGAGTCGCAACAACTTTTATTATTGCATAAATTTAGTTTTTTTTTTATTAAATTCATTAAATATTACTATATATATTTTTATTAAAAAAATGATTATTGCAAATGATTACAATAATTATTCCCTTAAAAGTTTTACATTGTGCATAAAGTTTATAGGAGTGTACTATTAAACTAAATTAATACTTTATTCAACAAGTTGATCCGACTCATTTCTTATGTAAAGAATTTTACCAATTATAATTGTAATTATTTAGATTAAATAATTCAATTAAGTAATTTTGATTGTTTTATAAGCAGTAGGGTAATCAGTGCGTTATTCGTCATAAACAACTTTACTTGCAAATTTGGCTTTTTGAATTTGAATTAGAAGCATGCATTGTTCTAGAAGGTGTTTATGAGATTACCCAGACTGCTTATTTATTATTTGGTGAGTTGTGTGCGAGGCATGTTATCTAAGATAACACAGTATTTAGCAGTTAATGAAGTTAGTACAAAATAAAACTTTTAATATATAAAGTACATTTACACACTTTTCAATTATACTTATTATGTACTAACTGTGATAGTATTCACGTGGATGCAATGAATGTTTGTAATGATGCGTCTAAAATGAGTTACACTTACGATGTCAACACCTTCTACAGCACACAGCTTGAGGGCCTGGTTCTTGGCATCTAGAGCTACGTTAACCATGGCGCAGGTCTCGGCTGGCAGGATGTAATCCGTTGACATGAAGGTCACGCTCTTCTTCAACCATGCCTGAAAGCAGAAAGGGCATATTCTCAAGATATTTTAAGCTTTAATAATCTTCTACACCATAAATAAGAAGTAGATAGAGAGAACTGATGAGAGACACTATGGTTCTGAACTCGATATACAACATATCGGGTTCATAACTATTCTATATACTTATATGAATTCTTGATCTTGACCTTTGCTTGATCAGACCTGTTCATTAGGTATTTCCCGTGAAAAGATAGACATGTCGATTTTATTAGATGATATTATATGATTAATTAATCATTATCTTATATAACGAACCTGAAAAGAAGCTTCAGTTCTTTGGATACACGTTTCCATCATATCACTAGCCATCAGTTTTAGACGTTGTTCAAGATGTGAACGGAACTCTGGTTCAGGCCAGTGTAAGTCTCTTATGAAAGATTGTAAAGCATCCAACTTCCAGAAAAGTTCCTCGCTTGTTGAGCACCCATTGCTAAAATATTAATTTTAATATATTCCAGATAACTATAGTTTTTTATATATTTTGTATATATATATATATATATATATATATATATATATATATATATATATATATATATATATATATTTTCTAATCTTTTCTTTTGATTTGAGATATTTTAAAACAAACCCTTTTATCTCCCAACGTTCCTTTTCAAACCCTTTGTGTAGCGATTGTGCAATAGATGATTCCATAAGATCTACGTAGCGCACTACAAGTGGAGCAAAAGTATCACGCAAATGTTCGTGGAATCGTCCATTTCGTAAGTTTTCTGAAAAATATTTCGTATAATAATAATATTTGTGTCTTTGTTATGTTATTATATTAAGGTAATGGGATAAAATATGTATATACTTATATTATTCTCACCATCAGTACGTAAATAATCATTTAAAATTTGGAACAAAGGAAAAGAGTCCCAGGTATCAGGTGGTTGTTCAGATAATACTCGATCCATATCCACGGCAAAGAGAGCCCAAAAAATTTCAGCGTGCTCCACCAGAAGTTCGGAGAACCACGCAAATGCCTGAATAGGACACAGATGTGCATATTTAATTTTTTTTAAATAATAATGTTAATAATTATAAATGGAATATTTTATATTTTATTATGTAAAAGCTTGCTCAAGAAATTGCTGTGCAATCAAATTAAGACAGTACAAAATTAAACAACACTCACACCATCAAGAAAATTGAGATAAAAATATATATGAAAAATTACGGGGAATCATCAAGATCATATGGACATTTTTATGGTAATTTTCAGGTATTTTTTTATTTGAAGTGCACAAACAATGAACCATCTAGTACTGATATTGACTTCATAAAGCTGCAACATTGTGCTGGAAGGTGAAACAAATGCGGATGCATACTGTGGTAAGAACTAAAGATCTAAAACTAATTTAAATATGTTCTACATTGTACTAAACAATATAAATATATTATATATAACAAAATAGCAAGTGAATAACTGCTAAATTCTACGAAATAATATCTAAAAGCATTTAGGTGTAGCGTAGAAGAAATATTTTGTAGTAAATCCAGTAACATTTCGTGGCATGTATAATGTATGTTGTATATGTTTCATTTCGTTTAGTGATAAATATTTAGGCATACCGATTTAGCATATTTTTTTATACAAAATTTTAACAACTGTTTTTTTTTGTTATACGTCAACTAATTTATATTAATAACATTGCAGTAAATTATTGATACTACAAAAAGTTAAAATTTATGGAATAATATATTTATTTTATACTTTGTTTAGTATAAATGCGCTTCTATTTATTTGTGTTATACTATATAGGTAGTGGTAATATGGATATGTATGATAAAACTACAAGAACTCAACGTAGTAGAATCAGACTGTTAGATTTGAAATTGAATTAATAATTAATTATCGATTCAAGCACTAAGATGAGAACAAGGCTTAGTTTCTGCATGTTTATGCCTTCAATGGAACATGCATGCCCTTTGATTCATTCTAAATATCTATTGAAGCTGTGTCTTTAACTATCGAAAACGCCGTGTCTACTTTTTTAATTTGTGATCATATCAGAGTGAGAATGATTAAGATCGAATGAACGAATTGACAAGTGATTCGATCAGCCGAGCAATCAATCAAATAAGTAGTTACATTTTGTTGACCGCTAGAGTCCGGTTTTGTGTTATAAACCTGCGGAGAAATAAAAAATAAAATAGAAGTGGAATATAAAACTTTATATAGTATAATTGCATTTATAATCACAAGTGAATTATCATTTTATAATATTTTATGAATAAAATATATATTTAGTTTGAACTTGGCTCTTGCACTCGTGTGTGCCCTAATTTATTTTTCACAATGCGCTTTAGAAATTCACTTGAGAAGCAAAGCAACATTAAATATAATACAATATATGTATGGTATAGTATATAAATATATATAGATATTAGAATAGTTCACGAAACAAAATATCACAGTTTTCTATAAGACAAGACTCAATAGAAATTCAAAAACATTTTTTATATGTCAATGATGAATCTATTGGGTCAAGAGTACAATATAAGCTGAAAATGTTATTATTTTACTAAATATTAACAAAATATACTCAATCAATTATATATATATATATATATATATATATATATATATATATATATATATATATAATATATATTTATTATAATTTTATCAGATATAAATATTCTGTTTAAATAAATAATGTCGACCTTATACCAGTGATACTCATCTAGTTGGTTTTTTTCACCTAATAATATAATCTTTGATTTTCGCGATTTTTAAATGAAACTATTTTAAACCGATTAATTGCGTATATTTAGGTTTTCAAAAATACATTTTTCGAAAACTGACGTAGTTTTTAAAGTATGTATATATATATATATATATATATATATATATATATATATATATATATATACTTTAAAAACTATGATAACTATAAATATATTGTTTATTAATAACAACATTTTCAGCTTCAAAGGGAAAATAAATACTGCCTTCATTCCTCACACTAATAGCGATAGTAGAACAGGGTGCTATCCAGCGAACATTGACCGTTTACGGTTAAACTCTTTAAGGCAAAACCAATTTTTATGTTTTATTGTATTTTTTTTATATTAATTTAAATATTATCACCGACCCGATTGGGGATCGAACCCACAAACGATCGTTTACAGTCACACGCTGTCCCATCTGCGCCACGACCGGCCTCGGCCTTATATTAGTTTGTCTTCTTCATTTGTTCAGAAACAATGCTCGCTAAATTTTGATTTGGGCCTTAAAAAGCTTTACCGTGGAAAACAACATTTAACACACATACGACTATATTTTCGGAATGTAACTTTTAAAAAAGTTATTATTATACCTATTGATTTTTGATTAAGTCAGTTGCAATTCCGAAAATAAGTTGTTTGACCAATAATGAGTTTATATATATATATATATATATATATATATATATATATATATATATATATATATATATATATATATAGTAAATATATGTATTATCTTTTAATCAAACAACCCATCAAAACTTCACTTGACACAACGACCTTGCCCACAACACCAATATTCAGGACAGTGCGGGTTCAAGTCTCATTTGCTAATTAAGTTTTCTCTTTAAACGTAATAGTTTACAAAAAAACAAATACCTCCGCATAATGTTCTTCGTTTTGTTGTAGCAAATCAACGCAAAGTTCCGCCAAATGAATGAGATCTTCCAGTTTCTTTGCCGGGGTTACCATTGTTTCTCCTCTGAGATCCTCTGAAATTACATATAGATATGACGATTAATTTTATGTTAAGCATAAAGTTTAGTTATATTTTTTGATAAATTTAAAAAGAAAAAACTTTGTTATTGTGTTAATATGCACTGATATTTATATACATAAGACATTGTAAGCGTTTTACTATTTTCAAAGAAATGGAATTACAATTCCACACTTAGTATTAAACAACATTTAGCATAAACATATACAAATTTGACCGTAGCAGGATTCGAAGCCGCGCCTATTGGAAACTGTTCAAGCGCACTCACCGCAAAGCTATGCGTTCCACATCCGGTTCTGTCGAAATTCTTATACGTTTCTTACAACTTATTTATGTTGTTAGCATCTATGTAGAGATTTTTATAATTGAAAAAAAAGTATAAGAATTTCAAAGCAGCGGGATTCGAACCCATGCCTGTTATTGCTTAAGCTCACATAATTCCGTTAACTGATCATATTATATTTGCGGCTATAAAGCTTACGATTCAGTAGATTTTGTAATAAGGAAGACATGAAGTTATTTTTTTCTATGGGCAATTCCAATAAAATCAAAATAAGGTTAAGCCCCAATTTTGCAGAAAACCTATGTGAAAAAAAATATGGAGGCAGAAATGATATATTCATTCCACGTACTTCACTTTCAAATTGCGTGTGGAGTTGCGGAACTTAACGGCGCCCATTTTGTTACCAGAGCGAAGAAATGAAAATAATTTTAATATAATTACTCCCCTGAGTGGGAATCGAATCTACATCGGGTCACGTTATATTTAATTTATTCTTATTATACACTCTTAATTACTTTGTACTGGGTGTATTTATAATATTTTAATTATTTTTAACTTTCCGCTCGCATAGGTGCCTTCTGTATATCTTGAATTAGGTTGGAAAGTTACTTAATTTCTAACTACCCACACATTGCGGTAAAATGCACGTTGCAGTTTTTTTAATATTTTTATTTTTAAAATTTATTTCTTACCTTCAATATTAGCTTTTTGGCTTAGTGTAGTATAGTTAAGCAGGGCGGCGTTCTCCAAGCTGGTTTGAATCATGGTGCGCACTTCTTCTGGAGCTACCGGAGTTACAACGTCCTTCATCAATACTCGTTCCAACAATGATAAGGTAGCCTGAAACATTTTTTTAGAGAATACATGAATTTACAAAAAATATATTTATCTATATCTAATTATTTTTATATTGTAAGTCTAGAACAGTGGCGATTGGTTGTAGGTTCGACTCCCACTCGGGTAAATGATTATATTTAAAAATTATCTTAATTTTTTCGCTCTAATAAAATAAAGCACGGCGTTGAGTTGACCACGCTATATCGTGATTTTGGGAGGAAAGCTGTCAATGGAATATCTTCACACTAGGTGATTCTGTCTACCCTGCTATGCGGGATAGAGGTGAATCTGCTTTTTTTTAGAATAGTGGAAATTACGTAGATATCTGGCACAAGCAGATCAACAAGCCAATTTTATATTATTGGATAGTTATAGAATACATATTATATTTTTAGATTTGATTATGTATTCGTAAATTTACTTGCCAGAAACATTGTGACATTTCTTTCACTTTCAAGTAGAAAATCATCAAATTGTTTCGAATTATTATAATTATGGTAAAAGACTTTATAATAATTACTAAAAAACAAAAATTTTACTCGACTGGCAAATGAACGCATAACAACTGTTGCAATTATTAAGTAACAAGAGTTACAAGAAGAAAGAAAAGTTACAAGAATAATATCTAATTAATCACCTTTAGTGCCCCTTCTGGCCGTCCAAATGGGAATGCATATCTGAAGTTCGTGATCTGATGTTGCAACAAGGTCTTTAGCCTCTCTTTGATTTCCGCGAACTTCTCCTTCTCTTGCACGGTGATGCTGCCCACACCGTCAGGCCTGCCAGGCAACGTGGCCGTACTGTGAAAGGGTTGCTGGCTTACTCTAGTAGGGTGGAAGCAGGAAATGCGGATGGAGGCCGCCATATTTTATCTTTTCAACGTTATAGATGCCAATGTGAGTGTTTTTATATATTTTTTATTCAGGACAATTTGACAAAGACTTAATTAGTTTATATTATTTAGATAAAACAATAGCTTATAATTATTGTTAATAACATAATGTATAATATATGATATTGCGACCTCCAACCAGAAGACAGATGTTAGTATGCGTAGAATGTTAAACAAAAGCACATATACATAGATAGAACAATGCATCTAGGAAATTAGGTAAAGATTTCAGATAAAAAGTAGACAGTAGATGTTTAGGGACTTTACAAGACACCAAAATTTGGGCATAATATTTCACCAATCAAATCTATTTACAATATTGAACTATACATATAGAAGACGACATCAAAACTTACCTGTTGCCATGCACATGGCTTGCACAGAAGGCAAAGGAATAATGCATGAGCGTTGGATCCACTGTCTGTGCCCCGCTCTCAGCGACATCGAGTAAATCAGACAGATAGCAAAGGTGGCGATAGCATCCTCTAACGCCGTAACGTGCACAGTATTCATCAAGCACGAAAACTTGGCCGGGAGAGAACCAACCCTGTAAGGAAATAGTATAATTTATTATAGCATACACATATATCCAAATTATTATTTAGAAAATCTAACGAATTTCTTATTAGTGATCTTCTTTACCAACAAAAGTGGTGGATCTTTATAACCCAATCATCTATAGCAGGTTAAGAATATTTAGCTTAATTTACTATAGAACGGATGAGTTAACCAAATCCAAGTATTGCATCAAATTCGATGTATTATATTTTTTGTGTGTCATTATTTCTTGAAAAATATTATAAAAAGCAATAAGTTGTTACCAAAGAACAGTAAGGGTCTTGTAAGCGATATTTCAATGTAAGCGATTGAAGCATTGTGAAAAGTTGGTGATGGTCAAACTGGCATGGATCTGCTTGAATATAATCCTCCATTCCATGTTTACGGGCTTTATCGGCATCTGAAGTTGTAATTAGAAACATTTTAGAATTACATAAAAAATATTCTACAACCGCTCCTGAAAGACTAAGAATATTAGCGCTTAAGAACTATATGATGTTCCTGAAAAATACAAAAATGTTATTTTTACACACAATTATAGAAAAGTTTATATTGAGAATAATCTTACCTTTTGTGTATCTAAAAAAAAATAAACACGTTAAAGAAAGCTGAAATAATTACCCACGATGGCTGTAAACCAGTCATGTTGTCCAACATACCTCCCATTATCTTAATATGAGTGTCCGAGGTCGTGGGCGGTGTCGGCTTGTGACTCTGTCCCGTAGCTCGATAAAGTGCCATAACCCACAAATGGCATTCGTTCTCATCACTGACTCCCATGAGAACTGATTCTCCATCACGGACGGCGTTCATGAAGTACTTCGCACCTTCTAGTTCTAAGAATATATTGCTAGGGCGGTTAGAATACAGGATTTATGGAATTTATTAAGTAAATACTGAAATAGTGCTTTGATTGACGCGATTATTAAATAAATAGATTAAATTAAACTATTTTTCAAGGATATTCTGTGTTAAATTTAAATATGTTAATTTTTAAATACTTTGTTGTAGTATGCGGTCATAAACTACTGCAAAGTGTTTGAGACTTGTTCTTTTATTCAAATGGCTCGTCAGATATCCGTGGAAAAAGGCATTTATTTAAAATGTCCATTTCTTATTTAAAGAATACCCTCAATTATTCTACAGCAAATTAATAGAAATTCCATAAAAAAGTATTCGAATACAATTACCCTACAGGAATTTTGGCGTAACGCGATGATTATGGTTTAATTGACGTAGGCTTGGGTTGCAAGAGTAATGAATTCCAATCTTTTTATGAAATTATAAATTAATAGTGTGAACTATGAGAAAGCAGAAATAATAACAATCAAATAATAATCTGGCAATACTGTATTAAGAATTTCGGACTAGCGATTTTCAAACGAATAAAAAATGCACCTTGAGCTTGGTGCCCGAGATGCGAGTTAAAATGCCACTGCGTCCAGAAGTTCTTACTTTTTTCTGAAATTAAAAGCCTGGCGTAATAATAAAAAAGATTTTGTGATATATAAAACATAATAAAATTATAATGTTTATAACAAAATATCAAACTAAATTGTCATCAATGTTTTATTGGAGTAAGCTTGAACGCATAAGGGGTTGTGGGGTCCAATTCTACTTCAAGTAGACAGATGCAGTTCGGGCACTTAGGTGACCTGGCATCGGCATGCAATATTTATTTTGGCGGAAATTAAAGACTGAATAAAATAACTCTTTCCTAGACTATGTATAGCAAAACCAATAGTATTAAAATCTTATATTACTAAGGTTGTAAATGAATACAAAAAATATATTAAATGTTATAAAGCAAAAAATAAATTTTAAGACTTTAGTAAAGATATAAGCAACTTAATTAAGTTCTATAAAACTTTACTTAGATATTTTTTCACGAGTAGGATTTAAAACTACCAAGTTCTTGAAAGGAGAAATGAGATCTAATTAATCTTTACTGAGAGCGTTCTAGTTCCCTTTTTTTTAATTAAATAAATCGCTCGAGTTGGAACGAAGGAAAGTTTTGCATCGTGAGATTCTTTACAAAACAAAATATTTACTTACCTTGCCCGACCATCAGTTGCGCTGGAAGTTAAATAAATATATATGTAACATATATTGGTTTCGTAAAAGTAAATGTTTAATATGTTTTATTATCTAAATAAGGCGTAATAATCTTTGAAGCCGGTCGTGATGCAGTGTGGCAGCGTATGACTGTAAACGCGATCGGTTGTGGGTTCGATTCCCACTCGAAGCATCAATTGTATTTATATTATTTTCTCGCTCTGGTAAGACAAAGTGCGGCGTTGAGTTCCACTACTCGACGCGCAATGTCTTGAATTCGGCGGAAAGTGATGTATTTAGTGTCTTACCATTAGGTATTTTCTGTCTGTTCTATTATGCGAGATAAAAGTGTGAAGCTAAAATCTAACGTCGTTCTCTTAAATTATATTTTATTTATTTTATAATACTATTTAAGGTAATTGTGGCGCAGCGGGATAGAGTAGCATTGTAAATAATCACTATGGATTACAATTCCAGTCTGTGGCATGATTCTATTTTTATTTCTCCACTCTGGTGATAATTGGAGGCGTTGAGATGCGTCACTGAACTGTGCAATGTTTCAAATTCAGGCGGAAAATGGACAACGGACTGTCTTGACATAAGGTTTGTCCAGATCATAGTAAATTAATATTTTTAAGTTTTCATCGTCATATTGTATGCATAATAGACATTATATTAAAAAAATATTATTTTAATAAATATAGACTTAGTACATAAACAAGGCATTTCTTTACCACTCACTTCAAGTTGACTTAGAGTGCAAAAGTTTTTTAATACGAAATCATATCGTGATGAAGCGGTAAAAAGGATGATTTAGTATCAATTGGTGATGGAAAGTATCACCCAAGTTGAAACTCAATTTGTCATCATTGATATTGGTGAAAATGCACGTGAAAATCACAAGGAAACCCCAAAACACATATATAAAGAAGTTAGTGACCGTTGAGAAAGCGGAAGGGGTATTACAGAATAAATGATTAAAGTTGTTATTTCAACACCCACTTCAAGCCAACTTTCCGTGTGGAAGTTTTTATTGCGAGGTTAAATTACGTCGCGATATCTTGAACATAAATCAACACTCCACCGAGTTAGTTACGAAAGAACGTCTAACACTTTATTATAATGCAAAGTTTGTTCCTGCCTTGAAATTTGGATCGCGTTCAGTTAAATTATGTAGCTTTATAACTAAAAGTAATTTAATTCAACACTCGGTGTGTTAAAGTGATATAAATAGTTATTGTTCACAACTTCTAAAGTTTATTCAAGAATTTAAAAGTGACATTCGATACACTTTATGATTTTAATTTTAATATTTATTTATACAATTTTATATTTACTTTGACTTGATTTTTGTTTTTTTTTAGATTTTAATGAGTATATGCAATATTTAATATACTTTTAGTATATGTTCAAAATATAACAGAAATTTGTCAAATAAAAATTTTAATTTAGTTATACTTTATATAGAAACTTCTTATATTAAGTTTTGCAAAGATAAGAATTTAGTTCCATGATATACAACGAAATATGTATACAGACGCTATGTGGTGAAAGCGAGTAATATATCACTATAGTTACTCCACCAATAAATGCCAAAAATAAAGGAGAGATAAAGAAAAACTCACCACTGGCTAATTCTATATAGTCCACGGTAAACCCGTCAAGTTGCATCATCTCAGCTGGTTCAGACTTCTTGTCTTTGTATGAGCAAAGTGCGAAGGTGTACTGGCTTACTTGTACTAACACCATGTACCGTCGCTTCCACTTACGCCATACATTCTTACCAATTACATGGAGGTACCTATTTGTAGAGAAATCAAAGAAAACAGATTAATCGCGTATAATTTGGTATTCGAAAATACACTTTTGGAAATCTGACGTTTCGAACACTTTACAGTAGTCCGTGGTCACAGGTAGACTATAGCTTTATTTTATATATACATATTTTAGTGTATTATAATTGTATATAAGTAGAAAATAAATCAATAATCTCTTTGTAAAAATTATGGATTCAAATAATTATTTTTGTTTAATAAAATCTTCAAATATTATGTTCAATTTGGCATCATCTAATAGATTGATAACTTATATCAGAATGTTAAGATAATTCAAATAATGTTAAACATATGTTAATAGTAACTTACCCACAATGTTTCATGTTAAGTGGTTTATCCATCCGGCACGCAATTTTGATCCTAAGATCTTGATCAGGTAGGTTCTTTGGTACAGTCATACGATGCCATTCTGGTGCCTGTATTGTAATTTAGTGTTAATTTTTCAAAGGGTAGTCAGAGAGAACCAGAGAGTCAGAGAAAAATAGATCTCAATTTATTGATTTTTCTAGCGAAAGAGATAAATTTTTTTGATTATAAAAAGAAATTATTATGGAAGCATATTCTACAAACCTTACTAGATAAAGGCGTAGGTCTTAGTACAACTTTTCCCAGTTCTTTATCTTCAAGAGCTAGCACTCCAGGATTTTCAGTGTATAGTTTGACTTTCACTGCCGGTAAAGGTTGCGTTGTACTGAAGTCTCCTTGCGTGTCCCACCTTGGTATTTAAATTTATTCCGATAGAGTACTTCATAATAACTTGACCTGATTTGTAATTTTTAAGCTAGCTATTCTACTTTAATTTATGTTAGAAAAAAAAGTTATTTTCTTTTGAAAACCGTTTTATTAAAAAAATAGCTTTAGTAATATTAACAAGGCACTTTTTTAGTTCATAAATATTTCAATAAAAGTCCGCTTACATCGGCTTTGAAGCCTCAGCTTGATCAGTCTGCAATTTGTCCCCACCTTCAACTTCCATGGTGCAGTAAACTATCCTATTAGGAGCTAATGACTTCAATCCTTTAACTTCCATGACAACAACCTAAAATGTATTAAAATCAAATCGTACTACAGGGCCACTATAAAAAGATTTTCTCACAAAATTAAAATTTACTTTTTTTTTATTATATTTTTAAGTTTCTGAAACTCTATCATTACCTCAATCTGAAATGTAAGAACAACGTCCATTTTGGTGAGTTGTGTGTCGACGTCGCCACCGTCTGCTTCACCGGTCAGCTTGTTCGCTAGAGATCCTTGTGATCTGAAACATAGCTGCTTACTCAACCTTGGACTCGGATCTGGTCCAGCATTTGATCTGATTTGAAAAGTGACCACCCATCATGACGATATGTATATAATAAAAAAAATGTTTCAATATATGGATCAAATATCTCTTGATAAAAGTTAAATTATACATGGACATATTTTTAAATTTCCATGTTATATTTGAAAAATCATAATTAAAAAATTAGTATAGAAAGAGATAATAATTATATTACATTTAAAAGGAATTAGACATACAAAATATATTATTGGAAAATATAGATAGGCATTTCCAAGCAAATTTACAGACAGGGAAAACATTCACAGGCCCATGGAAGGTGGCATACAATGGAACCATCACCGATACCAAGAATGATTAAGCATAGCAAATGAATTATGTTAGTTTTTGGCACACACAGTAAATTCTAAGGTGTTAGAGGATAGTGGAGTAGTGGGTGAAATTATAGTACGGTATAAATGGATAGTGAAGCCAAAGCGCTCAAGCCAGATTAGTTCTTCCTTTGAATACGTTGATAGAATAGAAAGGAAGAAAATACGTGAAGGATATATGTATAGGTTACAAGCCGTGACTTTATCATCGTAAGCTTTTGTATGTTCGTTGCATATTTCAAACGCATCTATCTTCTAAAGTTATGCTAAATTTTAAGCTAAATGTATGTTTCTAGCAATTATAGCTAACTTTTCAATTATATTACTTCAAGCCTAAAATCGTATTATAAGCTTTATTCCCTTATCTTGTGTTCAACCTTTTGTAAGACCACATGCTACCAAGTGTTCAAGTTACGAAAACGCAAACTCAAAACTGATGAAGAAACAAGGATTACTTGCTACAGTATTTTTACGTCCAATGAATCATTATTCTGTGTTTTAACTATTTTTTTTATATTATTATTTTTTTATTATACTATATTTTTTTAATTTTATATACTATACTCATTCATTTATAATTCCTTCTAGCGGTGTTATCTGCGAGTATCTAAGCCAATGTCAGTGTAATTTTGTTTGTTATATATTGTATCTTCATTAGTTGTTCTATCTCTACACTATTCGATCTATATCTACAGTGGTACAGTGACAAGAGGACCGTCTCGTTGGTGTCAGGCAGTGGGTTCCTACACAAGACACGTGCTGATTATCATATGATGGAATCATTACTTGTACTTCCTTTGTACCGTCCGGATTTGTGCCAGGGACAGAAAAATCAAAGAAATGAACAGTAGAAGAGTAAGTGGCTATAGACATTGTTGTTTACGTAAACAGATCGTCATTATATTGATGATTTTTATTTCATTGCAAGGTTATTATAACAAAAAATAAGAAAAAAATTAAACAAGCAAGTCATATTTGTAGAGTTCTCATAATAATTAGATGATCTGTTTACATTAAAAGACACATTTAATTAGAATTTTATGCTTATATTTTACTGGGGCTGCGTTCTTAAGGTGTTCTAGAAGAAAACACGTTATTGTTACAACCAATCAACTAACACCAATAGTGCAGGGGGTGTGAAATTTTATCATATAAATTATTTCATTGTAGAGTTGTTCATAAATCATTTAAACATCCCAATAACGGGAAATAATGTAATTGATCATTTTGGCCAGATTTTAAAGTAATTTTTGCCTTAAAATTAAATCAATAAATTATAAAGTAATTTTAAAATAAAATACCACAGCTATAAGTTTTGAGTATTTTAATGAATATATTTTACTATTTTTAAAGTGCTATTCCATACTTAGGACTTTCATTGACAAATGTAATCCGAAATATATTGATTACTTAAATATAACACATATCTAAGCAAAATTTTACTTTAACTGACCTGTGATTATACCGCTTGATCTTATGCAGGCCATATTTGGAGTCAGCTCCTCCTTTGGACACCGGAAGACTCTCCAGGTTGGCCATCAGCAGGTTGATGGAGGATTTCAGCTCTTCAATGTATAGGGATTCCATCTCCTTCAGCACGAACTTGGGCATCAGCTTGCGGTTCTAGTAAGGTGAAGGTTGTATATAGATTTATACAATTTAATTTGTTAATAATATTTCTGTAGTTTAATTTCTTTTAATTTATACATATAAGAATTTCAGTATAGTGTATTATAAATCACTCAATTTTAAGTTACTTAATTTTAAATTACTTAATTTTACTCTTTTTCCTAAAATGATAGAAATATGTATTTAAGTTCAATTTGTCTGTCATTATGATGTTGCACGTAAATGCGAACCTGACATTATTTGTCACACCCAAAGCCATAATGATTAAAACATTGAACTGAACTGTACTGAACTTAATATATTTTAAATTAACTTAACATATTTCAATTATTAAATTTGTTTAATTTAATTAATTTAATAATTTATTTAATTTAATAATTGAAATTTTTGAAAATAATAAAATTAGGTTTTAATTACTATTTTCCGTATTTAATATATTATTTTATTATAAATAAATTAATGATAAAATATACCTTTTCCATCTCATTCACTTTTTGCATTCTGCCATCCAATTCTCTTCTGATTGCAGCGGCTTGTTCGTCTGCCGAGTCCAACTAATCAAGAAGTTGTCAATTTTATTCAGTTATTATAAACCAAGAACCTAATATTAAGACACTCCGTTCGCCGCTTTTTATCCGACTTCGAGATACTGTGTGTTCAGTGAACTCAATCTCACTCTATCCGAAAAATGAGAAATTAACTTCTAAATCTTTCCCAATTACATTTACAATCAGAATTTACGAATATATGTTAAAAATGAGGTTTACATAGTTAGACGGTTTGCTTTAAAGTAGTTTGACGCTTTTATCCCGCACAGCAGGGTAGACAGAAAGTACCTAGTGTTAAGACACTCCGTACTTCGCTTTCCACCGAATTCCAGACATTGCGTGTTGAGTAGTGGAACTCAACGCCGCACTTTGTCTTTACCAGAGCGAGGAAGTGAAAATAATTCAAATATAATCACTCCCCCCACTGGTAAACTGATTATTATATTATGGCTCTATTATACTGATTATTATATTATAAATTCACAGCCAGCAAATGTGTGTTACCAGAAAAGTTGATGCTACTACTCTTATTCTCCATTTCTCTTCATAAAACTTTCAACGACTATCATAAATATAACATACATACGGATTTATCTCAAAGGAAAAACCTTTAAAGAGATGTTCATCGAGTTTCAAGAATGTAACGCGAAACGGTAATACCTCCAATATTGCTGCATTACTTTATAGTTCTCAGCAGTACGTTTTACGAAGGTTATATTACCTTCAGTTTAACCGTTTCCTTTATTCGACAAACAATGGAAAATATGTGGAAAGAATGCAGGTAATTACTTGCTCAAGGCTGTATGTAATTTGAGGAATTCAGAACGGTACGTTTATTAGCATGCTTTCTCTATTGTTTTTTTTCTATTAATAGCTAGATTATAATTTGAATTTCTGATTGAATTCACGCGCGAACCTCTTTGATATAACGTACAAGCGATCAATAACATGTCCAAGGCGAAATGTGTAATTTGAATATATTTACTACCCTCAACATGTGAATAGGACCTTAAAATATTGCAAAATTAACTTTCCGATTAAATATGTATTTGATCCATGAGAAGTTTTCATTCATAATATTAAAATTTGTTCTGATTATTAATATAAGATTTGATATATATTAGTGAATTTAAATTTTATTTAGTTTTGCCTTGAGCTTTTTATCCAGCATAGTAGAGAGAGTAGACAGGAAGTACCTAGTGCCAAGACACTCAGTATTCTGCTTTTGGATAAATTCGAGTAATCACGTGTTGAGTGGCAGAACTCACCGCCCCGTTTTGCCTTACCAGAGCGAGGAAATAAGGAAATATTGAATTCCTGCTTATGGGAATCTAATCCACAGCGGATCGTGTTCTCATTGAGGTGCTATCCCACTATGCTGGCCTAAGTACATTATTGGTATAATAAGGTCTAATAAATAACTAAAATTTGACTGTTTTACTTACCAATAGTGCATTAAATAATAGTTGATGTTCAAATTTCTTTACTCCCAATATCTGCTGGAACATGTCGTAAAGCTGCTCCTTGCTTAAAATACATTCCGCGTTCAGACTCTGTTGCTGAGCTCGCGATGGTCTCTTGGTTTCATCATCGCCGGGTATACCTAAAGTGATGAAACTTTTAAGTTCCCTGAACCAATTTGATATTTAGATTTTAAAAGTGAAACTTTGAATTGCATTTAATTGGATTGAAATTGATTTTGATCAGTGCCGTATTTGTGGTGAATATAAGTAATAAATTTTAATTAGATTTAACGACAAAATATGAGAGGTTTACAATAAAAAAGTTATAGTTTAAAAAAAAATTATTAATAATAATAATATAACTGTAAAAAATAATTTGAACAACTCAATACAAAAGTGTATGAAAATGAAATAAAAGTTCGGTTGAAGCACTTAAAACTTGACCGAAAACTAAGTATTTACTTGAACGCAAAAAAATACCGAATACAAACTTCTACAAGCGTTTCGTAATAAAAAAGCTGGAGTGAGAAATTATGAAGTTTTTACAGAATAAATTGTGTGTGTGTTGTTATTGTGTAAATTCTGAAGTTAAATATATATGCATGTATACAGCTTATGTAATATATATATATATATATATATATATATATATGTATGTATAAAATGTGATTATAATTGCTTCGTATGTGTGTATGTTGTAAAATACACGTGAACACCTTTTAATACAACTATAGATTTAGACTTGGCTAAAAAAAAAATGTTAGACAAATGGCCGTTTAGATTCAAAATTAAAACATGTCCACGTCAAACAAAATCGTCTTAAAGCTAACAACGATAAAAAAAAGCAACAACACTAGACACAAGCTTCGTAGAAACGAAAATGAACCGATCTCCAGCGGATACCTGTTATTCCTGGGAGGTGTGAAAGGAGAGAAACACAGACGTGAGACAGATGCAAGCAACACACAGTATTGGTATAGTATTAAATGGATCACACTAGCTTTACAGTCAGGAAAATATATTTTCAGTTGTATAACAAAAAGAAATAACTGACAAACATCTGGCACGAGGTGTTTTAGCAGTTGTTAGTTTTCGTGTTAATAATACATAGATCCGTATATAAATGTTCTCGAACAAAACTTGTTCTTTTAAAGTAGTTAACAAACAAAATTTTTAGTTATCTCTTTTTATTATTATACGATTAGTACATCAAGTCGGTATTAGCTGCCATTTGATTATATTTTTACACAGTTGATATATTTTTAAACTTTGCTGACTGTATCGGAAACACAACCAAACAATAATTCACAGTTAAAATATTATATACGGAAAAGAAAAATTTTGTATTATGATATTAATATTGAAATCATTATAAATATAAAATGACGCTTAATTTTCAATATTTCAATTTCATATATAAATTGTTTGGTTTGTTACTGAGTAGTTTCTTATATAAAATGTATAGTCGAGAGCTTTTCCTTAATTATGCTTTTTTGTTTAAAGATCTATTGTTCTTTCTTTTGTTATTAGCAGTTTTTTTTTAATTTTTGTACAATACGTTAAAATGTATCTTGTTTTTAAGCATAAATTATTTCTTTTAACTGGTTAATTTATTGTGGTTATTATAATTTTAATATAAAACAGAGATTTCTTCTGAAACATTTATTAGGAAAAAAATGTTCCCTTTAAATTTTTTTTAAGAACGAATTAACAAATTATTGTAATAATTAAAAGTCAATTTGAATTATATATTTTTTTTAAATTAAAATTAATCAAATTACAATATACATCGAAAGTGTTTTACAAACAATGCTTATACGATTGCATCCATAATAAGATAAGATACATTACATCGAATGCAAGGTCCGCTCCATACACGTTTATGATTGATCTAAATCCTGAACTTATTTATTGGTAATAAATCCATCAAAATGCATGTTAAAAGGTTATTTATTATCAATTCTGAAATTAATTTTAGAGTTTTGATCAATCTATCTATATCTATATAATTAGATCTTTAATTTTCGCGTCTTTTACACGTTTTAAATGTAACTATTTTAAACAGATAAATCGCGTATATTTTGGTATTTAAAAATACATTTTTGGAAACGTTTCGAATACTTCACAGTATTTCGTGGTCCAAAAATGTTCGAATACCAAAATATACTCGATTAATCCGTTTAAAATAGTTTCATTTAAAATATATCTATATATATTAGTAAAAAGTATATTATTTTATAAACAAAAGTGGTGCTCGTCTTAATTATTCTATTTATTTCAATATTTAAGGCTATGGTACAAACAAAAGGGAGATGAGCACACAGATGTCACACACATTCATAGGCAGCGACTGAAGCATTTCACTCGATGCTTGGCACATTGCGACATGCTATTCATCACATTTTCTAGACAACCAGACATGAGAACTAAACTAATTGAGGTATATGTGTGCAAAAATACATCTTTTCTTTGGAACACACAAAATTGAACATCAATTCCTAGGTCGTTTTAGATAAAATTATAGTTTTTTGATAGGCACAGTTCTAAAATAGCTATATCTTTATCGTTTTCTAAGTTTCAATTCTCATGTCTTTTTGGACACTGAGTTACCGTCACATTAATGAACTCACCAGTTCCTTTCATGATACAATCTAGTTTGGCAAGCCAGGTTGTCAATACTGTTTCTTTGCTAAGTCCATCTATTTCTGGTAAAGACCTGTAAATTTGGACGTATTGGACACTTTAAGTTGTACGTAAAAATATTATTAATAGAATTATCCATTATTATTTTCCAGCTAACAGTATAAAGAAATTAAATTCTATAATTCGAGACATTATATATTGAGTGGAAGTGTGAGAAATTATATTATTTCTTCGAGCGGGGAATCGAACCTAAAACCAGTCTCGTAAAATGTGCCCAAAAAGAATCCGTTGAAATTAATTTCACCGTATTCTAGAATTACGTTTCCATTTATAAACTGTAATGGATTAGTGTCGAAATATTCAACAAGCGATTATAATTCATTGTCGAGATCTTTTCGGGAGACGACTCGGAAATACGAGCTGGGAACATCGATTTTGCCTTTTGCCTCACCTATTCTTGGTAACCTAACCATCCATCTATTTTTGGTAGTTAGAGAATTTAATTTTGTTTGTACATTTATATAGAAAATAAACTATTATTGGAACTGAGTACAAATCAAGTCTAGCCTTTTGGGAATAAGTTAAATATTTTCATTTTAATATTTAATAATCTATTAATTCTGGAATACGAACGATATGGATTTTGGTTATTCAAGATTAAATTAAACTCGAAAGGGCCTGTTCTTTGATAGTAAATACTGCTTTTCAAATACAAGCACAAATTTTATTATATTGACATCTAACTTTGACTGCCGATATATAAAATTATTTTTAGCAAGAATCAATTCCTGTATATACTTATCAGTTAGTTGCTTATTAGTTGCCACACAGTAAATATATTAGACAGTCGACCAAAGTCATTCAAACCTGACACGTTTTTCGATATTATTTCTGAAGACCTCACGGAAGTCGTGATGGGAACAAGCTCCTGACTTCACCATCTGTTCCACTCTCTCTGACTTGAGGAACACGTCGTAGTAAGACTGCACTGCGTTTTGGAATGCTTCGTCTGCTAGAATTTGCGTTTCTCCTTTAAGGAATGCCTGAACATAATATGATGAAGTTAGTGACATGTTCACGCATTTTGTTGATGTTGAGATAATATTAAAAAAGAATCCATCAAAAAAATCTAGATATCTTTCACCTGTATTTCCTTTTGTTTTTATATTTTTCATATTATGTCTATCCAGGCTGGGAACTGCATATATATAGTACCTATACCTATATAATATATGCCTATATAGTATATACCTATATATAAAGGACCTTTCGACCCCCAATTACAAAGATAATACCGAGTGAAGGTCCATAATGAGAAGTGCAACAGAACATTGCATTTAATTACATAATATTTATAAGATTTACAGATGTATTAGAATTTCATATAAAAATGTTAATAGCAAGAACTGAACACACTGCTGTAAGCACAATTCTTTCATAATACACGTTAAAATAAACATAGCCAATATATAAAAGGCTTTCTTAGATGGACCATAGCTTATAATTTTTTACTTACACTTGTATATATATAAATAGTATATTGAAATACTACCTCAACTTGAAATAAAATATTTTACTATTTTTAAAGTAAATATAATGTGATAAGAAACATTTTAAAAAAGTGATAAGTGTGGAATAACACTTTAATATCATTCTCTCTTGCCAAATTCTTCTTCTCCTTTTCTTAATAATCTTTGGGTAGCAGAAATTTTTAAAAATCTCTCTACAGAGTTACTAACAACGTAAATAAGTTGTAACAAAACGTATCAAAATTTCGATGCAGCCGGGTGTTAAACGCATGGCTTAGCAGTCGGAGCGCTTGGACGGATTCCAATAGGCGCGGGTTTGAATCCCGCTGCATTTATATTTTTATACGTTTTTTTTAAATATTTACCTGAAATCTAGCTTGAATAGTTTCAAGCTGGTGCGGAGTGAGTTTAGTATGTCTCCGGGTCATGTCGGTGGGTTGCTTTGCGTTAAACGGGTGAGCTATACATCTTGACACGAATACGTACAGTTGAAGGCGACGCTTCTTGTCCTCTTCTAGCTTTTCTATCTTTTCCTAAGAAAAAAATAGATTTGTTATAAAGGAATATTTCATTTAATATATTAAATTTTTTTTAAATAGATGCTTATATGATTTTTTTTTATTTTATTTAAATTTAGTAAAAGATTACATTATTGTGTTTATATTTTACTAATATTATACTTGCGTAAGTTTTTGAGAATTGATGAACACTTGTGTATCTTGCACAAAAAACTAGTAAACGAATCAAATAAAAAAAATTGAAAAATAATATAACATACGTCATTATATAATTGTAAAATTTGTAACGACAAATATTTAGTATATATTCTTTTTTTTCTTAGCTTCACGCTTTTTATCCCGCATAGCATTGTAGATAGATAGTAATTAGTGTCAAGACACTCTGTACTTCGCTTTCCACAGAATTCGAGACATTGCGTGTTGAGCGGGGGAACTTAACGCCGCAATTTGCCTTTCCAGAGCGTGGACGTGAAAATAATTTTAAATTAATCACTCCCCCGAGTGTGTTTTGAGCTCACAACCAACAACTTTACAGTAATTCTCGGTTACAAGTCACTGTAAAGTGTTCGAAACGTCAGAATATCAAATATTATAGTAATTTCGAATACCAAAATATATGCGATTAATTCGTTTACATTACTTTCATTTAAAATGTGTAAAAATCACAAAATACAAAGATCTTATTATCCGATATAATATTTTTATAAGTCAAAAAACTATCTACAGGAACTTATGGCTACAAAATACTGTTTAGTACTATTATATAATACAGTAACTAATTGGGCGAAATATGTTTTCCAATAAAAATAATATACGTGATTAATCCAATCAAGAAACTTTAATTTATAAGCGTCAAAAGTCCCGCTAATGCAGAAAACCAGAGTATTCAGAGACAACTTAGTGTCAAGACACTCCGTTGATTGCTTTCCGCACGAAATCGAGAAACGCTTTGTCCATAACAGAGAATATAAAAATATTTCTCCAATGAAAATCATTCCCCTGAATGGAAATCGAACCAGAACCAAGCGCGTTTACAATCAGATTATGTTTTACTGTTCAACCAACCTTTTCTAATATAATATAAATAACACATATATATATATATATATATATATATATATATATATATATATATATATATATATTGCGTGATCGAGTAACATTCATAGAGGTTTTACGAATATAAAGCTGTGCCAGTAGACGTAACTCGCACGCTAGTTTGTTACAACACAATATGTATATTAGGTAATATTTATTTCGTACTCCACTTTGCTCAAAGCTCCCACTGCAAATGAAATATCGTTGCCATAACTTATTACAAATGTCACTTTAATAATTTAATACAAACTAACTTGCTTTCGCACTCATTCATACTAATTAAGTAATAATTATAAATTATATGAAAATAATTTAAACGGATTAATCGCGTACATTTTGTTATTGTGAAGTGTTCGAAATATCCGGTTTTCAAAAATGTATTTTCGAATACCTAAATATACGTGTTAACGTAATTTATTTATAAATAGGTACCATTGGATATTTTATTTTGTAGCTTCACGCTTTTTATCCTACATAGCAGCGTAGATAGAAAGTACTTAGTGTCTAGACACTCTGTACTTAGCTTTCCACCGAATTCGAGACTGCGTGTTGAGTGGTGGAACTCCACGCCGCACTTTGTTATACCGAAACGAAGAAGTGAAAACAATTTAAATATAATCAATTCCTGGTGATCGAACTCACAACCGATCGCGCTTAGTTTGACGCTGTCTTATTTTTTTTTATAGCTTCACGCTTTTATCCCGCGCAGCAGGATAGGCAGAAAGTACCTAGTGTTAAGACACTCCGTACTTCGCTTTCCACCGAATTCAGACATTGCGTGTTGTCTTATTTTTATAATAACTTTTAATCGATTTATGTATTTTACAATTCAATAAGGAAAACTGAAGACAGCCTTACTTCCATTTTGTTTTCAAATGAATTTCAATTTTACGCATCGGGGAAATATCACAAAATATTTTAGATAGAACCATTTTATCAATTGCATAATAAAACTTATTATATTACATATGTAATAATTTCTACTATTTATTATGTTTCTAACTAATTGTACTTATTATACTTTTTTGTAATAATAAATGTGTTTTTCATAATAATAATTATTAATATTTGTGCGGCGTTGAACTCCACCACTCAACATGCAATGTCTCGAATTCGGTGGACAGCGAAGTAAGGAGTGTCTAGGTACTTTCTGTCTACCGTGCTATGTGGGATAAAAGCGTGAAGCAAAAAAAAATTATAAATATTTTTACTATACACTTATCCTGTTACAAATATGATATTTTAAAGCATTTATTATTAAAGAATTTTATAGATTAATATTATTATGGCAAATATATGGGATAGTGTATTAAAAAAAGTTATGCTTGTCAATTTTTATTCATTATTTCCATAATTGTTTGTGGACTTGCGGAACTTAACACCGCGCTTTCGTAAAACAAACCAATGAAAACAATAAAAATAAAAACAAATACATAAACATTTTTATTAAAAATAAATTATCTATCGCATAAACTACACCAGTTTAATTTAATTCAATCATATATTTGTTTAATTACCTGAGGGTCCTGGTCTTTGTCAGAGTGGCTGGTGCCAGAGGGGCTGGGCGAGGGCGCCGGGGCTTCCCCCGAGCTGGCACTCCCCGTCGACGTCCTGCGTAAAAACGATCTAAACGCTCTATAGCATTAATAGTCAATGTAAGTGATTATTGTTCACACAAACTGATAAATATTGAAATTTTTTGAGTTTCAAATATTATAATTAAAAGCAAAACCTTTGCATTTCAACTGTTATTGAATTAGTTATTTTCAGTGTGTGTGAACGTATGGTCATGTTATGATACTATAAAGCTATTTTAATAATACTAATTGAAGTAACAATAGAGATATATATTATTCTATATTAATTCCTAGAAATAAATATATATATATAGCTTTAGCTTAAAACTGTAAAAAATTAGGAATCGAACCATTTAAAGCGTTTGTGCCAAATTAATTTCAATTTTATTACAAAAAAAAAATACTTAATATTCTCTGTGGATAATATTTACATACCTTCAATTATTAAAATATAATTTGACAAGAAAAATTTCAATATTCTATATTAAAATTTATATTATTATACTATTATATTATTTCTAATCTAAATTATAAATATATATCTAGCTAAGCTAGCACTAAGTACTAATATTTACTTCAACTGGGAATTGAACCCGCTCCAACGTTACTCTACACTACTTCTATACTATAGCCCAAACCTGTAATGTTTCATGAAACGAAATGGTCGTGAGCTATTTTCTTCGAATATTTTAAAGTTTTGCTCATTTAAATATTAAGAAAATCTTCTTATAATAAAATATTTTATTTATTTAAACGGATTAATCGCGTATATTTTGGTATTCGAAAATACGTTTTTTGAAACCTGACGTTTGGAACACTTTACAGTAGTCCGTCCGTCGGTCACAGGTAGCCCTGTCTATAAAATATACGCGATTATTCTGTTTAAAATATTTTCGTTTAAAACCTTTTTAGTTTTTTCTGTGATAATTTTATTAATATTTTTTATAAATAAATTATAATTACAATGGCACAGTTGAGAAATGTCTGATTGCATACATTGGTTATGAGTTCTATCTCACTAGAGAGAAAACTTGTTTAGTTAGACAAAATGCGGCGTTGAGATCTGACATTCAAAGCAAATTGTTTTTACAGTTGACGGAGAGTTACATTTTTAAAAGCTTTTTAGGAACTTACTTATTTGTTTAATTATACATAAGAATACATAAGTTTTGAATAACAAAATTAATTAATTTTTACTATTATATATTTATTAAGTTTTTTAACAAAATTCATGGTTCAAATCTTTTTTATTTCAATTTTCAAGTGAAGTTTGAAATTCAATTAAACTGAATTTTGACAGACTAATCAATTAAGGGTGGAAAAACTAATTATACTATGTTCTTTTTATTTTTTTAGCTTCACGCTTTTATTCCGCATAGCAGGGTAGACAGAAAGTACCTAGTGTCAAGACACCGTACTTCCCTTTCCACCGAATTCAAGACAACGTGTTGAGCGGCGAAACTCAACGCCGCGCTTTGTCTTACTAGAACAAGGAAGTGATTTTTTGTTTTTTTTTTAATTTTTATTAAGACTATAGAAACCTGTCCATACATTTTATTACATATGATTCTTTTCATTATTATTTTCTCATACAATTTAAAGTGCTTATAAGACTCATAGAGACGCTAGAGTCTCTATGTGTTTTCTAAGAGAGTCCAGGATTTATAATTAGTTGCATTGACTTGACTTGCCTGACTGTGTTATACATTTGTATGAATCTATATTAAATATTAGAAACTTTTATATACTAGTTTAATTAACATTAAGTTTAAACTTATGATGAGTTTAAAAAATTGATGTCTGTTTGTAATTAAAAAAAATATTGTTTAATGCATATGTATGTATACACGGTACATTTACTAAAATAACATTTTTTTTGCGATTTTTGTCTGTATGTCTGTATGTTCCAATTAATCTCTGGAAGGGCTTTACCAATTTTGAGTGGATTTTCATAGGCTTCATTGATATAATGTGGAATAATAAAGGCAACTTTTATTTTAGAGTTATAAAATCCGATATTTAATTCCACGCAGATGAAGTCAATCCCTGTGCATTTCAAAATTAGTATTATTGAAATAATTAGTGGAATTTTTTCTACTAACAATCTAGTATAAAATAAAATTCCCACTAATTACCTCAACAATAGTAATTTTCAAATGTAAGTATTATATACATATAATAATTGTGTATTTTTTACTATATCTTCCCATTTCTACCTAGACTCTAAGTTATATTTATGTACGTATGTATACCTTATAACCCCCAAGTCTATAAGTCACGACAAATCTCAACCATTTTCTAATAATTTCAAATAACTTTACATTATAGAAACAAGTAAACTTAAGGTAGCCAGATTCGAACCCGCATCTCTTTCCAATTATATTAAATTTTGAAAACTTAAGTTGTTTTTTTAATATTTAAATGAGCAATAGGTATTTCCATTATACTCACTGGGGTGGTGCGAGCGCGGCCGCCTCCCGCTGCCGCGTGGCCGGGTGGAGCGGGGCGGCCAGTGGCGCTGTCGTCAAAGGGCTTGCTCCTGTATTAATTATTAATTTGAAGTTTGGTTACATTTTATATGTTAGCATTATTATTGAGGCCAGTTATGGCGTGAGACAGCGTCTGACTGTAAAGGCCATCGGTTGTGGGTTCGAGTCCTACTCGGGTGTGTGATTATATTTAAAGTATCTTCATATCTTCGCTCTGGTAAAACAAAGTGCGGCGTTGAGTTCCGCCACTCAACACGCAATGTCTCGAATTCGGCGGAAAGCGGAATGCGCAGGACATTAGACTCTTGAAGCTAAATGTATGTTTTTCGGTTTTTAGTTTTTTTTTAATATTTTTTTAGGTTTTTTATTTTAAAAAATTATATATCAAAACTAGTTGAACGAAAATTTTGCCTTTTCATCGGATGCACGTACTAATTTTCAAGTAAATTTAACAGAAAGTGAGTTAAAATGCCCTTGTAAGTTTTTATTTTATTGATAGTTAGTGGAAATTAAAAAATCGAACGCAGAACAATGGCGTACAAAAAAAAATCTAATAAATGGTGAAAAAAAATCTAATAAATGGTGAGAGGTAGAAATTAGTAGACAGAGCGTCTAGACACGTTCCAAGAGGTGCGGGTTCGAGTCCCACTAAGTTCAAATGTAAAAAGTGTCTAAGATTTCGCCTAATGGTTGGACAAACAGATAGACAGATATATCATTTTTGGATTCAGTATCAATATAGTAAAACCCCTGCCACTTGTTTTTTCTTTACTTTTTTCCAAATCACAGACTTCTACAGTTTTATAGTAAGTATTGATTTGGTCAAGACTTAGTTCAATTATCAATTACTGCTATAAATTCATAAACAGATATTATTTAGTATATAAAGGTTTTAACTTCTTCTATATTTTCCCGATTTTGCCCGATTATGTCCGATTATCCATATATTGAAATATACAGGTGACGATACTCTCACGTAGTTAAAGGTATATATATATTTGCTTGACGTACACTACATACTCGTATTTGTTTTATTATTAAATTAGTGCTTGCGGCTCCGGTTGGTGGCGGCTGAGGAAGAACACTTTGATGTTTCAACGAGTAGTCGATACCGCGCTGTCTAACCTTAGTCCCACAGAACCTGTTCGATTTTCTATGTATAACTGTTAAAATATTTTCTACAGTTCCATGCTTAATCGCTTACAGGGTTACAGTGTTGTCAAAGAAAGCCCAGTGTCAAGACACTCCGTTGACTTCCTAGCACTCGAATTCGAGACAATGATACAGTGGCGTGCTCAACGCCGCGCTTTGTTTTACCACAGCGGAGAATCTAAATAATTTTTAAAATTAATCATTCCCCCGAGTGAAAATCGAACTTACACCCCAAATACATTCATTTATTATATAATATTGTTTTTTTTTAATATTATTAAAAAAAATCTATATTATTATTGTGTCCTAGAACAACGTTATTAGTATGTACTGTTATTGTTATTGTTCTTACCGTACAGTTATTATACTCTATCGACCACGTATTTAATCATTCGTAACACTTTGTTGGTATCGATATCTAAATTACTGACGCGTGTTACTTAAATGCTATATGTCGTACGAGTGTGATGTTATCAGGAAACGCTCTTTTAATTATTTTTTTTATTATTTTTAAAATAGCATATAAATATGAAGAGATGTGCCTAATATTAGAACTTATTTAACTATATATATATATATATATATATATATATATATATATATATATATACGTACTGGTAGAACCATTGCGTAAAATTCGCGTTGCCTTAGCTAAAAAATGTTATAAAAAAATCTAATGCATTTCAGCACAAGCATAGCAGGGTAGAGGGAAAGCAGAGTGTTTATTGGTGGAGCTCAACGCTTCGTTTTGTCTTACCAGAGCGAGTGAAGGAAAAATTATTTATTCCACTGAGTGGGACTCGAGCCCACAACACTGTGCCACGATCAGCCTCAAATAAAGCATTATTAATTTTTATTTACCAAAGTATTATTTTTTTAATTATATTAATAAAAAGATAGACAATATACGATTTAGACAAACGGCGAAAGAATGATACCACCTCTATTTTTTTTATATCTTCACGCTCTTATCCCGCATAGAAGGGTAGACAGAAAGTAACTAGTGTCAAGACACTCTGTACTTCACTTTCCACCGAATTCGGGCCATCACGTGTTGAATGGTGGAACTCAACGCCGCACTTTGTCTTTACCAGAGCGAGAAAGTGAAAATAATTTAAATATAATCACTACCCCGAGTGGGGATCGAACTCACAACCGATCGTGTTTACAGACAGACGCTTTTCCATTGCGCCACGACCGGCCCCACCTACGTAATATAATAATATATAAAATCCATTGTTGTGATTCATTTTTATCTAATTAAGATGAATTTTGAGTTAGCCCTATTTATTTAGTATATCTGTAACATTGGGTATTGCTCCTAAATATTAATACAAAACACCTACCCTCCTTTTTATCTATGATTTGCCTTACATTGTTCGATGTGTATATAAGTCGGCAAATAAAGCCACACGGGGCCTTTTTTACTCATTGTCTTTATAAGAATAGTAAGTTATGGAAGGTGCTACCTATTTTGCTGATCCTAACATTATTATTATTATTTCAATATATTTAACGTGTGTATTCTAACACTTGTTCCCGCGAACGGGGATTGAACTTAAAACCATCAAATTTACCGTCAGACACTTGCCAGCTGGAATACAACGGCTCCCTATAGGTGTAGGTATTTTAAACTTTTGTATGAATACATTGATACGCCTCTAGTAAGATTATTGGCAATTTCAAAAATCTTTGTAAAACCAATCTCTTTTAAATTGTGAATGGAAGCGTTGTGTCTGAATTGAAAACGAATGTTACTTTTCCTTTGAGTTTTATTAAAAGCTACATATTATACTTTCGAGCCACTATTGATTGTTTTAAAATGACAAAGCTCGGGCGGAGCTTTAATAAGAACAAAGCAATTTTTTTTATATTTGCAAATCTGCCAGCTTCACGTTTTATCACGTATACATTTCACGTATTTTGACTATTTTCCGCCTGAAATCGAGGCATTGCGTGTTGAATGGTGAACTCAACGCCGCTATATGTCTTATCGGAGTGGAGAAATGAAAATTAATTTTAAATATAATTTATACTTTAAGCTAAACACTGTTCTATGCTCAACTAAGTGGGGAAAATGAAAATAACTATACTTATTGTCACATAATCGTCTGTACGTGGAAGATTTCTCAGAAAATTAATAATGAGGCCATTCGTAAATGTGAAATTTTGCCCGTTTGTCTGTATGTTTGTTCACGCTAATCCCGGAAATGGCTTAACAGTTTTAAATGCAATTCTCGCTATTGTACTTTGTAATTAATTTTTAACATTAAATGTAGGTTTTATTTCAATCAGTACATAAATAAGAAAGTTATATGAATTTAAAGTATTTTGTTAAAACAAAATTAAAACAAAAAACAACTACGCAAATGAAGTTGCGAGCATTCACTAGTTTCAAATAAAATTATACTAATTCGCTATTGTTAAGCGAAAGTAGCGTCGAGATAATAATTGTCGTTTTAATAGCAATTAAACAAATTTCTCATTAAGAAACATTTTTGAAAAAACGTATAAAAATTTGAACGTAGCGGGATTCGAACCCGTGCCTCTTGGATACCGTTCAAGCTCTCATACCGCTTTTGTTACAACTTTTTTAGGTTGTTAGCATCACTCTAGAGAGATTTTTACAAATTTATACTACTTTAAGATTAATAAGAAATAATCGTTTAACAAGAGAGATTGCTATTTTATTTTAATATTTACTATATTAGTAAACGTTTTTGACAAAACGTATAAAAATTTGAACGCAGCGGGATTCGAACCCGCGCCTCTTGGATACCGTCCAAGCGCTCTGACTGCTAAGCCATGCGTTCTACTACCAGCTGCGTCGAAATTCTTATTCGTTTTCTTACAACTTATTTATGTTGTTAGCATCTCTGTAGAGAGATTTTTACAAATTTCTACTACTTAAAGATTATTAAGAAATAATCGTTTAACAAGAGAGATTGCTATTTTATTTTAATATTTACTATTTTTAAAGTGTTATTCCACACTTAGGATTAGAAAACATTTTTGAAAAAACGTATAAAATGCTAACAACATAAATAAGTTGTAAGAAAACGTATAAGAATTTCGACGCAGCTGGTAGTAGAACGCATGGCTTAGCGGTCAGAGCGCTTGGACGGTATTCAAGAGGCGCGGGTTCGGATCCCGCTGCATTCAAATTTTTATACGTTTTATCAAAAATGTTTTCTAATCCTAAGTGTGGAATAACACTTTAAAAATAGTAAATATTAGTAAACGTTTTTCAAAAAACGTATAAGAATTTCGACGCAGCTGGTAGTAGAAAACCTGGCTTAGCAGAGCGCTTGGACAGTATCCAAGAGGCGTGAGTTCGAATCTCGCTGCGTTCAAATTTTTATACGTTTTACAAAAAGGTTTTCTAATCCTAAGTGTGGAATAACACTTTAAAAATAGTAAATATTAAATTTTTAATTAAAAAAAACATTTTAAAAACAAGCTATTTACACAGTATCCTTTAAGCCCTTTCATTTAATACCCGCATTGGGTATATTGTGCAAAAACTCATAATCCGCCATTTTGTTGCGGCGGCCATTTTAGATCGACAACAATTTGTTTTATAAATAATTCACTTGTCATCAGAATTGAAGTCGTACTCCAAAAGAATTCACACACACTAACTAACACGCTTAATAAAAGCCTTATAAGTTTATTCATATTAAACATCATATTACATTCCATATGATAAAAGAGTCACGTTTAATAAAGAAAACACAATATGATCTTATTGCTTCAAGCGATTTCTTCCAAACATTGGTTGGATAATGAAATTGGATAAAAAAAATTATAATAATATGTCGTTTTTCCCGTTTTTCCAGGAATTTTGGGATCTTTATCCTGTTTTGATATTTACCAGGAATTTATGTGACACTGTTAAGCTTTATAACCTAGAATATATAATTCTACATGTGCGTTGTCTGTCTGTCACGTAGTGATTAATAGAGCAATGTTATATATATATATATATATATATATATATATATATATATATATATATATATATATACAGATAAAATTGTTTAAATAAATTCATTAATTTTTGCAAGGTGAGCTTTTCGAGAGTTCGAGGGAGACTTAGGTTGAATTTAGAAAACACAATATCAAAGATACTGGAGAAAGCTCCGGTAACAACCACGGGGACGCCGCGAAGGGCATGTATGAAGAAGTTAATGACATGAAGAAAAGGTGTGCAAGGAGCGTAGCTCTCCATACCCTCTGTGCCTCTCGTTCTCACCTTCTCAGTAAGCAAGGTCGTGAATTCAGATGGAAAACAAAGAATAGAGTGTCTGAAACTATACTCCTATTAAAAAAATCATTGAACTGTACCCTAAAGAAAATTATTATTGCTATTAAATCTTCATTTCAAGATGAAGAAGGCCCTTACAACTTAATGATATAAACTTTTGTGTTCCTTCATAAAAAGTTTGACTTTTTACTTTGCCTATTTAATAATGGAAGTGCCGACACCTTGTGATTCCAAAGTTCTGGCCATTTTCAGTTAAAAGTTTTTTATATTTTTTTTTATTTTGATTACTTTCTCTTATCTAAATTGATATTGTGAAAAAAACTACTCAGGTTTTTTTTTCCATTTTTTTATTTATTTAATCTTTTTTTAGCTTCACGATTTATCGTCAGACACTACCTAGTGTCAAGACACTGTATTGACAACCACTAAACTAAAAGCCATTTAATGTTTAATTAAACATTTTTTTACCAATGACGAAAGGGGGAAACAAATCCTCCCAAAGTACAACTTTTGATTAAACTAAAACCTCATACTGTTATTAGTTTTACAGAGTACATTGAAATACGTGTTTATTCAAGTTATATCAATAAGAAAGTTGGAGCAGGATTTTGATTTCCACATCAGTAGAGCAAATAGGGAAAAGTTGCTAAGGTTACTGAGATACCCTGTTTTAGACGGGTTTTTGGACTTCATATCTACGTACGTAAATATATATATGATATGTAATTTATTTATTTGTTATATTCATTTTGTTTTGCTCGTTCATCAGGAAATTCTTAATTAATGGATAAAGGCATTACTATGGTGAGTATTATTGAAATAGTCGTTAGTTTACAATTTTCAAGATAAATTTATTGATATTTTATAATATTTTTTCCGCCGTACGTAGAACGAGGCCGGTCGTGGCGCAATAAGACAGTGTCTGACTGTAAACACGAACGGTTGTGGGCTTGATTCCCGTTGGTGGAATAGATTATATTTAAATTTGTTTTATTTCCTGGCTTTAGTAAGTCTAAAAGCGGCGTGGAGTTCCGCCACTCAAATGTTTCTTGAAATCAGCGGAAAGCGAAGTGTGGGGTCTCTTAACAGGTACTTTCTGTTTACCCTGCTATACGTGATAATAATTTTTATATTAATATTTATTATATTAATAGTAATTATTAAGACAATTCATATTATACAAATTGTAATAAATTATTAGGTAGCACTAAAATTTCTCTCAGAAGGATTACATTTAATTGATTAGATTTACATTATCTTAGGCAAGTAGCTCTAAATAATTGACCTAGTTTAGTACAGAATTTAACAAAGTAAGTCGGTATATTAATTTTTAATGACACTATTTTAAATCTATTAATCGCGTATATTTTTGTATTCAAAAAGGTGGGACTCTACTTGTAAAGTAAAGGAAATTAAAAATAGAAATTACAAGTAAAGACAAAGTGCGGCGTTGAGTTCCATCACTCAACACGCCATGGCCCGACTTCGGTGGAAAGCGAAGTACGGAGTGTGTTGACACTAGGTACTTTCACTAGGTCTACCCTGCTATGCGAGATGAAAGCGTGAAGCTAAAAAAAAAGAAGATTACAATTAACTAATTTAAGAAGTCAGTAGATATTTTTAACTCACATCGTCTAATCTAATTTATTTTCATTGACTGGTTAATGATTTTTTCATATACTATTCCGATAACAATATAATCGACAAGGACAGCAATGACATTTATTCAGACACAACTATTTTGTTTTTTTTTATCCCGCATAGCAGGGTAGACAGAAAGTACGTAGTGTCTAGACACCGTACTTCGCGTTCCACTGAATTCGAGACATTGCGCGTTCAGTGGCGGAACTCAACGATGCACTCTGTCTTACCAAAGCGAGGAAGTGAAAATAATTTAAATTTAGATCAGTTCCTAAAATGAGGATCGAACCCAAAAATAATAATAATTCTTAAATAACAAATGTACAGTTACTTGCAGTAATATTAATAATTCACCGATTTAAAGCAGACTAAGAAATGATTTACAGAAAAATATATATTTATTTTTTTCAGTAAGCAACTAAATTGTAATATTATATGTTTATAGAATAATTAAATCTTTGATTTTCGCAATTTTTACACATTTTAAATGAAACTATTTTAAACGTTTCAATAGCGTGTAGCTTGCTATTCGAAAATACATTTTTGGACCTGACGTTTTGAACACTTTACAGTAGTCCGTGATCACACTCGCGGGTAGACTGAGGTGGCAATCTTCTGTTGGTTGAGAGAAAAATAAATAAATAAATATATTTTACCTGGTAAGCCCGCTGTTGAGCCTCGAGGAAGTTCAGGCTTGCCCCTAACTGATGGTCGTCCACCGGCAAGTCCTCCAGGAGGTACCACTGGGAACAAGGGTAACAAATATGAAGTTTCTAACATAGTTAAAGTACTTGAAGAAATGCAATTATGTAAATAGGTCGGTCGTGGCGTAGTGAGACAACGTCTGACTGTAAACGGTTGTGGGTTCGATTAACACTCAGAGGACTGATTATATTTAAAATATTTAATTTTTTTTCCTCTGGTTAAATAAACGCGGTGTTGAGTTCCGCCAATCAACATACAATAATTGGAATACGACGGTAAGCAGAGTACGTATATATATATATATATATATATATATATATATATATATATATATATATATTGCAATTCGTAATCTTTGCGAGTTTGACAGGATTCTCTCTGTGTTAGTGTTTCGCTATGTATTTTTTGTACATTTAAACCTAATTTCAATCACAATATATACTGAGTAGCGACACTCAATGCCACGGCCGTGTCCAAATTTATCACATTCGTATAACATTATAAAATTGATCGCCATAAAACTTCTAGCCGTTCATAACTATTCATATTTTATTACTAGTAGTTACACTATAACTCTCACTATACAAATATTTTATGTTGATTATTATATATCTATATACATTATTATATACATTATTATTTATATATTTAAATTATTTTCACTTCCTCGCTCTGGTGAATACAAAGAGCGGCGTTGAGTTCCACCACCCAACACGCAATGTCTCGATTTCTGTGGAAACTACCCTGCTATGAAAAAAAATACATATGTTATTTGGTACCTCTACCCTGCTATGAAAAAAAATACATATGTTATTTGGTACGTCCTGTGGGTACAAATTCCCCGGTTTGAATATATACGTTCAGTAATGCTTATTGCGTATGGTGTTCAATTCAAATCTTACTTTAGTTAAAATCTATATAAGAAAATGAAGAGAGAAAATGTTTTAAAAAAACGCGGCGTTGTATTCCGTTATCCGATACAATTATTTTACACAGAAAATGAAAACAGAATTACATTAAATTAAGAACTCGCCCGAAGATTATGAAGATCTATCCAAATTTCGAAGGAAAATGCTAAAGGAATAATATATTAAATACAATTTCAAGTTTATCTCAAATAATAAATGATTAATGTATACGAATTCTGAAACAGAATATATTATTGCGAAATCATAATTGATGGCTATGTACTTTGATTAAGATGTAGTTAGATATTGCTGTACTCATGTATATATATATATATATATATATATATATATATATATATATATATATATATATATAAAAACGTAATCGTAATCAGTTGTGGATTCAATCCCCACTCGGGGGAGTGGTTATATTTAAAATATTTTCACTTCTTCTGGGAAATAACAAAGTGCAGCATTGAGTTTCACCACACAATGCACAATGTATCGAATTCGGTGGAAAGCGAAGTACGGAGTGTCTTGACACTAGTTACTTTCTATTTTTCCTGCTATGCGTGATAAAAAGCATGAAGTTTGTATAAAGTGGATTTTCACGGTTTTACACATTACGGATTAAACGGATTAATCGCGTATATTTTGGCATATTTATTTATTATATAGAGAGAGTCATTGTAGTGACAGTCTATCTGTGAACACGGACTACTGTAAATTGTTCGAAACGTCAGGATTCCAAAAATGTATTTTTTAATACCAAAATATATGCGATTAATCACTCCGAATTCGAGATATTGTGTGTTAAATAGTGGAAGTCAACGCCGCGCTCTGTCTTACTAGAGCGATGACAAGACAATAAACATTTGCCGATCCGATCGCGTTTACGGTCAGACGCTATCTAACTACACTACGACTGGCTTCTAAGTAAATGCAATCAGTTACGGGTTCGATTCCAGCGGGGGAATCGTTTGAATTATTTTCATTTCATTAAAATTAAACGCCGTGTTAAGTTACGCCACTAAACAAGTGATTACGGAGGGAGTGTCCTGACTCTTGGTACTTCTTATTCCTTCCTGTCCCTGCTATGCGGGATTTTTCACCCTTTTGGGTGAAGCCAAAATATTTGTTACTAAGCTTTCCATCTGCGCGCTTAAGGAAAATTCAAGAATATATGTAAAACTTCCTCATATAGTATAATTGCTTAGGCGTGGCTTTCCAGAAGCTAACGTGAATTGAATGCCCCATTTTATATTTATATACAAATTGATTCTTCTGTAACAGACTACGTTACATTTACGTAAATATTCGAAACATTATATTTGAAGAACGTCGCTCGTTTGTTTATTAAATTGTTGGAAATGACTTTTTCGTAGAGCGTTCCTTTCTGTCTTTGAGGTTGTTACTAACTGTGTATTTATATTTTTCCTTCTTGTACTTGTTTGATTAATTCTTTCTTCATATGAAATGGTTTCTGTTAAAATGATAAAGTTTAAAAATTATGTTTTTGTTCCTTTTTTTCACTACAAAACAAAGCGGCTCTGCTCTCCGCTTTCCGCCGAATTCGAGAATTTGTATATTGAGTGGTGGAAGTCAACGCTACGTTTTATCTTGCCAGAGCGAGGAACTGCAAAATAATTTAAATATAATCCTTCCACCGAGTGGGAATCGAACTCACAGCCAATCGCGTTTACAGCGAGACGCTGTCCCACTGCGCCACGACCGGACACTGCATTTTTTATAGGTTTATATTATATCTGGCATAGCTGAGACAGATAGAACGTAGTGTCAAGACACTCCATTTGCCACTTTTTGCGTAAAATTTATTACGTATGGAGTGGTGGAACTCAATATTTTGTTTTTATCGTTACATTCAACACCGATTTAGTTGTTGTTTAGCTTCACGCTGTTATCCGGCATAGCAGGGTAGACAGGAAGTACCGGGTGTTAAGACAATCCGTATATTGCTTTCCGCCGAATTTCAGACATCGCGTGTTGTATTGCGGAATTCAACACCGCTTAGTCTTGCCAGAGCGAGAATTCTACTATCTAATTTGTCGTTTTCTATTTTTATATTTATTTTATATTTCTATATATATTTATGGATACAATTAATATTTTCCTAACATCTTTTATATATAGAATTAGTTTTTCTATTCCTTTTCTATACGAATAGATATTGTAAGATTTTATCTGGATATTCCTTTTCTTTTATGGATAATATACTACTTCATTACATTGGTTATTTTTTTTCTATATAAATCAATTTTTTTTAGTTTTTTTAGTAGACAGAAAGTACCTAGTGTCAAGCCACTCCGTACTTCGGTTTCCACCGAATTCGAGATATTGCGTGTTGATTGGTGGAATTCAACGCCGCTTTGTGTCTTTAACCGAGCGAGGAAGTGAAAATAATTTAAATATAATCACTTCCCCGAGTGTAGATCGAACCCACACCTGATCGCGTTTACAGTTAGACGCTGTGACATTGCGCCATGACCGACTTCTTAAATCTTATTTTTTGGAACGTAAAATTAATTTCGAGACGTATTTTTTTGTTTATTGCCAAATTTAAATAATCATGAAAAGCAAGTACAAATAGAAATTATTTACTATGCCACAGGACAATGATAAGATATTCTTAGAACATGTTAGGTAGTTAGTTAGTTAAAAACTTTATTGCACATTGATAAAATAGTACATAGGTTTTAAAAAAAAGCCAGCTTTATCACTGAGAGTGATCACTTCCAGGCAACCAAATTATAAGAAAAACCAACAAAACATAACATGAATAAATATCATACTAATGTATTAACATTAGTGTGGTTTTAAATACAGTTGGTACTCAATTAAGAAGCTGATTATTGTCAAATTCATTGTAAAATGATATTTGAAAAGAGCAACTGTTTAGTTTCTCGCCAGCACTTTCAGTTGGACTGACAATACTGACATTTGTGTTGATTGACGATTTGAAAGTGCTTGTAAACAGCCTAATTGTCAACGTAGTTCAATTGTATATATAACTTTTTTCCACCTGTTTGTCTGTCTCTGAAACGGTCACATCGATTTTGACTGAACTTTGACTAACAGATAGCTTTGTTTTAAACATATTAATTATAGGTTTAGAGATATAAATTTCCACGAAGTCGCAAACCCAGATATATAATACAAAAGGAAAGATTACGTAACTTATGTAACTTGAACTTAGAAAGAAATGATTAATATCTTTGAAAAAACGTATAAAAACGTAAAAAAATCCTAAGTGTGGAATAACACTTTAAAAATAGTAAATATTAAATTATTAATATCTAATCTTTATGGCCTAGAAACCAAAATTTCTACGAAAATCGAATAAAGTAATTAACGTGTAGATGACAATGACAGAATTCCATTCCAAATATTGGAAATCTTCCAGATCTATGACGAAACGACTGATGTCAAGGATGGAGCGTTATTAGCTGGAGTAAACTAATTTATACCAAACCACTAACAGTTGACCTCTTTATCAATACGCTCTGTTGCTTAAGAGTGCTCCAAGATATAAAAGGCGCTATTTAATGTGCAATATACTTTTATTACTTAATTATTTTGTTTAAGATCTTCTTAATATCTGTTTTATTTGATGTCAGGTCGAATTGCTATTTGGAGATTTGAAGGAGTGAGTCGAAGATATCTAAAGAGATATATAGATAGATAGATAGATAAATAGATAAATAGATAGATAGATATATACATAGATAGATAGATACTCTTTATTGCATACAACACTAAATAAACAAATGAGAAGAATACGAAAAATCATAATTTGCAGCGTACAAGGGCGACCTTATCACTGACGGTGATCTGTTCCAGATAACCTTAGTTTTATACATTTTAATGCATAGAATTTATTGGGGTGAAAAAAGATAAAAATAATAATAAACAAAAAAACGGAAGTGAACAGTTTTTTAGCCTTACGCTTTTATCCGGTACTTAGTGTTAAGACACTCTGTATAAGCTTTCCATCGAATTCGAGACATTGCATGTTAAAATTAAGAGTTAAATATCCATAGAAATTTAAAAATAGATATATAAAAATAAACTTGAGGCCGGTCGTGGCGTGGTTGGTTCATTAAGAAATAGTAAGAGACTTGTCTGGCGCTATGGTGGTTGTAATGCTCATTGAATACAATGATTCTATATATATTTTTTAGAAAACGTACAAAAATTTGAACGCAGCTTCAAACCCGCATTCAAACCCGCGCCTCATGGAAACCTTCCTCGCGCTCTGATAGCTAAGCCATGCGTTTTTCTACCAGCTGTTAGTAGAAATTTGCTATTTATTTTAATATTACTATTTTTAAAGTATTATTCCACACTTATGATTAGCAAACATTTTTAAACTTCCCACTTTATTAAAATATGTGACATTAGGTTGTGTCTGACTCTGATAGCCTGAAATCGGATTTTGGGTATGTTTTATCACAGAAGAGAAAATGTCTAACAGAATGAAATCATTCCATTGAATATAGTGTATGAATATATTGAATATGGCCTACTGGGCCACATTAGTCTCAATATGTAATCTATATAGGTACCTATATTATATATTAAAATTTAGCCACCCGATATACTCTATACGCAATTAGGCATTTATATACGCTTGGAATGGCAAGAACGTCAGCGCCATTCCATAACTCAATGTAACGATTTTAATAAATAACTATATTTTTAGCTTATGGTCTTGTTACTTTGTCCCGCATAGGAGGGTAGTTAGTGACCACCCAGTGTCCAGCTAGCAAGTTTTAGCTTCCCACTTGAGCCCTTGCAGGGTAATCAGAAAGGACGGCCAAACGCTACGGTCCCCGCAAACCTCTTTCGTCCACTGTATTAACCTCTTCATACATACCCTTCGTGGGGTCCTCGCGCTTTTTACGTGACCTTTCTCCTGTATCATTGATACTGTGTTTTCGAAGGTCAACCGAGGTCTTCCACGACGTCTCGTATCGTTCACCTTTGACACATAAGTCTTTCTTACCATTCTTTATATACAGCTTGGTAGTCAGTAGTCGTGCCTTACCGCTCGTGGTACCGTACCGGTATAGTAATGCCAAATTGTGTATTTCCAAATATATTATTATAATGCGAATAACAGTCGATTTATTGAATCGATATATTATATTTATAGATAATATATTTTTAAAAAACGTTTACTAATTTAAAACTATTTAATGTAACTACATAATTTTGATAATTTATTTGAAATATATTTGATAATTTTAAATGAAACCACTATAAACTGATTAATGCGTATTTTTTGGTATTCTAGAAGAACATGCATTTAAAAATCCAACGTTTTCAAAATTATATTTTTGAACACCAAAATATACGGAACACTTTACAGTAGTAATTAATTTACTTTAATTAATTTCATTTCATTTAATTTTTTCAGCTTCACGCTTTATCCCTTGTGGGGTAGTCATTATCCTCTTTATACATGCCCTTCGGGTCCTCATGGCTTTTTCGTGACCTTCCTCCAGTATCTTCGACACTGTGTTTTTGAAGGTCAAACGAGGTCTCGCCCGACCTCTCGTACCACTCACCTTGGTTTCATAAATCTTCCTTATCATTCTTTCATCACTCATTCTCTCAACGTGCCTAAACCACCTGAGCATGTTCTTCTTCATTCTTACTGTGACATTCGCGCTTACACCTGCTATTCTACGTATCTCCCCGCTGCATATACGATCAGCTAAACTGACTCCGCATATCCGACGAAGAGATCTCATCTCTACTGCATTCAACTTTCTTTTATTCTTCTTTTGACACGCCCACCTTACGCTGCCGTATAACAACGTCGGTATTAGTACTGCATTGTGAACGATAAGACGTGCAGGTACGTGTTGCCGTCGCATCAATGCAGCAAGAGTACCGTTAACTCCGTTACCGGCAGCAACACGCATTTCCACATGCATTTCGTATCTTCCATCTCTACTAAACATACTTCCCAGATATACCACCTCATTAACTTGTTCTAATATCGAAAGATATTGGAAAGGTGGAATACCACCTCATTATGTGATGATAATAATCTACCCTAATCTTGCATTCCGTTCTTCCTATATCTCTTTGAAATACTAGAATTTAATTATAATTTATTAAATTAATTTTAATTAATTTCATTTCATTTAATTTACCAAAATATGGGGTTTCCCAATAAGAACGATATGTTTTGAAATTGAAATAAAACGTGTAATATATGTTCGAATTTCGTGCTCAATGGCTTTATTTGATAGGATTTAAGAATTTTTATGATTTAAACAAAATATCGTTCAAATGACCGCCACGACTTTTTTTGCACTGATGAATACGATCGGTCCAATTTTCGATGACTCGGTGCAGCATTTCGGCTGGTATGGCCGTTATAGTCACTCGAATGTTGCGTCTTGAATAGGTCTTGAATCGTAGCTGGTTTATTGGCATACACTTGAGAACTTAACATACCCCCACAAAAATAGTCCAAGGGTGTAAAATAACATGATCTGGGTGGCCAATTGTGAGGACCGTTGCGAGAAATAACCGACTCACCAAACTTATCACGCATAAATCCATTGTGACGGTCGCAGTGTCAATGTTGCATCGTCTTGTTGAAAATAAATGTCGTCCGCATCGATTTCATACACTTCAGGCAAAAAAAATCGTTCAACATGTGACGATAACGGTCGCCATTGACAGTAACAGTACGGCCTCCGTCGTTTTTGAAAAAGTACGGGCTAATGATTCCACCGTACCGCACCAAACAGTCAATTATTCAGGATATAATGGTGTTTCATGAACCAATCTTAGATTTAACTCACTCCAGTAACGACAATTCTGTTTGTTCACATAACCATTGATTTTCCTAAGAAATTAGGTGTCCGTTTCCATCATTTCAAGCGCCCAATCAGCAAATTCACGACGTAATCAATAGCCTGCTGACTTGAGTTCTTGTGCCCACACAATCTTGTATGGATGTAGGCCAAGATCCTCATTCTGGATAAGATCCCAATTCTTATCCAGAATGACAACTTTTTTTTGATTTTCTTCGACACTGGCTGATACGGCGGCAATATTTTCTTGGTGTTCCTGTTGGTGGTCTACTATTCACTCTCCAGTTTTTGGATTATGCGACATATAGCGAGCTCAGACGGTGCACCATGACGACCATATTTAGCACGAAATGCTCTTTGAGTAGAGACAATACTTCTCGAATTTTGATAGAAAATTTGGACAATTTCCAAACGTTGAGGTAATATTAACTTGTTTATGATTAAATGGTAAACATTACTGAACACAAAACAACACAAATGTCAAATGTTAAACAACCAAAATGGCGGCTGTGAGCTATCAAAATCTTATTACCCCTATTGGGACACACTGTATATACGTAATAATTTACAACATTTTACTAGTCTGTGGTCACAGGTAGACTTGTCGTTTCTTGTTTTGAGGAAACAAATCACCCGTTACGTTGCAATCCGTCTGTTTATAAACATAGTCTATGATACGGGAGAATAATATCAATTTTTTTCTAACTAAAAAAACGTTTAAGCCGTCGTGGCTCAGTGTTGTACCACTGAGACCCGAGTGACTGTAAAAGCGATTGGTTGTGAGTTCGATTCGTACTCAGAGGAAAATATATATATATATATATATATATATATATATATATATATATATATATATATATATATATTAAAAATTCAATTGCATTTCTCCGTGATTTAACGGGGAGTGATCAACGTAATGTCTAGACACTAGGTTGTCTCTGAGTGCCATACTATTTAAGATAAAACTGTAGCTGCAAAATCAAGTAAAAAACGCTCTAGTGCTAAACCAAACTCATAACCGTCATATTTACAAAAAGACCTATTAATATAAAATATATTTGAAAAAAGGCTTTGGAAGTCTTTAACTAAAAATATGAAAATAGAGTATAAAATGTGGTATAGCGATATGAATCATATGGTGAAGAATTACGGTAGAGTCGATTGGAACTTTATGTCATTCATAAAACATAAATAAATATTTCTAGTCGACAATCTGCAGAGTTCAGTTTGCAAATATTTTTTTAAATTCCAATAATGTTGACATACAAAACGCAGTCGCCATATTTTCTTTAGCAAAAATATCCAATGCCATCTTGAGTTTGTTAAGGCCCATTCACACTATCAAAAAAGTCAGACTTACCTTAATAAGTATTCTTTCATACATTTAACGTAACTCTATCAGTGTCAGTAATGACTCCAAAACCGTTTTCAATAGTAAATTGGAAATATGTTAAATTAATCAAAAAACATATTAAACACAATACGTTTTATTTCCCGCATAGCAGGGTAGACAAGACATTGCGTGTTGAGTGGTGGAACTCAACGCCGCACTTTGTCTTACTAGAGATAAATGATTACTCCTCCGATTGGGAATCGAACTCACAACAGATCACGTTTACAATCAAACGCTGTCCCACTGCGCCACGACCGGCCTCTTTTTACATATATTATTGTATGAAACGACATAAATGCTATTCTTACAAATTGCCAATTCTATCTGTATATACAAGTAAAGCATATAAAATAGATATTTCAAATTATAAATACTCAGAAAGACCCCAGCAATTCAGAATATTGAGAATCGATAGCAATTGAAAAGCTTTACATCTCCCTGCATATTGAATGTGAGATCCTTTAAATTTTTTTACTGTATTGAAAATTGGAAGCCATCGTGGCACTGTGGGACAGCATCTGACTGAAACGCGATTGGTTGTGGGTTCGATTCTCATTCAGGGAATGATTATAATTGAAATTATTTTTATTTTTTTCGTACTGGTTATATAAAACGCGACGTTGAGCTTATCAACACGAAATGCTTCAGTTTTAGACACTGAACAGCTATCCTGTTACGAGGGATAAAGCGTGAAGCTGTTTTTTTTATTATTGCATTTTTTTACTCAATTGCTCTTTAACAGAATATTTGAATTAATATATATATATATATATATATATATATATATATATATATATATATATATATATTTATATATATTTATGTATGTGTTTTGTATGTAAGTTAGTTTCCTTGAAGTTAAAGTGCCTGAACGTACTGACGGTGTAAGTTTTAACTAGTTTGTCGCTCGCATCTCCGTTTGTGTGGACTTTACCACGCTATTTACATTTCTAGTTTCGTAGTTTGAACTGTATTTTTTTTTTCAAATTTATTTTATACTGACACTATTTTAAACTGACAGGTGACTATATCCGTAACTACGGACTTCTGTTAAGTGTTTGAAACGTCAGGATTTTTTAGCTTTACACTCTTATATCCCACATAACAGGATAGACAGGAAGCACACTGTGTCAAGACACTCCGTACTCCGAAGATAAAAATAATTTAGTTATAGTCATTTCCTCGAGTGAGGATCAAAGTCGGGTTTCCAAAAATTTTTTTAATACCAAATTATACACGTTTAGTTACAATTAAAATTTTCAAAGTACTATGTGTCTACCCTGCTATGCGGGATGAAAGCGTGAAGCTAAATATAAAAGAATCTATCTATTTATTTTTAAGTAAGCAAAAAGTTTAGGACATTCACGACACTCGACCCTAAAGAAAATATATAGGAGTATTCTCTTATTTATATTCCATTATTTACTTTAATTTAGAATGTGATGTTTATTTACCTGGCTAGCTTGAGCCCGGCCGTGGCGCAGTGTGACAGTGTCTGACTGTAAACGCGATCGATTATGGGTTCGATCCCCACTCAGGGGAGTGAATATATTCAAACTATTTTCACTTTCTCGCTCTGGTAAAGACAAAGTGCGGCGTTGAGTTCTACCACTCAACACGCAATGTCTCAACTTCGGTGGAAAGCGAAGTATGGAGTGTCTTGAGTCTACCCTGCTATGCGGGATAAAAGCGTGAAGCTAAAAAAAACAAATACCTGGCAACTTTGAGGGCTGTTTCTTGTGTTCATCCTCACTGTCTTCTTCGGATGAGCTCGGATCAATCATGTTGTTAGATCTGAAACAAAAATACTTATTTATATACTAAATTCTTCTTTATTATAATGAAACTAAATAATAATATATTTATAACTATTTTCTTAAGTTCACTCCTTTTTGAGAATGAAGATACTCTACTACTAGATTTTCGTGCGAATTCGAGATATTGTGTGCTGAATGGACGAACTTAACCCCGCACTTTTTATTACCAGAGCGAGGAACTGAAAATAATGTAAATATAATCACTTCTCCGAGTGGGAATCCAAGCCACAACCGATCGCGTTTACAGTCAGAACCTGTACGGAGTGTCTTGACACTAAGTACTTCTTGCCTACCCTGCTATACGGGATAAAAACGTGAAGCTAAAAAAAAGAATAAACCGTATTATTATTGTAATCGCAGATACAGTTTCACTCTATCCCATTAACAAGACAAATTCTAAATTAGAAAAAATAAAGTAAACAGAAATTAAACATTTTAATTGTAATTAAATATTTTGATTGTAATTAAACATTTTAATTGTAATTAAACATTTTAATTATAATTAAATATTACTAAATAAATATGCTCATGAAAATATCATATACCATGAAACCTTTATTATGAATATATTTATTTAGTCCTAGAAAAGCTCCAGTTGCGGTAGAAAGCTTATTTAGCTTTTAGCTTCTTTAGATCAATCCTCACTCGGGATAAGCCTCTACAGTGTGCTTCATAGGGAAAAATAGTAAGTTAAAACCTTTGAAGATTAAGTAAGTATTCTTTTCTTCAAGCTATAAATATTTTCTGTATTTATTTAAAGTAGATAATAACAAAAAAGGTTATTATTATATTAATATGTAAATAAACTACTTTGAACGTGAAATTTGGTATATAATTTTTTTTTAGCTTGACAGGAAGTATCTAGTGTAAACACACTCCGTACTCTGTTTTCCGCCAAATTCGAGTCATTGCGTATTGAGTACTGGAACTCAACGCCGCGCTTTATTTTACAAGTGTGAGGAAATGAAAATGGAAATATTATCATTCTCCCGAGTGAGAATCGAATCCATGACTGATCGCGTTTAAAGTCAAGCGGCGTCCCACTGCACTATGCGGGATAAAAGCGTGAAAAATACATCCTTTGTAGATTATAATAAATCAATCATAGTTGGACAACGTTCATCTGTGATTTCTCAAAGGCAATGCCATCTAAATCGCCATATAATCTTTTCTTTTGCAAAGAAGCTTTTGAAATATTTATAAAGACATGTTGTGTTTTGTATTCGGCTAAAAATAGCCGAGTGGTATTGCACAAAAGACTTTTTCTTTTATACCCCTTTTTTTTCTTCTATATTATACTTTTCCAATACTCTTTTGATGGTTCGTAGTCAGTTATTTTGAGTCTAGACGGCTTGAAGGTTGATGTTTGATTTCCACGCTAGGTTAGTAAACGTAGGAGGGTAGTTAAAGAATATAGAATATAGTTTCTGTTTTCCAGTTTGTTAAAGTATAAGGACTTATCAATGTAGTATTGGAAGCTAACAATTTTTTATTCTTATAAAAAAATCTTTATTATGAAAGTCGAAAGGATTTAAATGTAAAGTTAAAAATGGACCATAGGTTACGTATTAAGATTCTGTCCTTATGAAAGACATCTATATATAAAAAAAATCAGAGTGTCTCTTTGTAACATTAAAGTCACCGCTCATTTTTAATTAAATATGTATGTATACACGGTACATAGACATATTTTATAATTATTGTCAATCTGTCCATTTGTTCTGGCTAATCTCTGAAACTATGAAATTGATTTTTCATTGGCTGATAGCAAATGTGATAGATAGTAACTGAGGCTAGTTATATTTTATAATAATTTTGAAATAAACATCAAAAGGTAACAAATTGCCACGTGGACGTGGTCGCAGGCGTTTTTAAACATAGAAGGACAAAAACAAACAAACATTTTCGACTAACTGCATCACTGATTATATCACTTTAACTTAATAACCAACATTACTATCAAAGTAGCTACTAATTACAGGCAATTTGACGATAAATTGTCTTAACAATTTATCTCGTTAAATACGACCGTTTCTGGAGTGGTTTTCATTAAAAAAAACCTTTTAGGAAAAAGAGAATTAAATTAAGAATATATATATATATATATATATATATATATATATATATATATATATATATAAGTAATAGTAAGAAATTAAAAATAATAATTAAAATAATAGACGCTTTTTATTGTACTCGTACATCCAAAGAAGGGAATTAATTATGAAAAATTTAATATAGTATTGTTAAAATATAGATTTCTTGAAGGCACACTTTTTTTCCTTTTTGGGGGACGATACAATCCCCCCTCCCCCGCTGCTGGGTAGCATTCCGTAAGAGACGGATATCCCATTAATTTGGTGGTAGGCTGTTAGTCATCCGACTGGTTTGTAACTACTATCATGATAAAAACGATCCACCAAATATCTCTAAATTTGTAGATGTCAATATGTCACGGTGGCCACTCATCAGGTGGCTCTTTTGCTCGTTGGCATCCTTTTTCTATCAATATATTTATAATATTAAAGTATATTTATAGTATACTTGTAATATTAAAATAATCTCTTTTTACTTTTGAACATATATGTACACGTAATATATACATATATATATATATATATATATATATATATATATATATATATCGTATCGTATCGTATCGTCAGCCAATTGCAGTCCACTGCTGGACATAGGCCTCCCCAAGTTTGCGCCAAACATCCCGGTCCTCCGCAACCCTCATCCAGCCTGCTCCGGCAACATTGCGTATGTCGTCAGTCCAGCGGGCCAGAGGGCGTCCTACACCTACCTATATAAAACATTTTAATTTTTTGTCTGTCTGTTTGTATGTTTGTTCCGGGTAATCTCTGGAATTGCTTAACATATTTTCACTGGCAGATAGCTAATATAATAAGAAGATCAGTTAGGCTTTATTTTTATTACTACAAAGGTTTTAAATTCCACATAAACGATGTCACGGGCATAACTAGTGTGTTTTTAATATCCCGTATTTTTTTAGCAAGGTAGTCAGGAACGGAGAGTGTAACTTTAAGGTCTCTACACACTTTTTTCAATTCATCCAAAGTCATTAACCTCTTCAAACCAAAATGACCTTTATCTAATGTCATGACATTGTGTTCTCGAAGGTCAATCGAGGTCTACCCTACCTCTCTTAGTACAATCTCTTGCATTATACATATATTATTATAAGTCGAAATATATATTTGTGACAGTATCGATTAAAGAAAGCATAAAGGGATACCACCAGGACACTATAAAGACAGCTTCTTCACCCACATGGAGTAAAGTTGAAAAAATCCATGGCATAAGCTCTAAATTCTTTCTAGCTCTAAATTTTTTCTTGCTAGTACTAAAGAGTAATTACATATTTGGGATTGGAAAACACTCTTAAAACATGTATAAAAATTTTAAACACCTCGGATATTGAACTCGCCTCTTGGAAAGCGTCCAAGCGCGCTGACCGTTAAGCCATACTGCTTCGACATTTTTATACTTTTGTTATAACTTATTTTTGTTCTTAGTCTCGTTCAGTAAAACATGTATACCTTATGCTTTTTTAAAATGTTAACCTAGGGTTTTTATGAAGACACTTTCCTCCCCACTGACTCCGTTTTTGAGACGTTCGTGTAAACGCTCCTTTATTTTGCTAAATTAAAATAGGAACATAATTTAAACGTAATAATTGATATCATTCCCTCGAGTGGAATCGAACCCACACTGGGTGTGAAATTATTTGCTGTTTTACTTACTCTACGCTAACTTTGTCTAACAAAAGTAACTTTTGAATTATTGGATCATTTTTAATACGTATTTGCTTACAAAGAACTGACAAACGCATGTAATGGAAAGGTAAAACATATAATCAAAGATGTCTAACACAATAATTTTAGGCACTGACGCTTTTTGTATGGATGGACTTAAATGAAAATATTTTAAACATTAATTGTGTATATTTTTGTACTCGTAAATACATTGTTGAAAATTCAGCATTTTTATTAAATAGCAAAATGTACCAAAGTGCGGCGTTGAATTTATTTTTTTTATTTTTTTACAGGTCAGGCAAGGCAAACGAGCGTGCGGGTCACATAATGGTAAGCGATCCGGAGCGGAGCGAAGCTACAGGAGCATTGCCGGTCTTTAAAGTGAGAATAAGCGCTGTTACGTACTGTGCGGTTGGAAAATTCAGCGGCAGCAACCAGGTCAAACAGTTGTCCAGAACGCTCCCCGTGATGAATGCGATAGAGAACGCATAACGATGTAACAAATGTCTCTACGCAACGCTAAATTATCAAGCCCGTCACAGATTATTGGGTCCCCAATGATCCAATTGGCTCTCCGTTGTATGCGCTCAAATGGTTGAAGCAGATACTCGGGTGCATCAGCCTAGAGATGAGAACAGTACGCCATATGAGGCCGAACCTGGGCCCTATAAAGGGCCAAACGGAGTTTGGGCGTAATGTACCGTCTCGCTCTGCCGATGACACTAAGTTTTTTCGATGCTAGCTTGGCCTTGATTTCCAGATGATCGCGATACTGTTGGCAGTCGCTCGAAACGCTAAGGGCCAATATACTAATATCGGGCTTTAAAAGGGCACAGCCGATGAAGACGGCGGCCACCAAATTGTCGTCTGCATAACAAAGAGTGCTAGAATCCTCTAATAAATCATTGATATACTGAAGGAACAGTGTTGGGGGCACGGGAATTAATTGAGAGCAAAAACCGTCAATAGCGACCTTAATGCTACGCCCAGTGAGGATGCTAGCGACCCACTTGCATAATTTCTCGGGAAGCCCATACGATGGAAGTTTGGCAAGGAGCGCCCTGTACCATGTCCAGACTAACTGCCAGGCCCTCTCCCTTGCTTTCAATAGCAGTAGCTCAGCGGTGTGTAGTACATTAAAAGATCACCGGTAGACCGATCATGGTGGAAGCCATATTGAAGGTAGCTAGCTGAGCAACCATTGATTCTCAAGATGTACCAGGATTTGGCTGTTTATTATGTTCTCCATTACTTTGGAGAGTAGGGAGGTGATAGCGATAGACCTGTAGTTAGTCGGATCGGAACCATCGCCTTTTTTCGAGATCGGTTGGATTAGAGTGCTCTTCCATGAACCAGGGACTACGCCGAGTGAATAAGAGTGCCGAAATGAACGCGTTAGCACCGGTGACAACTCAGGAGCACATACACGGAGCACTAAGGGAGAAATGCCATCTGGCTTACTCGACTTTTGGATGTCCAGAAAAAATAGAGATCGTCGAACAGCTTTTTGGCTGAACTTAATATCGGGCATCGAACTCTGACACCCTGGTCGGCGGAATGGTTTGTCATTCAAAGTCGAGTTCGAGGCGAAGAGAGCGCCCAGGAGATCGACTTTCTCTTGGGCTGTATAGATCAGGATCTCTTTCTCGGCGCGCAACGGTGGAATGACTGGCTGAAATTACCAAGCGCAGCCTTCGAGAGCGCCCAGAACTGACCTGTTCCGGGTATCTCTCAAGCTTCTCGCCGATTTTAGCGATATGCTCGGACTTTGCACTAGAAATTTGGCTCTTAAAGCGCCTTGTCCCGATTATACCTTCTATTTAAGGCTTTCACCTTTGTATCCTTAGTGGCTAGTGCCTCAACACAGGCTTGGTATGCTTCACGCTTGCCAATGGCAGCTTGTTTGCAAGACGTACCAAACCAGGGCCATGACTTGCCACCGACTGCCACCACAGACGTAAAGTTCTAATACTAAACACGCAATGTCTCGAATTCGGTGGAAAGCCAAGTGTGCCAGTGTGTCTTAATATTAAATACTTTCTGTCTACCCTGCTACGTGGGATAAAAGCGTGAATTAAAAAAATAAGCTTAAGAAATATGAAAAGGCTTACGAAAAAGAAATTAAAAAATCTAAGTTTCCAAGAAAAAAACTAAAGCTAACTTATAAAATAATATAAACTAAATATATTCCTACGAGTAAAGTACTAATACAATCTCAGTATACGTTGAACAGATGATTTATAAGACCCATTTCCTGTCAACTTCACGTTGCCAAAGTCGTTTGTAGATAAAAAATGGATACACCCCAAAATCATTTCCAGCGTGTTAATAGAATTATTTTTTCTTCACGCTCTTTTTGTATTTGAGCAAAACTTAGTGATATTCTTTTATGTAATACGCGTTAGTATTTATGTTAGTGATGTGCTTTTATTTAATAATTATTTTATTATTCTGATCTCTATATTTTCTGTTAACTTTAGAACTGTTATTGTTGGGCGTAACTTAACGTCGCACTTTATATATAAGATATATATACTTTGATTATTCATAAAAATAATTGAATTCGGTGTGTCTGTTTGAAATATAGAAATAACCGCATTTTACTAAATGTATATGTATATATATGTTCAATTATACATATACCAGCATAACCTGCTTTACAATTTTTGTCTGTGTGTCTGTCTGTTTGTTCTAGTTAATTACTAGAACGGTTGGAATGATTTTTAGGTCATTAGATTAAGTTAGGGTACTTTAGTTTTAGAATTATAAAATAAGAAATATAGAAATTTTGAATTTTACATATAATTTAATTACTAAAATACTTATATCATAACTAGCTTAATGTAAATTTTAAAAATTCAATCTGAAAAGCTCGGAAAGGCTCGGTTCAAAGGTGGTGAAAGAACGGCGCGTTTTTGCACAAAGGTTGCTTTGAGACTCAAAGCTTGTTAATGAATTTGAGAGCTAATTTTATTTCGACTCCGTTGTCGAGCGGTTAGTTAAAGAAAAAATCTGACTGTAAACACGTTGTAGTGGGCTCTATATATTAAACAAATTATGAGAATGTGGTAACTATTTACACGGTTTTAATATTATAAAAATGATAAAAAAATATTCCTAAATATATAACAGAAGTATGTATACAGTAAAATATATTTAGTTTTTTTTAGCTTCACGCTTTATCCCCGGCGGGGTAGTCAGAGAGCTCAGAGCGCCAAACGCTACGGTTCCTGCATACCTTTTTCGCCTCGTCCACAGTCATTATCCTCTTCATACATGTCATTCGTGGGGTTCTCATGCTTTTTACGTGACCTTCCTCCAGTATCTTTGATACTGTGTTTTCGAAGGTCAACCGAGGTCTCTCCCGACCTCTCGTACCACTCACTTTGGCTTCATAAATTTTTTTTACCATTCTTCATCGCTTATTCTTTCAACGTGCCCAAACCACCTGAGCACGTTCTTCTTCATTCTTACTGTGACATTTGCGCTTACACCTGCCATTCTGTATATCTCCTCGCTGCATACACGGTCAGCTAAACTGACTCCACATATCCGACGAAGAGATCTTTTGACACACCCACGTTTCGCTGCCGTACAGCAACGTCGGTATCAGTACTGCATTGTGAATCGCATCAATGCAGCAAGAGCACCGTTAACCCTGTTACTGGCAGCAATACGCCTTTCCACATCCATTTCGTATCTTCCATCTCTACTAAACATACTTCCCAGATATACCACCTCATTCATTTGATCTAATCTTTCTGTCTACCCTAATCTTGCATTTCGTTCTTTCTTCGTCTCTTTCAAGTTAACTGTCAAATCACCAAATTTCACTTCTATGGTACTATCTTTCACTCCTTGGAGAGAGCTATCAAAATACAAATTGAACAGCCAAGAACATGACGCAGTCCTGTTTGACACTCGATTGAATATCAAACTGAGGCGACATACCAGCTCCTACTCGTACACAGGCTCACTGATCTTGATAGAGATTTTATAGACTGCAAAAAGAGACCGTTCACATTGTACCGGGGCAGTATCTCCCATAACTTCTTTCTCACAAAATTGTAAAATGCCTTTTTAAATCCACGAAAGCACAGAAAATTTTCTGATTTATAGCCAGAAACTTATTCTTCTTCCGTTGTCCTGCCATGCTTTCTTTCTATATAAATGTACCTCGTACAATAAAGTTAAAAAAGTAAAAAAGTAAAGTTTTAAAAATTCGCTTGAATATAAATAAAGAACTTAGTTGTAAGTAGCCGACTTCAATTATTTTCAAATGTGAGATAGATAACAATAACATGTCATAAGTATAAGCACAGAGAATCTTATTAGACTTTGCGTTCGCCATTATGAGCCCAAATTCGAGGCATTCTGTGTTGTGTGGCGGAACTTAACGCAACGTATTGTCAAACCATATCGAAGAATTGAAAATAATCAAAATATAATGACTCACGTGAGTTGGTATTAAACTTACACCTATCGTGTTTACATGCCAACATGGCCAAATAATTTAACTTCTAAACATTTATCCTAGTTGAGTTTGAATTTTTTACTCTTACACAATTACTATATAAAATGCGACGTTAAGTTACGTTTAACAAGTAATAATTCTAAAGTCAACAGGAAACGGCGATCAGAATAATAAAATAATTAGTAGATAAAAGAACTGCCTGTTACCATGGCACTCTGTAAACTAATATGTACGTTGCGAATACCGAAGTACTTAAGATCGCCTTATAACCGTTACCACGATACTTGGGAATCGTAGGCGTAAAGGTTACCGTCAAATAAACTTAAATATAGATTAAGTGGGAGAAAATATATCGCTTTGAACATCTTCCTTGATTATTTTTAGACGTAAAATTATGATAGCTATTTAAGTTCACAGTTCATGCATTCATTCACAAAGGAAGAGAAAAACAAAATCCGGTCATTTCACCACACCATGGAAAGAAGTGCATACATTAAAGCTAAGAAAAATACTAAAATCAAGGAACACAGAGATCCGTGAGAAAACTAAGCTAGCAGACGCTATTCATGAAACTTTAAAAACAGAAATGGAAATGGGCAGGTCGTATAGCAAGATACAAACACAAGAGGTGGAGTAAATAACATAATGGTCGGGCTTAATATGTATAAGACTTATGGGAAGACAGAAGAAAAGATAGTCTGATAGGTCATAGCTGGAAAACGATAGAGAAGGCTTTTACTCGCAGGAGACGACAAGAACAAGAAAAGAAATAATTTATTTATAAATAATGTTTAACTTTATATAAAATGTTTGTGTGGGAAATGAAGATATAATAATAGTATAAGTTGTCAATTGATATCATTGTGCTTAAAATATAATCAATCCTGCCTCGGAAATCGAACCTACAACTAATCACGTCTGAACTGCTATAATCACATATATATAGATGTATAAATATATACAAATTTGTATGTATGTATAAAGGTAGAGTATATCCGAGGCAGTATCTCCCCACTTGGTTGGTGGAAGCACAAGTGCACTCGTACAGGCAAGAGCTCTTACATTGCCACAATTTTGCTTCGCTATTTTAAATATTTATAATAAAATGACGTCGATTCTATATATTTCTGACAGTTTTAAGTCAGTTATCTTAAAATGTATGGAGATATGTATTCGGATTTGGGATTTTCTTGATTAATAGTAGTATGTTAAGAAACTAAAGGGCTTTAGCAATTGATTTCAAGCAAGAATTTCTCATTCAGTAATGAATCATTTTAAATGTACCATATTAAACCGAATTTATATGCCACGATAAGGAAAAATATGGTTCCTGGCACAGGTTGGAGGACTACCTAGCTTGGGTGTCTTTATGTCGAGCGTTACGCAGTGTCATAGGGTACAGTCTGTCCTTGCTGGTCGTGGAGAAGCCCCTGGTAGCTTGATTTCGAGGTTACAGCTAAAGTATCAGGTGGCCTCTAACCTGGCCATCCGTAGTAGAAAACATGGTCACTGGAGGACGGCACAGGCTGCCTTCCGTCTTGATCAGCAAGAGATTGGTTCCCTTGGTTAAGCTGATGGCCAAGTCTCCTGGTTCGAGTAAAAGTGCAAAAGTCATTCCCGCGCGCTATTCTGATCAGACCTTGCACGCCGCCGGGCTTACAAGACATTGGGTTTTCCATGTACATGTCTCACATAAGTCATTAAGAGTCCCTAATGAAGCGGGTATCCGTAAATGATTGACTCTCGAATAATATTTACAATGGTAATATTTATATTCTAAAAAACAATTATTTATACCAAATACTCTACAATGATCCGTGGCCACAAGTATATTTTAAATTAATACTTAGTGGTTTTCATATAAATCTAATTCTTTAGCCAGCACAAAAAACATCTCGTGCTAGTAAGCTGCGTTTTCATTTCTATTTTAATAATTCCCTATTTTCATATATTTATAACGCAGAATAACAGTAAAAAGAATATATAATTTAATTTACTGTTAAATAAACACAACTTTAGTAGTTGTAAATTCGAGATACAAAAGGTATTAATGCAATGTTTAAGTACCGACCCTTCTCTTGTTTTTACAGCAACCCTTAGTTAAGGGCGCATTTAAATCTTAATCTCTTAGAAAAATATGTTGGAAAGTACGAAAATGTTTATTATTGTTGAAATTACATTTTGCGTATTAAAATGCTTAGTTTGTTTTAAGTTTATACGACTTGATTTTTTTTATTTATTCTGGAATATATGGATTGAAACCAAAATTTGAGATGGAATAGAGACTAACACGATTGGTCATGGGTTCGATTTCGGAATTCGGACGAATGGTTATATTTAGAATTTGTTGCCATTGTCTCCGCTCTGCTATGATAAAAAGCGGTATTGAGTTCGCCACTCAACACGCAGTAGATATTGAATGATTTGCGTCTAAAATGGAGATTTCAGACGCCTAGAAGTCAACGTCTAGTGTCTTAACAGTATATTGTCTCTGAATACCTTGCTATGCGAGATAAAACGTGAAGCTGGATACATATAGAAAATAATTATTAAATTAAAAATTATTAAAGGGTTTTTTGTAACACGTTACGACTTTATTATTAGTATATAATAAAATTTTTGATTTTCAAAATTGTATATATGTATATATATATATATATATATATATATATATATATATATATATATGGTAGTTTTGTTTGATATGTATTTTGTTTCATAGTTATATCTTCATTCTTCATTCTTGTTCATCTATAAAAGCGATAATTGTGTGCTCGATACCCACTAACGTGAATTAATATATTAAAATTATTTTCATTTCCCCACTCTATTAATATCTCTCTCCCTATTCCAACCCTACTACGCGAAAAAAAAGCTCTTGAAGCTTTAAAAACATCATAGTAAATTACAAAATGTATCAGCACATAAGAAATAAATATAAATAAACAATTTAAATGTAACAATTTTAAATGGATTAATCGCTTATATTTTGGTACCCGAAAATACATTTTCCGTGATCACAGGAGTTCATAGCCACCTCAGTCTATCTGTGACCACGGACTACGGTAAAGTGTTCGAAACGACAGGTGTCCAAAAATTTAATTTCGAATAACAAAATATACGCGATTAATCCGTTTAAAATGGTTTCATTTAAAATGTGTAAAAATTGTGAAAATCTGATATTTTATTATATAAATAAACAGTTAGCTAAGTCATTAAACTTTAGAATCATCCTCTACGTAATAAGCGAACTCTTTTAAGTTGAAATATCAGACACCTTAGGCGCGAGATAATTAGAAGCTCACGGTGACTTTATAACGAATAAGTTTTTAATATCTGGAAAATTAAGTAAGTCTTCATATTTAAAATGACTAGTAGAGGCTATGAAGCGTAAAATACCCGTTGCTATAGCAATCTGGATGTCATTTTACATAAAAGTGTATATCAAATGTATGGTTGTGTGTGTAATATTTATTAACTTAATGATAAGTTTTACGCTTTTATCCCGCATAGCAGGGTAGACAGGAAGTACCTAGTGTCAACAAACTCCGTAATCTGCTTTCCGCTGAATGCTGAACATTGTGTGGCGGAGCTCAACACAGCGTTTTGTCTTGTACTAGAGCGAGGAAATGAAAATAATTTTAAAATTATCATTTCCCCGACTGAGAATTGAACCCGTAACCGATCGCATTTACAGTCAGACGCTGTAACACTGCGCCAAGACTAGCCTCAATTTAATTATAAAATCATGGCCCAGCAACGTATAAGTAAAAATGTGATTGGTTGTAGGTTCAATTCTGACTCAAAGGAATGATAATATTATAAAAAAACATATTTTTCTGCTCTGGAGACTAAGTGCGACGTTAGACACCACTAAAACGTTTTATCATAATTCTGAGCGGAAATCAGTTGACGTAGTGTCTCGACACTCTTGACACAGGTTGTGTCTGACTATCCTGCTGAGAAAAACAGCGTGCTTTCTATAATGCAATGTTTTTCTATAACGTTCGTATAAAATTTAACTATACCAAATATAAGCCTTCCAAATTTAATTCTTTTAAAAAAGGTTATTTTTTTATTACGTATTAATATCGTCGTTATATACGTATTAAAATCGTTACGTATGGCAGTTTGTTATTTAAAGCAACATTGACAACAGATACAAAGTAGTGTCAAGACACTCCGTTGACCACTTTCCGCCGGAAATCGAGACATTCCGTGTTGTGTAGCGAACGCCGCGCTTTATCTTACCATAGCGGAGAAATGATAATAAATCATAACTCGAAATATTTATGTACTTAGTAACAGTACTCTAAAATATAGCAGTAATTACTTAGCAAGTCTACATGCAAATTTACTTTACGAACACAAATAAAACAAACAAACACATATATATATATATAATTAGCTTTATAATAAAACTTTTAGGGATTACCTAAGAAATGAATTAGTGCGGTCCATTTAATTTCTTGGCAAAAGACAACCCTTTTGGGGGTCAAATTTTAGGGTAATTTTAATTACAATTATACAACTTGAGCGGGTTTTGTATGAAAAGGATGCGAGTAACGGGGTTAATGTGAAAAGAATATGTTTTTCAAAAATATTATTAATTAAAATCATTATGTTTAACGAATTAATTAAATAATATATAAGTCATTTTTGTACATATAAGGCTATAATTAATAATATGTAAATTAAAATAAATGAAAAAATGTAATATTGAAATAATGAAATAAAATGTAATATTAAAATAACCGCGTTTTACTAAATACATAGTACATATATATAACAAATTAATTATTTTTTTATATATTTTTTGTATGTTGGCTTGTTCCGGCTAATCTCTAGTTTGGTAGAACCGATTTTGACGTGACTTTAACTAGCAAATACCTTATATAGTACAAACATAAATCGCTTAATTCTAGGCCTTACTAGCAGACTGACAGACTATGACACGGAGAAAGTAATTAGTTAATTAGAAGTTTGTGGAGTCTCCTAGAGTAGGAGAAAAGTACCAAAAAACTCACGGGAACGAGAATGATCAACAAAAATGATGTTGCGCTACAACGAGCATATATATATATACATATATATATATACACTCTGCACTCCAATTTCCACTGAATTCAAGATGTTGCGTGTTGAGTGGAACTCCACGCCTCGCTTTGTTTTTTCAGAGCGAGAAAATGAAAATAAGTTAAATATAATCATTCCCCCGAGTGGGAATCGAACTCAAAATCATTGGGTTTGCAATCAGACGCTGTCTTAACTTACAATTTGAATTATTTATATGATTTAAGATGAATAATGGAAAATTCCACATTAATTTTTCCATTACATGTTAATCAAAGTGACATATACTTAAAAAATAAAATTTATATAATATAATAAATTTCAATTTTATGAATTTTCTATATCATTAGACTCTAATGAGATCTTTTACTTCCGCAATTTTACACATTATAAACGAAACTATTTTAAACGGATTAATCGCTTATATTTTGGTATTTGTATATACAAATTGAAATTTGACGTTTTGAAACAATGGAATTGAAAACAAAAACCATAATACAAAAACATTTTTGAGTTATTTCAGGTCAGGTTTAATATCAAATACGTATTTGCTTACAAAGGACTGACATACCCATTTAAGAGAAAGGTAAAAATATATGATCAAAGATGTCTTATACAATAATGTATGGAGAAACAACAAAATTTTTGATAATAAATCCTTTGAATTTCCCATTTTTTAACATTTAAAAAAATAATTCGCGTATATTTTGATATTTGAAAATACATTTTGGAAAATCTTACGCATTGAATACCTATAATTATTTTTTATTTTTTACTTTTTTTTAGCTTTACGTTTTTTATCCCGCATAACAGGGTAGATAGAAACTACCTAGTGTCAAGACACTCCGTACTTCGCTTTCTATCGAATTCGAGACATTGCGTGACATAACATTCCTATTTATAATGGTTAGAGAAATTTATAATGGATAAAATTCATTTTTACTACCAATTTCTAACAAGAAATCTCTTTGTCATATTTCAAAAGAGGTATATAGTTAATTGAACATTGGAAGGGCTGTAACATATGCTTCCCGCCCTTATCACTTTCGGTATCCTCTCACTGCCCCATACAGATAAGAAGAGGCACTACAAAATGCTACACAAAGGAGAAACGCGGGCGTTATTTATGTATTATTTTTTATATTTATGAATTTATTAGAAGAGCTTTACCAATAATTAATATTTGAAATAACCTTACTAATATTAAATGTGGTATTTAAAAAAAATATGTCAAAAAGTATAATGAGTTAAGAATCGCTTTTATCCCGCATAGCAGGGTAGGCAGAAAGTACCTAGTGTCAAGACACTCCGTACATCGCTTTCCGCCGATTTCGAGACATTATGCGTTGAGTAGAGGAACTCAACGCTGCACTTTGTCTTACTATAGCGAGGATCGCGTTTACACTCAGCCGCTGTCACACTACGCCTCGATCGGCCTTATCTTAATTATAAAGTAAAATAATATTTTCTGGCGCCACGTTTTGTATTACCAGAGCGAGGAAATGAAAATAATTTAAATATAATTCCTTTTCCATCTTCCATTACATCTTCAAATCTTTATTACATATTATATAACCTTCATTTTTATTAGCTTTACACCTTGACATCAAAACTAATTGAACGGTATCGCTTTGTAATGCGACATTGATATCACCTCTAGATGATAGCGCTTACGATAACTCGCTTGAACTAACTATAAAACAAGTAGCTCGTTGGTATGTTTGTTTGCCTCCTATGGTGGTAAATAGGGGAGTTGTATGACTAATCGCTTATGAGATAAATAAAATAGATAACATAATGAGATACTACAAAGGCCGGTCGTGGCGCAGTGTGGCAGCTTCTAACTGTAAACGCGATCGGTTGTGAGTTCGATTCCCATTCGGAGGAGTGATTATATTTAAATTATTTTCACTTCCTAGCTTTAGTGAGACAAAGTGCGGCGTTGAGTTGCACCATTCAACACCTATGCGCGCATACGGAATGTCTTGACACTAGGTACTTTCCGTCTACCCTGATATGAGTGATAAAAGCGTAAAGTTAATAAAAAATTAAGAAATAATAGACAAATGCAGGATTGCATGTTTTTTTTTGTAATATTAAATGTATTACACTACAGATAAGGTCTTTGCATTTTATTCCTTATTATTTCTCTTTTTAAAAGTAAATGTAACTACTGCAGAGTGTTAGAATTGTCATGTATTCAAAATGTTTTATATGTTTTGAATACCAAAATGTACGCGATTAAGCCGTTTAAAATAGTTTAATTTACAATGTAAACTATGATTTAGTGGGAAATTAATTGTTAGTACATATTCTATTACTGAGAAACAATGCACAGAGTTCTTGAAATACGCCAATAGATATACGTCAAGTTTTAATTGTCTGTTGCATTTAGTACAGAAAGAAAATTGAAATCGGACATATTTCCATAGTAACCCAAATCTCCTTAGGGGAAACCTGAAAATACTATTTTGACTGGAAACTATGAAAAATACCAAGAGACGGGTGAAAGCTTATTATAGCTTATTATTATATTCCTATACTTGTTATATTTCCACTTAATTTTCAAACACTTCTAGAGTTATCGTGGTGTAGAAAAAATTGACAACACAAGTATATACACGCAAATGACAGTAGGTTCGATTCCAACATAGGCAAATCATTTCATTTTTCTGTTCTTGCCGTCCATCATGCAGAATTGACCAAAACTATAATAACTTATCTTTAACTTTATCCGTATAATTTAGTTGCCTGGAAGATATCACTCTCAGTGATGAGGCCGCCTTTGTGCATTTTATTGTTCTTTTTTTAGACCTATGCACTATTTTATCAATGTGCAATAAAGTTTTTAACTAACTAACTAACTCTTTGTTAAAAAAATTTATATAATAGCAATGAAGGCAAAACATCATAAACACTTTACTGATGCGAAGATTAAATGTCAGTATCACAATGCATGATAAGGTCGTGTGTAATGCAATTAGTGAAATGGCGCGAGCAGTTGACTTTCTTTTTTTTTATTACTGCATTTGGATAATCCATTTGCAGTCGGAAATTATTTTGACTGAGTATAATATTATATTAAAACTCATCTTCTTTATATTTTTTTATAGAAATGGTAATTGACCAGAGGGGGTATCTGATTGTAGTCCACCTGATGTTAAGTGGTTACCTTCGCCCATGGACATCTACAATATTGTTGTAGATGCATTGTTGCCTTGGAACGGAAGTGAAAGGAGATGAGGGAAAGTGGTTGCGATTAGGAGGCTAATCGCAACCACTTTCCCTCATCTCCTCATCACCATCACCAAATTACTGGGATAACCGCCTCTTACGGGACGCCACCCAGTAGCGGAGGGGAAATATATTCTACTTCGTCCCTTCACAGAGAGTAGATAGAATAGTTGAGACAAGCTCGCCATACAATAATTCTTATGCCATACGTACCTATCGCCTATATAAGAGAATAGGAGTTCACCAATATTAGATAAGACGGTAAAATGAAAACATAGGTTCCCGTGGCACAGTGGCATATGAGAGAGCTGTCGCCTGCTATATCGATGATTATCGGTTCAAGCCTCACTCGAAAAAAACAACATATTTAAATAATGTTAATTTCCCGCCGTTGTAATGCAAAGGGCGGCGTAGAGTTCCGCCACGTAGCTTTCGTTATATTTTATCTTGAAACTAGAATCTCTGTATATGCGGCGACAGGTAAAAGACAGGTAAAAATATCAATGATCAAAAAAGAAATACCAGATAAATATTAACATAATATACATGTATACGCGGTAGATACTAAAATAACATTTTTTACAATTTTGGTCTGTCTGTTTGTTCCGGCTAACGTCTGGAACGGCTGACTGGATTTTGATGTAAATTTCACAGATAGATAGCTGATGTAAAAAATAGTAAGTTAGGCTACTTTTACTTTAGATTTATTAAAATAAAGATCCAGAGATTTTAAATTTCACGCGAACGAAGTCGCTGGCACACCCAGTTTTGAATTATAACAATAGAAACAGTTTTAATTTAAGCATTTCCCAGTCATTTCGAAAAATAACCATCCTCTGTGCAATGTAACACCCTTTAACTACTCTAAAAGTGTATAATATGTTTTTTTGTTGTCAGTATTGTTATAAGGAAAAATGTTTTTTTTTTATTTAACAGTAGAACCAATGTTCGAATAATTTAAATTTTTCGAACATTGGTTCTACTGTTCTGTTTATTCAATTTTTCTTTATTATATTTCAAATATAAGAGAATCGGCTTAGAGTCGTTATATATGGGAGTTGTTATATATGATAGAATTAGGAGAAAGAGGTATTATTGCTTGCTATAACCAAGTCTATCTATAATATAGTAATAGATCTCGTCCTACCTAGAACTATCATCTACCTACCTACCTATATCTTCTACCTACTTTTGAATTTGAAATTCCTACTAACGGTTACTACTTTAATATATTATCTACCTATCTTTTTATAGTACATTAGTATAGTATAGTAGGATATAAGTATTTTAAATGAAACTATTTTTAACGAATCGCGTATATTTTGATATTTAAAATACATTTTTAAAATTAAATTTACATAAAATACATTTTTGAAATAAAAAAAATTGAAAAATAAAATAAATAAAATAAATTTTTGAGTAAAATAAATTTTTGAAAGTGTTCGAAGTGTCGGATTTTTAGAAATATATTTTTGTATGCTAAAGAGTTTGCTCTCTCCGAAGAATACACTTGTTAAGGGCTTTTCATATGATAAATATAATTTTCCTATAAGTCTAAAACCTGACCTATACCTATGTTATCTACAACATTTATTTCTAATTTTTTGTCTTTTTTTGAAGTTCCCACATAATATATATTAGTAGTTACAGACAATCTAGTGTCAAAACACTTCATTATATTACGTAAGTCTTCTAATTTCCTCGAGGCACGTTCTCGCAGGTCTATTTTGGGTAATAATTCCCCAATATCTCCGTTTTGTAAATTCTTAAGCAAAAAAGCGTTTAAAGGCCGGTCGTAGCGCAGTGTGACAGCGTCTGAATGTAAACGCGATCGGTTGTGGGTTCGATCCCCACTCGGGAGAGTGATTATATTTAAATTATTTTCACTTCCTAGCTCTGGTAATGACATATATATATATATATATATATATGTTCAGTAGATTGTGCATGCAACGAAATTAAAATTTTGCATAATGTGAATAACACATAGAGGCAAGATGCGTAAAAGCTAGGAGATTTATTAATATCTCGATAGTGGAGCATACGAGAGCACTCGACACGTGCACTGGAAAACGATGATATTGGCAAAAGGAAGACTTGACTTTTAGCTCGACGCATCGCCCTTTTAGTCTACCTACTTAAATTTATTATTATTCAGCTTGAGGCTTTCTATATAAAATAATTGCATTATAAATAGGGCAGGTTCGATTCTAGCTCAGGGGAGTGATCCTCGCCAGAGTAGAAGTAAAAGCGGCGTTAAGTGCCGCCATTCAACACGTAATGTCTCCAATTTGGAAAAAGTGAAGTACAGAGTGTTTTGGCACTAGATACTTTCTGTCTATCCTGCTATGCGAGTTAAGGCGTGAAGCTAAAAAAATATAATGAGATAGCGTCCAGTTTAATTTATCAACCTATTTTACCATTCGTACAATGTAGGTGAAGCACATGGCAATATGTTTGTAATATATATTCTTTTCTTCCTTAATGCCTTATCAAAATCTATATTAAGGATCTTTGATTGTCACCATTTTGACGTATGTTAAATTAACCTATTTTAAACGGATTAATCGCGTATATTTTGGTATTCGAAAATAGATTTTCAGAAACCTGACGTTTCGGACAATTTATAGAAGTCCGTGGTCACAGGTAACTCTGTGTGCCTGTCACAGGTAGAGGCCCAGGTGTCCACTTTATTAAGGATTTATCAAAATTTCGCCCTAGTTGGAGGCCTGGGAATCGATGAAATTGATTTCTATTTGTCTGTTGAATCTTTGATAATAGTTTGCAGTAACGTGGAATTAAATAAATATTTTAGAACAGAAATATAAATTAAAAAGTCTAACTATTATAACTAATGAAGCATCATCCATTACTCCGCGTAGCATGGTAGTTAGAGAGAACGCCAAGTCAAGACGCTTTTCCCTCGAAATAGGACATTTTGTGTTAAGTGGCGGAACTGAACGCCGCAACATAGCATAGCACAATCAAATACACAAGAGTTTAGAGTCAATTTTAATGCTATGAACTTATATATATTATTTTAGCTTCACACTTTTATCCCGCATAGCAGGGTAGACAGAAAATACCTACTGTCAAGACACCGTACTTCGCTTTCCACCAAATTCGAGACATTGCGCTTTGAGTGGTGGAACTCAACGCTGCACTTTGTTTTTTTACAATAGCGAGGAAGCAAAAATAATTTAAATATAATCACTCCCACAAGGGGGTATCGAACCCATAACCGATCGCGTTTACTATCAGACGCTGTCTCACTGCGCCACGACCGGCCTCAAACCACCGGCCTCATATTTTCCAAAATTTCAATAATAATTACTTTTTAACCTTTGACCTTAAAAAAAATTGATTGTGGATTGTATTCCCACTCTGGGATGAGATTAGGTATATTTAAAAATAGCTTGGCATTGAATTCTTCACTCAACACGCAATGTTACGATATTGAGCGGAAAGCAGTTCTACGGAGTGTCTTGACACTAGGTAATGTCTGAGTTTCCTAAACGGAAAATTTGAAGCTGGAAAAAAATGCTATTTTTTTATAAATTTACTATAGAAAATATTACAGTTTTCTTATATATAGTGAAGTTTGAAATTCTATACGTTTCAAATATTTATAAGGAAATTTCTACTTACTAACAAAATATCTAAATACCCATGTCTTTATATTTATTACATGAAGAATAATCGTCTTGGACTCATTACTGAGTCCGTCCGTAATCGCATAGAATGTAATCTTCTTAGAGACTCCCGAGGAAATGAAAACGAATTTGTGTTGGTTTTTTTAAAAAAATAAATAAGCTTTAAATGAGGTAACTTTTAAATTATATTGTCAGAATTTCTCGTCTGACTACCCTGCTATGTGTGTAATATTAACGCGGTTGGTTGTGGTTTCGGTTCCCATTTAGGGGTAAAATTATATTTATTTTCATTTTTTCGCTCTGATATGACAAAATGAGTAGTAAGTTTCTACACTCAGTCAGCACGCAATGTCTCTATTTCGGGCGAAAGACAGTCAACGGAGTGTCTTGACACTAAGTTTTCTCTGACTACCATGCTATGAGGGATAAAGAGTGAAGCTGGAAAAGAAATTAAATATATATGTAAATATATCAATTTATTAATTACACATAATCAAAGTATTTGTAGGTAAAAAAAGTTAATTAAAATTTGAAAAAAAAGGAAACCATTTTTTTTTATTAATTTCAACTGTGTCTTTGAACCTGTTAAATATGTTTATTAAAGTAAGTCGTTGAGTTCTAACTATAGAGTAGAAGTGAACTATTTCGAGACAAGGTACGTTTAAAGTAAGGCATGTTTATAAGAATAAGCATTAAATATGTTTAAATTATTTACTATTTTTAAAGTGTTATTCCACACTTAGGATTAGAAAATATTATTGAAAAAACGTATAAAAATTTGAACGCAGTGGGATTCAAAGCCGCGCCTCTTGGATACCGTCCAAGCGCTTTGACCGCTAAGCCATGCGTTCTACTACCAGCTGCGTCGAAATTCTTATACGTTTTCTTATAACTTATTTATGTTATACATTACAATATTTATGTAATACATATATTGTACAACATAAATAAGTTGTAAGAAAACGTATAAGAATTTCGACGCAGCTGGTAGTAGAACACATGGCTTAGCGGTAAGAGCGCTTGGACGGTATCCAAGAGGCGCGGGTTCGAACCCACTGCGTTCAAATTTTTATACGTTTTTTCAATAATGTTTAAATTAATTAGATCGTTGATTTATACGATTTTAAATGGATGGACTTTTAAAAATATATATTATCAAATACCAAAATATACACGATTGATCGGTTATTATGGCAGCATGATGCCTTTTCTCGTATATAAGGGTAGTCAGAGAGAACCCAGTATCAATTTTTATCCATATCATTTCTCTATGATATGGATGATAAAGAATAAACGCAATGTAAAGCAGCGACGCCATAAGTGGTCCGTGGCTGAACAAAATCTAGATTTACTTACTCTAATAACAGGTAGAAGAAGAGAATAAGAAAAAGGTGGAGAAATTCAGTTTAAAATATTTCTTTTGCTTAATTGGTTTTTAAATTTACTTTGTTAGGTTTATGTAACATTTATATTTTTTTTTATTCTTTTGTCTCTTGTATACTTAACTTTCCGTCGAATTCGAGATATTGCGTGTTGAGTGACGGAACCCAACGCCTTACTTTACCTTACCAGGGCGAGGAAATGAAAAATAATTAACATATAATCTTTCCTCGAGTGCGAATCGAACCCACCACCGACCGCGTTTGCAGTCAGACGCTGTCACTGCGCCCACGACCGGCCTCAATTTCACATTACGTTTATATAAACGTTAAATATTATTTTTGCTTTTTTTCACTAAAAACCAAAGTATAAATCTATAATATTTATGTGATTTACATGGCTTATCAGTTATCACGCAAGTTCAACTCATGCAATATAATTTATGCGGTTTTTTTTTAAAAAAAACAGAGCTATAGCCTGTTTGTAATCGATTTTAAAACAATGTATGTATGTATTAACATTTTAGAAATAGTACGTAATTTTTAAAGGTTTTCATATTTAAAATGATCTGATTGTAATAATAATATTATTTTTTTTTACATTTTATGGAGTTGATTTTCTCTAGAGGAAATCCGTTATGAATTGATTCTCTTATCCGTGGCGGGTTTCGTGCGGCAGTCCTCACTCAGGACGGTCTATGTCCTCCAGGAACTCCAGGCCGTCTCTACCCACTAACAAAGTGATAATTGACCATATTCTCAATATTGCTTTTATTTAAAGAAATAATTTAATACCAAAACTTGACACTTAATATAAAAACAAAGATTTTTGTACATAGTATGATATAGATGTACTCAGATCTTGTTTCTCTGAAAACAACGAGTACAAATTTGGTTATTAGAAAAATCAAAATAAACGTCTTAAAATAGATGAAATCCCAAAGCCGGTCGTGGCGCAGTGAGACGGCGTCTGACTGTAAACGCGATTTGGTTGTGGGATCGATTCCAACTCAAGGAATGACAATAATTTAAATATATCATTAAATATGCAATATATATTTAAATTATTGTCATTTCTTTATTTTGATAAGACTAAACGCGGCGTTAAGTTCCGCTACTTAACACTAAATATCTTGAATTCGGCGGAAAGCGGAGTACGGAGTGTCTTCGTATTTCCTGTCGACCCTAAAATGCGCGATAAAAAGCGTAAATATCTAAATATTTGGCAATATCTTTTGACATGCAAAGATTTTAAAACAGAGTAAACTCATAACCCATTCGCTTACCACCGCAGTCGGTTGAAAAAAAAATGTCATTGTAAAGATAAAAAAAAACCATTAACAACTGGAAATGCGCAGAAAATGCTAATACATGCGAGTTTTTATCTTTCATACATACAAATACACTAGTTGATATTAAATCCGCTTTAGTGTGTTATGTAATTGAAAACTGTCCTTGAAATATTTCATTTTGGAAGAATATATAACTGTTTTCATATAAAAAAGTGGGATATAACCCATCATTACATTATTAGAGACGTTGGGTGCAAATCTCAAAAATAAATTGATATCTTTTTTCTATAGTTTTGCATAAAATTTTTATATTTTAAAGGTATAATTATGACACAAATGTAGATATTAACATATATATATACAGTAAGTACGTTCGGATATACGATGTCCGACTATAACTTAAAATTATCATATAAATGAACATAAAAGATGTCATATTTTAAGAATATCCGTAACAGAGTTACGCATATTCTAAAAATTTAAAAAATATTTATAATATTTTAAAATATTTAAAAACTTATTTAATTAATATCTCAGTTATTAGTGTTTTCTTAATAAATATTGTATCTATCATATTAAATACAGATTAAATAAATGAAATGATAGAAAAAAAAATAAAATATAACCTGTCAAAACACACAAAAGTCAATTAAACAAGCAGTCTAGACCGTAAATCGTTAATACAAACCAAATAAGACGTACGGAATTCGCGAAATATGTCACATAATTACATGACGTAACCCTACCAACTATAACTACAAAATTTAGGTCTTATTTGCAAAAAATTATATGGAATTTTAGCAAAAATCTCTAGAAAAAAAACGTATTTTTTATATTAAATATAGTCATTTTTAATATATTTTTCTTATATATAGTTATAATTAATTATAATAACTTACCGTCAAAGATATCACTGTAACATAGCAAGTAGTTTCAGCAAAGTGTGTGTTTACACGGCTAGTTTCGCACTGGCTCTCGGCAAACGTCAGTTTGTCCGCATATATTCTGCGCATGTACCCACTATGGTTTGGGTCGATAGCGGCGTTTGATAAGGCGTTGTGGTGGTCCTCCACAGAGGTTAGAGCTATGAAAGCAGTGGAAAGCGATACGTTAGATATTTTTTTAAATTTTTATTATAAATAAAAATAATGAATGTTTTTTGATGTTAGTCGTGACGCAGTGTGACAGCGTAAGCGCGATCGGCTGTGGATTCGATTCTCATTTGGGGAGTGGTTATATTTGAATGATATTCACTTCCGCACTCTGGTAGGACAAAGAGCGGCGTTGAATCCCACCATTCAACACGTAATATCTTGACACAAGGTATTTTCTGTCTCCCCTGTCAAGCGGGATAAAAACGTGAAGTTAAAAAATATATTAGATTTTTACATTTTTGCTTATGAATATGAAATTGTCTTGAAGTCTTGTAATTAATTGTAATAAATTTTGCTGTATAAGCGTACACTCTAATTATCACTTTTTCTTAGGTAAATACTTTACAATATTTAGACGGTTTCCAAGAGGCCCGGGTTTGAATCCCGCTGCGTTCCTAAGTGTAGAATAACACTTTTAAAAATACCAAAATGCTTGACAGTAATTTATGCTTGGGAAATCCTGACTCTGTATCTACCGCCATTTTGTCTAACTAGATCGTAATATATATATATATATATATATATATATATATATATATATATATATATATATATATATATATATATATATATATATACATATATATATATATATAACAAGCAAAAAATAGACTTTTTACGTTCATATATACTTGAACAAAGTAATTATGAACTTAAGAAAGCCTTTCTAATACTTATCTTAGATTTTTTCTTAAATGAAAGAAATAGTATAACTTATAATATAACTTATACTTACGACTTTTCCCTATGAAAAGTATATTGTAACTTAATAAAGCTATATATCTTTATATATCGATATGATATCGGTATGTAAACAACCTAAGCTGCGCCCCCATGCCGGGTGACATTGTAGAAACGGGGTAATGTTTAGAAACGAGGTCACCATTTGTATTAGCCCGCGTTTCCGCTAGAGGTTGCCATACATAACTCAGTGCTGCCACATTTAAAAACGAAAAAGAAATTAATATTCTTTATAATTTCAAAATATATTTTTTTTATATATCAAAAATATCTTTTTTTTCAGTATTATTATATGTTTTTTTACAAAGACTTTTTGTATAAAATTCACTTGTAAACTTAAGTTTTTCCAGTAAATAAATTAACATTTTCAATTCACACTCTCACAATTTTTAATTATTTTTCATCAAGGGTGATGGGGTCATCCCTAGTACTTGCAACCTAAGTTGCGACCACTTTCAAAAGGATTTTACTACTCTATAATCCAAACTCCTTCAATTTTAAAGAATTCTATTAATGTAATTTTCGAAACGGACGATGAATGTTTTATACAGGCCTAAGTCATTAGTAGAATTTGAAAAAAAATCGCTATCACGTTATAAATTAACCTTTAATTATAGTTACTAATTTAAATTTATTTATTAAAAAAAGCTTTCCTTTAAAATGTACTACAATCCCATAAAGCAATGAATAACTGTCTGTATGATAAGATCCTTGATTTTCGCGATTTTTATATATTTTAAATGTAACTATTTTAACCGGATTAATAACGTATATTTTGGTATTCGAAAATACATTTTGGACACCTGACGTTTTGAACACTTTACAGTAGTCCGTGGTCACAGGTAGACTCAACTCACAGGTCTACCAAAATATACAAGATTAATCCGGTTAAAATAGTTTCATTTAAAACTGTCTGTATGCTTTTATTCCGTATAGCAGGATATACAGAAAGTACTTAGTGTCAAGAAACCCCGTACTTCACTTTCCACCGAATTCGAGACATTGCATGTTGAGTGGTGGAACTCAACGCAGCACTTTGTCTTTTACCAGAGCAAAGAAGAGAAAATTTAAATTTAATCACTCCCCCAAGTGGGGATCGGACCCACAACCGATCGCGTTTACAGTCACCCGCTGACACATTGCGCCACGACCTGCCTCAATTGCATATATATAATTAATATAGATATACAGTTAAGATTTAATATTAAAAAAACCTTTAATTATAAAAATTATTTCTAAATAGCCAAATATAAGTTTCACAAAAGAAATAATATAACAATAAAAAAAACGATACAGATTTAGCAAAAAAAAGGCTTTTTTAATTAAGATAAAAAGATGTTTTAAGGCTTTTTGATAGTTAGAAGGTTGGGGACGAATAAAAACACGAATATAAAGTAAAAAACTATTTAATTATCAGTTATTAACAATAATCTATAATACAATAATATATTACGAATAGGAACCTATGTGTATCTCAACCATTGTCAACCTTATTCTGGTGATTGATAACAATTTATTTATTTGGCTGAATCATGTCATATTTTATTTTAAAAAAATATTATAAAATAAAGTAAATAGTATTAGAATATATTTTTTTCTGATTTTTTAATTTTGAAAAAAAAAAAAGTAAAAAATGCAAATATTCTCAGTACTACATACAAACGGTAGAACACAACGCCACTTTTAAAATATATTTTTATTTGGTATATTTCTATGATAATTTTTAGTTTTTACGTGACTAGTAATTTAATTACGTATTTAATATTTTCCACTGTTGTAATTATATACATACAATTTTTTTTTGTAAGCTTACGCTTTGTTTCGCATAGCAGGTTAGTCAGAGAACCAAGTGTCAAGACTCTGTTTCTCGCTTTCCGGCAGTATTAGAGACATATGCCTTAACTGGCGGAGTTTAACGCCGAGCCTTGTCTTACCAGATCGGTGAAATGTGATAATACGACATGTTATGCTTAAAAACGTCATGTTTGTAGTTAACTTAAGAATTGGATATTTTTTTTCTTTTACCTTCTATTCTCTTTATATTTGAATTTTATATTTTATATTTGAATTTAAGAAAAAAACACATGTACAATATATAATTGACGAACTTCAGTCTCCTTCATGAGTTGCACAGAAAAATCTTTATTATAAAAGAAGAACAGAATTGACATTAGCTTAAAAATAAATATTAATAAAGAAATAATTTTTGAAAATAAATATCAATAAACAAATAATTTTTCGTAATACATTGTATTCTACAAAATAAGCCCTATCATTTCATACTCATATTAGGTGGGTTATGCAAAAAATTATAATCCGCCATTTTGTTGCGGCGGCCATTTTAGATTAACAATAATATTGATTATTTGTAATTTTATTTGTCATCAGTATTGAAGACGTAATCCAAATTTCAGCTCAACCGTACACTGGGAAGTGTGTCAAATTGAGATTGCAAGACTTCACACACACTAACTAACTAACACGGCAAGTGAAATAAAGGCTTGTAATATGATCGTTTCTTGTGTCAATTATTTTTTTAGTAAAAAAGAATATTCTATTCTATTGTATTCTATAAATTCACACTTTGTAGAAAAGAATAACAAGGAGGTTATATAATAACCCCTTTTTCGTATTTTTCGCAACTTTATACATATATAAAAAGTCAATAAGAATAATAATAATAATAAAAGTTAAGCTCATTTGATATTGACTGTTTTATAAATTGATCAATCATCATCAATGTCGGTTGAAAGGAAGCGTACTTCCGGGTCGTGATTAATGTGGCCGCGTAGCCGCGCGATTGTCATGCTGCCGCGCGATGAACGCGCGACCATTATCACCCACGACGTGGCACCTACACACGCTATAACTCCTAGAACAATTAAAAATATCTTCCATCCACTCGTGCTATTTGCTTTAGAATCTGTAAACAAAATCAACATTTGAAAATGAAAAGTGTTAATAATTAAAAAAAAAAAAGTAGTAATAATTAAAAAAAAAATTAAAAAAAATCCCGACTGCAATTAAAAACTATTTTTTAAAATCTAAACGATGTCTCATTTGTCAAAATTGTTTCACGAGTTTAGTAGTTACAACGGAAAAAAGAAACGACAACGACGTACAAGTATACATACATACGCAGCAAAAACATAATCCTTTCTTTTGACAGTCGGGTAAAAAATAGAAATAACGTCACAATATGGCGTTTGAAATATATATATTTTTTAATTTTGTGAATCAACTTTCAGTTAATATTATTTAGTAAACATTTTTGAAAAACGTATAAAAATTTTGAACGCAGCGGGATTCGAACCCTCGCCTCTTGGATACCGTCCAAGCGCTCTGACCGCTAAGCCATGCGTTCTTCACTTTAAAAATAGTAAATAGTATTTAGTAACAAAAAATATAGATTAAGATTTCTACAAAATTTCTAATTTATATAGTAGAAGATAATCAATGAATATATGTATTGTATTATAAAAACCCTAAGAAGGAAAGCAGTTCCACGCTTTATTTCGCATAACGGGGTAGTCAGAAACAACCTAGTGTTAAAACATTTTGCTGATAGATGAATTAAAAAAAAACATATCTTACCATGGCTCTGTACATGAGTTATTTTCCTAATCTCAACTTCCTTTTCCTTTCGTGCTTTTTCAACAATATCGTTATAATCATTATGGTTTTCTATAGTTCTGGAAATGCCAAACGGCATGTTAGTCGTTGTTTTTATCGTAATAGGAATAGAGGTAGGTGCAGGTTTTGTTGTTGTTTGTACAGTTTGCGCTGTTGTTTTTATTGCTTTTGTTGTTGTTTGAATTATTTTTGTTGTTTTTGCAATTGGTTTGACGGTAGTTGGTTTCTTCGTAGTCGTAGTAGTTCTAGTGGTTGTTGATGGAGTAGTAACTTTTTTTGTTGTAGTTCTTTGTGTTGTTTTAATTGTTGTTGGTCTTGGTGTTGTAGTAGTTGTAGTAGTAGTAGTAGTAGTAGAAGTAGTTGTAGAAGTACTAGTAGTTGTAGTTTTAGGTGTAGTTGTTGTAGTAGTTGATGTAGATGTTGTTTCTGGTGTGGTGGCAATAAGTTTCTGTGTTTGAGGAACTATTTCTGATGCGTCCGTACTATCACTTGTGTCGGTCGTTATAGAATCTGCAAAAGATTAAAATAACCAGCTCAATTTGTATAAATAGACTGACCTACTTAAAACTAATCAATAGTTTTATAGTAGAAACAGAAAAAAATATTACGTTTCAATGCATTGTACGCCGTTAGTGTTATTCCTATGTACACATTATTATTTTTTAGCTTCACGCTTTTATTCCGCGTAGCAGGGTAGACAGGAAGTACCAAGTGTCAACACACTCCGTACTCCACTTTCTGATGAATTCGAGACATTACGTCTTCAGTGGCGGAACTCAGCGCCCTGTCTTATCATAGCGAATAAATGAAAATAACTTTAATATAATCATTCCACCTAGTGAGAACCTAATTTCCAACCAATCACGCTTACAGTCAGACGCAGACCTCACATGTTAGTTGTAAGTTCATATAATTATAATTTATTACTAACACCAATTGTTAATTTCATAGTCGGTTATAAACGATGTGCTGATATGCTGATAGTAACAATTATAGAATAACATAAAACAAAAAAATAGTCTCTTAGTACCCCTTTGATTGAGTACGAAACGGAAAATCGAGAAGAAATGGATCTTGCATTATGTTATTTTTAAAAAATATCGCAATTAGTCAGCTTGATCTGATATATAGGACATTATTATATTTATAATTATTTATTAATATAGTTTAAATTAATCAAAATGTTTAGTACTTTAGGTATAACACTCTCTATATTTTAGTAAGCTAATCAACTAACCCTAAGGTTGTCAGAACGTAGTCCATTATTAGCGATTCGAGTGCGGTTTGGTTATGAGGTATTCTCGTACATACCTAAATATTGTAATTGTAGTGTATATAGTATAATAAATAAATAAATAATACATATAGGAAATTACGTTTAATCGTTTAATTCACAACTCAAAACTTGCAACCTAAATTTGACTAATATTACAGTGTCTGAGCTTTTTTTTATAAAAAAGGAGACAAACAAGCAGAAGGGCCACCTGATGGTAAGTAGTCATCTTCGTTCATGGACATCTACATATAGAATTGTAGATGCGTTGCCGGCTTTGGGATAGACGTAAAAGGAGATGAGAAAAAGGAGGGGTGGCAATAGGGAGAGCTGGATTAAATGTTATCGAACCGGATTAACCCACGCTACCCAGCAACGGAGGGGAATTGTATTCTACCTCGTTTCCCCACAGGGAAAAAAATACATCTTTATTTCTGATGACAATTCAACTATAAATACATTTTTTTTAGCTACACGCTTTTATTCCACATAGCAGGGTAGACAGAAAGTTTCTAGTGTCAAGACACTCCGTACTTCACTTTCCACCAAATTCGAGACATTGCGTGTTGAGTGGTGAGACTCACGCCGCTCTTTTTCTTTTACCAGAACGAGGAAGTGAAAATAATCAAAATCACTCCCCCGAGTGGGGATTGAACCCAAAACCAATCGCGTTTACAATCAGACGTCGTCCCACTGCGCCACGACTGGCCTTTATAATGTATTATACAAACAGTTCATCAAAATTGACTGTCACAGCAAAATGGCGGAGTGAATATTTGTGCCAGAAATGGCTATCGAATAAAGTGACTTAACTTGTATAATACGATATACCATAAATAATTCATAAAATCTTTTTAAATCATACCTAAATTAGATATATAAGGTAAATTATTTGTCTTAAAGTTAATATAATTCATAATTTCTATTGACTATTGAAAATATTTATTTTAAAATGTATTACATAAACCATTTTGAGGCCGGTTGTGGCGCAGTGGGACAGTGTCTGACTGTAACGCGATCGGTTGTGGGTTCGATCCCCACTCGGGGGAGTGATTATATTTAAATTATTGCCACTTCCTCGCTCTGGTAAGACAAAGTGCGGCGTTTAGTTCCGTCACTCAACACGCAATGTCTCGAATGGTGGAAAGTGAAGTACGGAGTGTCTTTACACTAGGTACTTTATGTTTGGACAAAAGCGTGAAGCTAAAAAAAAACCTAGGCTATTTTTAATATCTCCAACAACAAAGGAAATGTCGAACGGGAAATATGTACATAGAACGAAACTAAACTGAAAACTGAAACTTGGAAATTGTACGAACTTTAGTATTTCTTGTTTCCTTTGCATTTAAACTTTAGTTTCTATAAATTTTTGTGACAAGAATATTCTTAACTTCCTAAAGTTATCAATACGCTTCTAGTACATTTCTACTGAAAAATAACACATTTTCATATTTTTGTCTATTTTAAAACGTATTGTAACTATTTATTATTTTTAAAGTGTTATTCTACACTTAGTTTAGATAACATTTTTTGAAAAAACTTTAAAAAATTTTGTTTTCTAATATTAAGTGTAGAATAACACTTTAAAAATAGTAAATATTAAAATAAAATAGCAATCTCTCTTAGGATTAGAAAACATTTTAGAAAAAACGTATAAAAATTTGAACGCAGCGGGATTCGAACCCGCGCCTCTTGGATACGGGTTCGAATCCCGCTGCGTTCAAATTTTTATACGTTTTTTCTAAAATGTTTTCTAATCCTAAGTGTGGAATAACACTTTAAAAATAGTAAATATAGCAATCTCTCTTGTTAAACGATTAATTATTTCTTAGTAATCTTTAAGTAGTAGAAATTAGCAAAAATCTCTCTACAGAGATGCTAACAACATAAATAAGTTGTAACAAACGTATAAGAATTTCGAGGCAGCCGGTATGGCATGGCTTAGCGGTCAGAGCGCTTGAACGATATCCAAGAGGCGCGGGTTCTATTCCCACTGCGCTTAAATTTTTATACGTTTTTTCAAATAAAGTATTATAACTGTTTACTTTATTTATTTATATTATCATTATTCATTACTTGTATGCAAATTTACGCTATTTCCAGAACAACAGATTAATCACAGAGCAAGTACTTACGTGGATATTTTTATTTTAAAAATATTTTTGAAAAACCGATAATTTTTTTAGCTTTACGCTTTTTATCCCGCACAGCACGGTATACAGAAAGTACCTAGTGTCAAGACAATTCGTACTTCACTTTCCACCGAATTTGGGACATGGCGTGTTGAGTGGTGGTACTCAACGTCGCACTGTCCCAGAGCGAGGAAGTGAAAATAATTTTATGTATGATAACTCCTCCAAGTGGGGATCGAACCCACAACCAGTCATGTTTACAATTAGACGCTGTCCCATTTTTTCCCATATTTTAAAATTAAAATTGCAGGGTAAATACTCTGCACTTATTTTATTACCAGCTTAGGCTAGAGAAAAACACAACAAGATTTCACCTCCATTTTGCCATGAAGTCGCCACATATTTTCAATATTAACAGTCCCACGCTTTTTTGGTATATTAGTATAGGCAGAAAACCTAAGTTATTTTCTATTCTCGCCTTAGTTTTGAAGCTGTGTGTATTTATTTGCGCAAGTCAACGCCGCATTTAGTGTAAAAATCTTCAACTTGGAATAGAATATTTCAAACAACAAACCGAGAGTCAAACACTTTGATATAATATAGTGGAATTTCTTAAAAAGACCTTTTTATCTCAACAACACAGCACTTTGGCTCGGAGCCAAAATTATTCACCGAAAGCAATTTCTTCCCAATTTGAAATATATTTTAGTGAGCTTTAAATAGGTATTTGGTGCATTATGAAATTGGAATCGAAGTAAATACCTAATCTATTTTAAATAAAAGTAAATTTTATTATGGAAGTGTGTATATATATATATATATATATATATATATATATATATATATATATATATATTCTTGTAAAATCCCAGTTAAAGGTTATGGGAGGAAACTTGATAGCATTCCATGAATACAGAGTACAATTTTATTCAAAATAACATAACAATGTTATATGCTTACTTTTTGTATGTGAAATAATTTACCATCAGTTCACTAAAGTTATTGCCTCAAACTAAGGAGAATCGGCGCATGACACTCAGGTGAATATAACCGATCACTATTTTTAATAGTGACAAGGATACGTTTGAAATTGACTGGAGCGAGACTTGGAAATCCAAGGCGTGTTACTATTTATGAAATCATTAATATGGTAATAACCTTTCTTTAACACACAGACGTCTTGTCACAACTTTTTAAAATTGTGATATAGAAAAATTTCGAACGTTTTCTGGGGTATTGTAGAAGTATACAGACATAAAGGAAATGCAGACTAGATTTAATCATGTTACAGGCACAGTAAGTTTTGAATATATTTTCTATACACAATATTAGAGTATATCACCGATTATAGTAAAATCGATAGTATTTTTTCTTAAATATATTATACAGACGCGACGGTAAAATGTATCTATTGATGTTATAAAATTGCCTAAATTTCCGCAATTTTTTCCCTCTATGAGTCTTAAGAACTGTACAAGGTCCATGATGTTGCAAAGGGAGAGGTCTTGCAGTACATGTGTAGACTTAAGGACCTCTTTAATCAAAGATTAAAGACAAGGTATATTTTTGTTAAATAACACCTGAAAATACAATTCGGTTTATTGTGTATTATGTATCAGTATGTAGCTACGAAAGAGGATCATTCTATACTTTATTATTCTACTAGCGGCTCGCCCGCATAGCCACTATACAATAGCTATTTCTTTCTTTTACCTGCCCGCGTTCTTGCTCAAATCAGAGACTTTGCCAAAATTTGTAATACTTCGTATAAAAAACATTTCTAAGACTTCAATATACACTTGCGAGAGTCCTTAAATCTTTATAATTTCACCTTGTCGTAACGGACCTACCTCCAAATTTCCACATATGGAAACACGGTTCACATATGATTTTACTCATTCAAATATGACATCATGGTCCACATGTGATGTCACACATCCACACGTGACAACATGGACCACATGTGATTTTACTCATCCACATATGACATCACGGTCCACATGTGATTTTACTCATCCACATATGACATCACGGTCCACATGTGATTTTACTCATCCACACATGACTTCATGGACCATATGTCCAAATGTGACAGCAGCGACCACATGTGATTTTACTCATTCACACATGACATCATGGTCCACATTTGATTTCACCCGTCCACACATGCTATTATGGTCCCCATGTGATATTACCCTTCCACACATGATATCATGGTCCTTACGTGATTTCACCCCTCCACATATGACACTATAGTCTACATATGATTTTACTTGTCCACATATGAAATCACAGTTTACATATGATTGCACTCATTCTCATATGACATATTGATCCACATTTCATTTAACTAGTTCACATATGAAACCATGGTCCACATGTGAAATTATTCATCCATATATGGCATCATGGTCCCCATGTGATTTTACTCGTCCACACATGACATCATGGTCCACATACGCTTTTACTCGTCCACGCATGATATCATGGTCCACATGTGATTTTACTCATCCATACATGATTTCATGGTCCACTTGTGATTTCACTCATCCACACGTGACAACATGGACCACATTTGATTTTACTCATCCACAAATGACATCATGGTCCACATTTGATTTCAACCTTTCACACATGCCATTATGGTCCACATGTGATTTTACTCGTCTACCCACGACATCACGATCCATATATGACTTAGCTCATCCAGTTATGACACTACGGTCCACATGTGATTTTACTCGTCCACTCATGATACCTTGGTCCACATGTGATTTCACTCATGCATTTGCTATATTTACTTCTAAAACAATTAGTTTCAGGAATTTCTTGTCATTTAATGATTGGGCGACTGTGTGAATTCATAGAAGTAGACGAAGATTTTAGAAAATTAGTGTTGGAAAAAGATATACCACAGTGAATTATTTAAGAACTATGTCAGTATCTACACTAAATTATTTAAAAAAGTATGTACAATGGCAAAACTGTATGGAATGTAACATAACAAATTGTGACGCTGCAAAAGCTAAAGAACGCATCTGTATAAATCTGATCAAGAAGTTCCGTGTTTTTGAATAATCCTTCCCTGATATTCCAGTTGCCACAGTTAAAAATCTTATATCTCCCACAAAGTCGCTGAATCATTATTTAAAGGAGAGCGTACATAAATAGAAGATAGATTTAATATTCGAATCGGTCAACACAAGAGAGATTGTAAAATTTAAGTCTTTAAATAAGAAGAAAATATCATACCTATTCTGTTAGACTAAGTGGTTATATAATAGACGCTGTTCTTCGTCACCTCGCAACTATATTTAGTAATTATATACCCTATAGTGTGTTTCCTAATTAAATGAAACTTAGTAAAGGTATACCTATATTTAAATCTGATAGTATTTCAGATCCTAACAATTTTTAACCAGTATCTATGCTACCCTCATTTTTTTGAAAAAAACATATTCTAAATTAACTATTAGTGCATTTTGATGTACATAATCTTATGCATAATAAACAGTATGGCTTTAATAAAGGTCGCTCTACGACCGATGCTGGAATATGAGGCCTCATAAAGAGTATCTAAGAGCCTTGGGAGAAGTCTCAGGATGCTCTTGGCATGTTTTGTGACTTATCCAAAGTGACTTTGAGAAACTTTGTTGGCGCCCAGCACTCTATACTGACTATAAAGCTACACTGCTACGGCATAAGACATGCAACCGCTATTATCCTGCAATCGTGGGCACGCACAATCTATAAAAGTCCTAAAGATTCCTTGAGGTAAAAATTTAAGAAAATAAATATATGGACTGTTATATCTGAATACATCTTTGCTAATGTAATGTATGTAAAAAAAATATTAATAATTTTTGACAGAAGCATTCTAGATTGTTCTATATCACAATTTAAACAAGTTGTTTAAGACGTTTGTGTGTTAAAGGATATTACCACATTATTGATATCATAAACGATAACCAGCCTTGGAAACGAAATGTTCACTTCAGTCTATTTCAAATTACATTGTCTTTATTAAAAATGATTAAATTGTAAATTTTTGACATTAAAAAAAAGAGAAAATCCCGCTGAGTTTTTTGCGCCGGTTCTTCTCATGTCTGTGGCAATAACTTTAGTCAACTGGTGGTAAAAATATTTGACGTTCAAAACATGAAGCTTGTAACTTCTTATTTTGAGTAAAATTATTTGACTTTGACTATAACATATGACATCTTGGTCTAAATGTGACTTCCTGTGTTCACATGCGAATTATATTGACCATATTATTTATTATATATTATATATTTATATATCAACGCAATTGATTATGTTTTTCTTTACACTCCAAAAAATATTATATTAATGCTTTTTTTTGGGGTCAACTTAGATCACAAACATTTGTCAATTTTATATCCGATTTAAATCTTTGCTATATACTTCATGTACAGAATTGACTCCACTCCCTTATTATATAGTAGTGGCCCGCTCGCGGCTTCTATTTTATTTTTGCACCCGCCTCTTATCTTTCTTCTGACATTCTCCCTTACATCAGACATTTTTAAAATTAATTTGTCTTTTCTAAATTGATTTTGATAAAGAGAAATGAAAATAAATTTTAAATACCATTATTTCCCCGAGTGGAAATCTAATCCACAACCAATCGTGTTTATAGACAGGTGCTATACCACTGCGCCTGCGGATACAGGTCCAAAAATAAAACATAAAAATCACGTATATACAGACATATATATATATATATATATATATATATATATATATATATATATAAATATATATATAAATTTTTCGCAAATTTTAAATGTAATACATAACTTATTAATGAATATACTATTTAAAAAAATATATACTAATTTTCGATACGTATCAATTGTGAAAATTGCATAAAAATCACCTTCCAAATATTACCTTCTCGTTTTTTTTTTCATTTATAATATAACAATAATTGTGAAAAAATATAATATACTTAGGTTAAGCATAGCAATCTTCAGTTAAAATTTTATATAGTTATCTTTAGTAAGTGTCCAGTAAATAAAATTTTTGGGTAAGAATTTTAATCAATATTCACTCACTGCACTTATTTGGGACACAATATCATCCAATACGAGTATAATATTAGCTTATTATCTTACCTGCTTGAAAAATGCAAATGTCGAAGAAATCGTGACAGCAACTGTCATGAAGGAAGCAGTATTTCGAGCAGGAACATCCTAGAGGCTGTGTGTCGTTAGTGAAACACCGCTTTGCGCAAGAATCTGATAAAAACAATAAATACAACAAGAAATATTTATTACAACACTAAATATTAAATATTAATTAATCTTTATAAAAAAAAAACATAAACAAAAAAAATCCTTAAAAAAGTGATTCAATAAAAAACAATCGTTTTTTAAAGATAACTAATGTTTTTAATTTTAAATAAGGGTATTGTGGATAGTGATAATTCTAAATAAGTATATATTGGATAGTGATAATTCTAAACAAGGGTATATTGGATAGTGATATATTTAAATAGGGGAATATTGGATAGTGATATTTTTAAATAAGGGTATATTTTGGATAGTGATAATTTTAAATAAGGGTATATTGGATAGTGATAATTTTAAATAAGGGTATATTGGATAGTGATAATTTTAAATAAGGGTATATTGGATAGTGACAATTCTAAATAAGGGTATATTGGATAGTGACAATTCTAAATAAGGGTATATTGGATAGTGATAATTTTAAATAAGGGTATATTGGATAGTGATAATTTTAAATAAGTGTATATTGGATAGTGATATTTTTAAATAAGGATATATTGGATATTGATAATTACTTACCTACTAGTGGCATTGGCGGGGTGACGGCGGCTTGCCGTGCGGACGTACAGCTATTGCCTTGCAGGATGGCCACGTCATCAATTGCGATATCACTTGTGTAACCATTTCCTCGTATCCCTTCTATTACAATCTAAAAAAAATAATATTTTAAATAAACCAAACCTAATGGAATTGAAACTTTCAAAATAATTATATTTTTAATTGCATATAACTTGAGGCCAACATGGCTCAGTGTTATAAGCGTTTGTAAATGCGATTGGTTGTGAGTTCGGTTCGGGGTAACGAATGTATTTAATATTTATTTTCATTTCTCAGCTTTGGTAAGACAAAGGGTGGTTTTGAATTCGCATCCAATCAAGCAATGTTGCGATTTCGGGTGAAAAGCAATCAACGGAGCGTCTGTGAGCATGTTCTATTTCAATCTTAGTACGACATTCTCGCATATATACGGTCAGCCAATTGACTCCTCACATCCGACGAAGAGATAGCATTTATACAGCATTCATCGTTTATTCTTCCTTTGACACACGCACGTTTCGTATAACGTCCGTATAACAGCGTCGGTATCAGTACTGTATTGTCAACGGCAATACGCAAAGCCTTGCTGACGTTTTTCCATCCCGTCAATACAGTCAGAGCGCCGTTAACTGTTTCCGGCGGCAATAAGCGTTTCCGCATCCATTTCCATTTCTTATTTTATTCTTGCTTTAAAATTATAGCTTAACACTTTATATCACATAACAAGGTAGTTAGAAAGGGACAAATGTTGAAACATTCTCTTTGCCGCTATACGTCCGAATTCAGTACAAAGCGGGTTAATTGGTGAAAATTAACGCGATACTTTTACCAGAGGTGGAGTGAGGAAATAAAAACAATTTTAATATAATCGTTTCCGTGTGGAGCTCGAACCCAGAACCGATAGCGTTGAAAATCTGACGTTGTTCCACTGTATCACAATGGTCTCTCTCTAAATCGATACTATTAAAGTGGTAAACAAAATTGCTTAAATTAAAATTATTTTCATGTCCTTCCTGTGGTGACACATAGCACGGCGTTGAGTTCCGCCACTCAACACGCAGTATCTTTAATTCGACGGATTTGAAGCGGAGTAAAGAGTGTCTTGACACTAGGTACTACCCTACCCTGGTATGCGGGATGAAAGCGTTAAATTAAAAAAAATATATAATACCTGAAAATTGTCCATAACGTCAGGCAATTGTGTGACGGAATTGTACCACACGTCGCCCATGTTACCCCATTTTTCAAACAAATTGTATTTTTTATTTTCTTCCCGTGGGTTTATTAGCTGCTCCAATTCCAGGAAGTCTGGCTTTATATACACTTTCAGACCTCCAGTTGTACTGAAATTAGTTAGCAAATATTTATAGCATTATATATGCATTATGTTTTTATATCTAATTTTCAAGTATCGTCTATATCTAATTTTACTTACTTGACGTTATTTGGTAAAACAGAAAAAAATACAATGAAGTAAATTAACAAGGGTTTATAACTATAAAACGTTATCAAAATTAAAATATCAAAATTTCTTCAGGGGGTTTTGGTAAAACCAGGGATCCATTATCCATAAAAATAATAAAAATGTGGTTTAATTTCTTTTTTTTAAATTTTGAAACAAAATTATTATGAAATTTAAAAAAAAATCATGTCGTAAGAATTATATATTAGAGTATTAAAATTTTAATTATAATTATACTTACTCCCCATACATATGGTAGAAGAACGAGAAACATCCGCCTTGCAGAAGTTTACGGTCGTAAATAGGAGATAGGAGACGTGCCGTGTCGTTCTCATACTTCGACGTTGTTTCAATATACATATAATAGCCTGTAAATAGGAATAATTTAATTTAAAAAAAATATAAGAACAAGATTTTTTATATTTTTAGACAAAGCAGTTAGACAAAGCACGGCGTTAGGTCAACTGTTCAGTAATATGTTAATTTCAGGTGGAAAACAATCAACGGAGTGTCTTGACACTACATTCTTTTTTTTAATTTGCTGGCTTCATTGGCGTAACGGAAGGCTTAATTACTTTATTTTCTAGTAGAGGTGTTAATTTCTTACTCTAATAATCTTAATATTAATGTAATATAATTTTGCTCATAAGTTTTTTATTATAGAGTGTTCTACATTTACACGGCTTTGCGTTTTATTTATTTTTATTTAATTATTTTTTTAGCTTCACGCTTTTATCCCGCGTAGCAGGGTAGACAGAAAGTACCTAGTGTCAAGACACTCCGTACTTCGCTTTCCACCGAATTCGAGACATTGCGTGTTGAGTGGCGGAACTTAACGCCGCACTTTGTCTTACCAGAGCGAGAAAGTGAAAATAATTTAAACATAATCGTTCTCTTTTATTAGTAATATATGAAGGCCTTTAGTGTGAACAATTAGTGTCTAAAGCTAGCTTCTTTACTAGTAAGTTAATAGAACAGCATCTTGACACTAGGTTGTCTTTGACTCCCCTCTCACCTGCTATTCATTTTTAAAAAACGTATTAAAATTTGAACGCATCAGGATTCAAACCCCCACCTCTTGGAAATCGTCCAAGCACTTTGAACCATAAACCATATGTTCTATTACCAGATATGTCCAAATTCTTATACATTTTGATACAACTTATTTATACGTTCAATTACGTTAATTTTTTATAAGTTTTATAAAACAGTTTTCTAATATTAAGTGTGAATTAACACTTTAAATAGCTAAATACCACAGGGTATTTAGTCCAGTGTTTAGTTTATGTTGTAGTCAATATGTGCATACCTGAGCCGCCTTTTCCATATGTATGATCAAAGGAAGGTCCAGTTTTGAGGAACGAGCTGGGTGTCGCCGTGTTGATTCTCTCCCAGTCGAAGTCGTGCTGCTCGGAGTTAGTCCAGCCGCACAGGTCAGGTTCTTCAAAGTCACAACTCAATGGAGTTGATACATTTGAATCTGTGAAATTAATAATGAAATACATATTAATAATATACTTTAACTGATAAATCTTTTTATATTCGCGGTTTTTACACATTTTGAATTAAATTTTATACGGATTAATCGCGTATATTTTGGTATTTGATAATTTATTTTTTTTGAGAAACCAACGTTTCGAAACGCTACAGTCGCCAGTATTTACAAGTAAACACAGTCTACTCTATTCATTTAATTTAAAACTTATTACGATTTTCCTTTATGTCCTGTATATTATTAATAATATTATATGGAAGGGAAAGTTTCCAAGCCTATTTTAAGAAAACTATGCAGGCTGAGGGGTATGGTATTTGGCACAGTTAAAATGTTTAAGTTAACAAAAGTATATAAATAAATAGATGGTCCAGTGTTAGAGGAAAGAAATATTTAATCAGTTTAATGTCTTTTCTAGGTAGAAGCCGTACCAACGACCTCGTACTCGACTACGATACTCGTACTAACATATACTATAGCTCTATGACAGTGATACTATAACTTTTGTAACTTAAAGTAATTCTTTATTTTGATTTCTCCTTTTCTTTATTTTGATTTCTCCTTAAAGTGTACCATCACTTTTTCAAATACAAAAAGAAAAATACTTTGTTCACTATGAAACTATGAAACTACAGACATATATTTATTTAGAAAACATCTTTGAAAAAACGTATAAAAATTTTTGAACGCAGCGGGATTCGAACCCGCGCCTCTTGGATACCGTCCAAGTCCAAGTTACGGTATCCAAGAGGCGCGGGTTCGAATCCCGCTGCGTTCAAAAATTTTTATACGTTTTTTCAAAGATGTTTTCTAATCCTAAGTGTGGAATAACATTTTAAAAATAGTAAATATATATTTATTTTTTATTTATTAATACCAAGAAAATAAGCGTCGGGAAAACATTAGATACGCTATTTATTTAGTTGGTAGACATTTGTAAGGGAAATTCAATTAAAATATGATATCTGTTACTTGTATAATTACTAAGAGAGCATAATTGTGGATATTTATCCTCATATATGTTACATTGCATTGTGACATTCCGTGATTTGGATTTTTTTTTTGGTGACGTCATCGTGATGTAGTCGCGTGTTAAAGTAGCGCATTCGATGGTCAGTCATTGATTTTTTTTTATTTCTCTTGTAATTATTTTCGCTTATCTGTGTGGTTTGGCAAAGTGCGGCGTTTAACACCAAATAAGTATAGGGGATTAGTGGCTGGTGAAGTATCTGAATAGTAAATTCTCGCTAACTTCCTTCTCGTGTCAGGAAATAAATAGAGTATAAAAAAAATAAAATAAAAAATGGATAAGGTGGGAATTCCAGAAATTAGATCAAAGATGATTGGTCAAATGTAAATATAAACTTACTTCCAACATTATGACATTTTGGGAAAACCAATTATGTTAGATGTGAATAAAGGCGGTGAAATGTAGTATTTGAAACATGTGATATTATTTGTTTTTTTTTAGCTTTACGCTGCTTTTTATCCCGCATAGCAGGGTAGACAGACAGTACCTGGTGTCAAGACACTCCGTACTTCGATTTCCACCGAATTCGAGACATTGCGTGTTGAGGTGGCGGTACTCAACGCCATATTTTGTCTTACCATAGCAAGGCAGTGAAAATAATTTAAATATAATCACTACTCCGAGTGGGATCGAATCCACAACCGATTGCGTTTACAGTCAGACGCTGTCCCACTGCGACACTACCGGCCTCTAAAGCCTTTTATAATATTTATAAATTTGTTATTTTATTTATTATGGTCAGATTTGTATTATGTAATTTGATTTATCTTCCTAAAAAAAATTCTAAACTCGCTTAAAAACTTTTGGTAACAAATAAATATATCATAATTTGTTTTGGGGTCATAGTGGCACAGTGGGACAACATCTGACTGTAAACGTGTTTCGTGTTTGTGGATTCGATTCTCACTCGGAGGAAGATTATAACTAAAATTTATTTTGACTTCTTCTAGATTTATTCTGGTATGACAAAGTGCAGGGTTGAGTTCGCCACTCAACACGTAATGTCTCGGTTTCAATCAAGTGTCTTGACACTAGGTTGTCTCTGACTACACACAAATCTGTAATGATTGTGAATATTATTGGATTTCTGTTTGAGTTTTTTGTTATTTGCCGGAACATAGGTCTAGTATTGACAATTTTTTTTTTATATATTTTTTTTCAAAAACTTACCCACACATACAGGAGCTGAAGCGTTCCACCTTCTTCCATCGCAGTAGACCACAGGTGATCCTTTAAGTTTATATCCTGGTAAACAGAAGTGTATGATCCAAGCATTGTTAAAACTCGGTATCTGCAAGCCATTTTCAATTTCTGGTATATCTGGACATCCAGGTCCTGGAAATAAGAGGAGAAAAATATATAGTAAGTCGAGTGGTAAAATATATAGTAGAGAGCACTCAACGTCGCATTTTGTCTCATCCCAGCAAGAAAGTGAAAATAATTTCAAAATATAATTTTCGAGTGAAAATCGAACCAACAATCGATTGCGTTCATAGACAAACGCTGTCCCACTGCGCCACGAGGAGCCACGACGAGAACGAGAACTAACTACTAAATTCATTTATTTGAAAAATTTAGCTCAAAAATATCAAATTTAAAGAGAAAAACATGAATTTGTGTTTAATTCGGTAGGAATTAGAAATAAGAGGAGAACTACTAAATATTAAATAGTTAAAAACCTATGTCAATTTTCAGAGCACGGTATTCATAATATCGTCTTTTTTTAGTACACACATATAAATAAGAAGTAATTACAAGACAAAGGTCGGTCGTGGTGCAGTGGGACAGCGTCTGGGTGAGTTCGATTCCCACCCTGAGGAATGATTTGCTGTGGTAAAACAAAGCACAGCGCAGAGTTCTGTTAGATGTGGCGGAAAGTGGAGTACGGTGTGTCTTGACACAAGATACCTTTTGTCTATCCTGCTGAGTTTAAAAAAAAGAAAGACATCCTATCTCTTATTATCCTCTTGTAATGTTTAAAATTAAAATATGTTCAGATTATATTTTACGTTGTAGACAAAGTTGAAGGTACAAGAAATTTTTTTTTTCCAAAAAAAAAACAAAACAAAACAAAACAAATAAGGAGAAGTCATTTATTGTTTCTATCCTGTGAATTTTTAAAATTATCATTTTAGATAATACACAGATGCTCTAACAATACTTAAAGATTTTGTCTTCTTTCGGGTCACGCAGTGGCGTGTACAACAAAAATAAATGACAAAAATTAATTTAATTAGACTGGTATCATAGATTACTATAAGTAAAATTCAAACCCAAATTGAGGCCGATCGTGGCGCAGTGGGACGGCGTCCGACTGTAAACGCGATCGGTTGTGGGGTTCAATATCCACTCGAGGAAGTGATTATATTTAAATTATTTTCACTTCCTCGCTCTGGTAAAAGACAAAGTGCGGCGTTGAGTTCCACCACTCAACACGCAATGTCTCGAATTCGATGGAAAACGAAGTACGAAGTGTCTTGACACTAAGTACTTTCTGTCTACCCTGCTATGCGGGATAAAAGCGTGAAGCTAAAAAAAATCAAACCTAAACCCTTCAATTAATTCTTTAAGGGTATTTTATATTTAACAAAGCTATTGGACTTATAATAATAAAAATTAATACAACAGAAATAATAATATCATCATGCATTGAACAGCGTTTGACTGAAAACCAGATGGTTGTGGAAACGGTTCCCATTTTAGGGATTATTTTCTGATAATATTCAAATTATTTTTATTTCTTCGCTCTGGTTAGACGAAACGAGGCGTTGAGCTCCGCATTCCACATGCAATGTCTCGAATTCAGCGGAAAGCGGAGTACGGAGACGTCATGACGCTAGGTACTTCCTGTCTACCCTGCTATGTTGGATAAAAGCGTGGGGCGAACTATGGCTTAAATTATTTTCATTCTACTGTGTCTAACGAAATCGATTATTAAGATAATGTATAATTGTTTAACACAAAAATGTGGAGAGAGTATCGACACTAAATTCTCTCTATAATGCTACTGAAAATAGGTAGAAACCGCCTTTTCCTTTTTTTTATAGGACAGGCAAGGCAAACGAGCGTGCGGGTCACGTGATGGTAAGTGAATACCGCCACCCACGGCCCCGTGTAACACCAGAGGAGCTACAGGAGCGTTGTCGGTTTTCTATGTTAGGTTAATTTCTTAAAACAAGACATAATACAATCAATTACATGAGAAACAATATTTAAAGTTTACTAATTAAAGGATAGTCAGGATTAGTGGATGGTGTTAAACACTATTAAGAATAAGGAACTTGTTAATTTTATGTGGGTCAGTATGTTATTTTTAAATATAAAGGTGTAGTTACAATGGGAGATTATGCTATAATATTTTATAATAACCTTGTATTTCGATTAATTTTTAGAATTATGTAGATTTATAAGTATTTTTTCCCACCTTTTCTGCCGCTTTCCATAGAATTTGAGACATTCCGTGTTAAGTGGTAGATATCAACGCCGCACTTTGTGTTACCAGAGCGAGGAAGTGAAAATAATTTAAATGTAATCACTCCCCCGAGTGGGAATCGAAAGTACAACCGATCGCAATTACAGGCAGACTCAGTCCACTGCGGCACGACCGGCCGATTTATTTAACAATTATTTTTGTATTACTACATTGGTGCAATAGCTTTTACAATCAAATAATAATAATCGGAAATTCGGTATAACAAGCATATATATATATATATATATATATATATATATATATATATATATATATATATATATATATATATAATATATACAAATAACTCACGTATACAAACAGGTTTTGGTACATCCCACTCTCCGTTCCTGCAAGTAGCGTAACTGTTGCCAACTAGAGTGTAACGTGCGAGGCACATGAATTTGATGAGGCGAGCTCTCTGTCTCACTTTGACTTTACCATGCTCTAGCCTTGGTATGGTGCAGGTCCCAGATAAAGAAACGTAGGGATAATCTGTAAGAAGATAATACATATAGGTTAGTTAATTCTAAAATTCCGTTTTTTTTTCTAAAATAATTAGAAAATTCCCTTGAAATAATACATTCTTTCTTTCATCCCGCATAGCGGGGTGGACAGAAAGTGCTTAGTGTTAAGACACTCCATACTTCGCTTTCCGCCCAATTCGAGATATTACGTGTTGAGTGACTAAACTCAACGCCGGATAATACGGCGTTTGTTTTTCATACGGTTAAAAGAATTTAACTATAGTTTTTGCGTTTCACTAATTTATGACACTCTATGTTAAGTTTACTTACACTTCTTTCATTTACTTTATTTATAATCGATTACTTAGCAAATATTTTTAATTATTATATAACATTTGCTCAAAAGAAATTCGAATTCGTAGCCACAGTCAACAGACTCTCTGACTACTATGCGGTATAAAGCAAGTTGTTTTTTTAATTAATGACTTAAGTAATATTACAATACAAAGTAAAAAGAAAATAGAAATAGATAGAATAGAAATAATATAATTAGAAGCCGGTCGTGGCGCAGTGGGGCAGCGTCTGACTGTACCGCGATCGGTTGTGGATTTAATCCTCACTCGGGAGAGGGATTATATGTAAATTATCCTCACTCCCTTCGCTCTGGTAAGACAAAATGTGGCGTTAAGTTCCAGCACTCAACACGCAATCTCTCGAATTCGGTGGAAAGCGAAAATACGGAGTGTCTTGTTACTAGATACTCTCTGTCTACCCCGCCACGCGGGATAAAAGCGTGACGCTGAAAAAAAAAATAGATAGAATTCTCATAGATTAGACGTCACCATTGCAATGGTCCTATGGAGGTCATTTAAGGTACCACCCACGCTGACCGACGGAAGTCCTACACGAGGACAAACCGTCAAGAGCGTGCGTCCGGCCGATAAAGCATATTTATTTCATGTTTAAATATTACAAATTTGTATGCTTTTTAATATTTCAATATTTAGGTTGTTATATTTGGAAGGTATTGTGGGAAACGGTATTGTCTAAATTTTATTGTTGAATATGCAACTTAATTTTAATTTAAAAAGCATTCTTTTGCTAGCTTATCAATAAATTATATATAGATAAGTACAAGAAATTCTTTTTTCAATTTCAGTTCGAAACGTCAGGTGTCCAAAATATATTTTCGAATACCAAAATATACGCGATTAATCCGTTTAAAATAGTTTCATTTAAAATGTATAAAAATCGCGAAAATCAAAGATCTTATTAATTAATAATATTAATCATTCTATGTTAGTGTATATATTATTAGAACCAAAATCTAATGGGAGTAAAAAAAAATAGAAAACGTACGTATTTTAGTAGTCTACATAATTTTTTAAAACACTTTTCTTTGATTTCTATATTTTTTTTAATTTCACGCTTTTATTCCGAATTGCACGGTAGACAGAAAGTACCTAGTGTCAAGACACTCCGTACTTCGCTTTCCACCGAATTCAAGACAGTGCGTGTAGAGTGGTGGAACTTAATAACACTTTGTCTTACCATAGCGGCGTATTAAAAACAACGTCTATAATCAGACGCTGTCCCACTGCGCCGCGACTGGCCTCTACGCACATTTCAATTATTCTTACATATTTTCAGACGTTATTCATTACTAGTGCATATTAAAACCGACACTTCATGTAATATTTGTCGCATTTGCCATTGTAGTGGTACCCGATAATTTAATGAAGATTTAAAGGAAAACCATTTCAGATTTTAATTTGAATATTATTATTCAACTTTCCGCATAGAGAGACAATCAGATAGAACCAGTGTAAAGACACTCCGTTCTCCGCTTCCTGCCTAATATATATACCTATGTGTATACAGATATAATTTAATAATATTTAATTTAATTACATCATACAAGTTACTCATACATAATTGATCTAAGAAAGTTGTGGAATAAACATAGTACAGTAGTGACTCTGAGAGACTAAACATGCTAGGTAATAAAACCAAATCCTATACTACTTTAGCTATTTGTATATATCTGTATAGATTATAAATAATCACATCAATAAACCATGATATATGTACTACATTGCTTGGAACTACAGTAGTATAGTGGTAGTATATTTCTAATACATTTGGAAGTCATTGTGTACATAATTATTGAAAGAAGAAAAAGGAAACAAACAAAAACATAAAAAAGAATCATTTTATCAATATTAATATAAAAAATGTAATGTATATAAAATATAAAAACATAAAGCATAAAATATATTATATCTTTATTAAATAAAAATTATTAATATTGCTTAATGTTATATATGTACGTACTAGACTAGACGACGTCGTATATGGTATTTTTTTATTAATACATATTACTAAAAAAGTTATTTTGGGATAAAACATTGTGTAACTTAACAATGAGGGTTTTTCTAAAATATATTTTTATTCAATTCTAAATATACAAAAATATACAGATTATTTAAATAATAAGATAAAAAATTGAAAAAAAAACTCGCCTGCTGTAATTGGTCCCAAAACATAGAAAAACAAAATAAACTTAAAATTAATAAACATTTTAAACAATTAAAAAACACAATCTAAATAAAGAACAAATAAAAAACAAATTCACTAATTTAATTTGTCCTCAAGCGCGACTAGAACTTGCTCTGACCGCGGCACATTTTGTAATACACTGAGTTGTACATAGATGCAATGTTTTATAAGAAAGAGATAGATGATTTGAAAAGCCGGCGCTTGCGCATCCAGTCACTTTTTCACTAAACACATATGAAATAATTACTAATATTAATCATTCTATGTTAGTGTATGTATTGATATGGCGTAATGGAGTTTAAAATGACTAGAACCAAAATTTAATGGGAGAAAAAAAATTAGTACGTAATATTTAGAATAAAATAAAAATAAATTAATTTGAATTATATAATAACGGCAAGTGTGGAAAGGGATAAAAAAATAAAATTAACGGACCTAGTTTTATATATATATATATATATATATATATATATGTTTATATTTTTGATATATATGTACTATCTACCACATGTATAGTGTACTATGACTTGCAAAGAAAATTCGTTATGAATTCACGTGAGTCAAAATTCTTTGTTGAAGCTAAACCCAAATACTGAATAAGTATATTCAGGGAATTTGTACGCAAAGGTTATATCATAACCAATGAGGTTATTTTTTCGTGAGAAAATCTATTACTGATACCAGCTCGATTGGGGACTTGAGACGATTATGGGGGACTCCCATAACGATCCCATTAAAATTTCACGATGCTCCTCTTCCTCGATAGCCACTATGGGAAATTGAGTTAGAATCTAGAGTCAACAAAAAACTTTTAAATTTGTTGCTTTTCGATACTGGAAAAACGTATATAAATTTATTATGATTATATCTATGAACATAAAACCAAGAAATGAATAATTAGTGTGTATATATATATATATACAAAAATATAAAATTTAGCGTCATTTCTGTATTTAACTAATCTTTGCCATAAACGGAATGGCCAAAGTTATCAAAGGAAACAGTTTTTGTGATATTGTGAATACTATCAACGGCCCACGGAATTCTAAACAACTAGATTAATATTTAAAAGAAAAAAAAAACATGTTATCTTTCAAAAAATCCTCTTTGTCATGAATCATACATAGACATACACAATATTAGTCACTGCTTAGAACTTTCAAACTTTGAATCTCTATATATATCAGCCAATTTATGTTAAATTTTTTATTTAACGGAGTGTCTCGACACTCCATATGCGGGATGGCGCGTGAAATTGCTTATATATGTAGTATATAGGAAGTAAAGAGAAAGAGAAAGTTCCTCTAGCTTCATGCGAGCCTGTCACAACTCTCTCATATTTTTAAGCTTCACGCTTTTATCCCTCATAGCAGGGTAGACATAAAAGTACCTAGTGCTAAGACACTCCGTACGCCTCTTTCCGCTGAGTTTTAGACTTTGCATGTTGAGTGGCGGAACTCATCGCCGCATTATGTCTAACCTGAGCGAACAAAAGAAAATAATTTTAAAAATGATCATTCCTCCGAGTGGGAATCCAACCCACAACCGGTAGTAGACGTCATCTTACTGCACCACGACCGTCCTCGATCTATTATTTCATTTTATATTCAACAGAATGTCTTGACACTAGGTTCTCCTTGACTACCCTGATGATATCACGCATGATAAAGCAATATATACATATATATATATATATATATATATATATATATATATATATATATATATATATATATATATATATATATATATATATATATATATATATATATATATATATATATATATATATATATATATATATATATATATATATATATATATATATATATATCATGCTATTAATAATATTATTTACATTCAATTTTATTTAGCAATTTACTTCTATTTCTCAGCTCTGGTAAGATAAACCTCGGCGCTAAGTTACGCCACTTAACACGTATTATCTCGATTTCTGATTGAAAGCCCAGAAAAGAGTGTCTTGTAATAAAGTTAAAAATTGTAAAGACACAATATTTAGAAATAAAAACACATCTAATTTAATTAACTCTTTAATGAAATAAATAAATTTATCTATAAAATTACATCATTACAGGTTCAGGCATAAAATATTAACAACACAAAACTGACTCTCATTAATTGATATGTAGATAATGATAATTAGTTAATGATCATTAAATGCTTAAATACTGTTAAGATTTAATTTATATCCATGGGAGTAAACACCATTAATCAAGTTATAAGCAGATTCCTTCCTCAAATAACCATTTTTTGTGTTATATTAGATGTTACTTGGCCAGTGTATATAAGAGTTGACGTAACCTTTCCATAGCATATAATAAACACTAATTATCCATATAAATAATAAATTGAACTAATAAAATGATTTTTCTATGAATTAAAATTAATAATAAACATATTTAAACTATTCTCAATAACACAACAATAGATTAAAAAGTAAGATTATAATATATATATATATATATATATATATATATATATATATATATATATATATATATATATATATACGTTAAAACTTGGCTATCTTAAAAACTACTGATTATAACTTACCACTAGCTTATGCTACTCAAAATTGACTATATATTTATTAATGAGTAAAATTTCTTTTTTTTTTTAATTATTTATTTTTTTTTTATTTGGAAATCCACACATTCCATTGAAATTGAGAAGTTTTAAAAATATCGTTTCAATTGTATTGTATATTGTGTTAAGTATATATTCTAGGCCATATTTTATTGTTTTATATAAAACTATAGTAAAATATTGGTCTCTATAGAACACAGTAACAGTTAGTATGAAAATTAATAATAATAAAGCTAAGATCTATTAAAGCTCAACCAAAAGCTAAAGAAACGAACTTTTTTTAAATAAAAACAAGATTTCCATTGTCTTTGAATAATATTAAATAGATCGTCTAATAATTTAAACACACAGATAGAACGCGTCTCAATGCGTTTTACACAATTATAATAAAATCCTATAAATATTATATAATTTAGCAAACTTACAAACTAACTCCTTTAAGGATTGGAACCCGTTAACAAAGTTTTATATACTGAAAGAACACACATCCATACATTATAAATTGAATTTTAATTATATATTCATATAAAAAGATTAAATATTTGGCTACATGGAAGACGAATTAAACTATTTGTTACTTATATCTAGAGAATATAATATAATATGTATACGTTTAAAAAAATATAGCGTAACGTAAAAACGTACATGAACGCATCGCAACGCACCCAAAGTCAAAAAATCAATGTGACTAAAACCTTATCAAAACAAAACTTAAAATAAAATTTGTTATCAACACAATAATAGTTTAAAATAACAAGTATAAAATAACTAAATGATAAATTAACTAAATATTATGATATGGTTCTAACTGTAACTATAGGTAATATGGCACAAGACGTTAACGTAATAATAAAAATTGTGCGTAACATATTAAAATATGTTTATTAATATATTTTTTTCTTTAACATTTATATATAGAATTGAATATAATATGTTGGTCGATCGGTCGATCGGTCGATCGATCTTGCAATAAGATCGTGTATGTTTAGGCTGACGCGTGCTTCGCTTGCTCCTCCGCTTGCATTTTTGTGCGTAACGCAGGCACGTCTTCGGGGATTCGTACGATCGTGTGGAATTTCTATAGTATAGAAAAATATTTATATTAGATTTTTTAAATAAGCGTCTGAGTGTGTAAATGCGATCGGTTGTGGGTTCAATTCCCGCTCGGGGGAGTGATTATATTTAAATTATTAGCACTTCCTCGCTCTGGTAAGACAAAGTGCGGCGTTGATTTTCGAAACTCAACACACTATGTCTCAAATTAGGTGGAAAGCGGAGTACGGAGTGTCATGACACTAGATACTTTTTGTCTAAAAGCGTGAAACAAAAAAAAACTAGACAGAAAAAAGGCATGGCGTTTTGATAATTCGAATAAAAAACACTATATTTTTATATATTACTTAAATATACTGAAATAAAAATATGCAATAAAACGCAAGATAAGTAATTTCTAAAAGAAATCTTTGCCAAAAAACATTTGTATGTGAAACAAGATTTGCTACAGAGATAAGGAGAAAGCAATAACATTCCACTCTCTTCTTTCTCCTTAATCTGTTTACAAATATAACGTTATCTGTGCAACTCAAATTTGCAATTTGTCAAAACTAAATATAGGAATCAAGTTTAGTGTTGAGATTTTAGCCCAGAACTCATATATAATGTTTTACTTACATATTTTTTAAAATATATAAATTCATCGTGGTACAGTCTAATTATAAATGTAATAGGACTTGGGTTCAATTCCCATTTGAGAGAATATTAATATATAATTGCAGCGTTGAGAACCGCCATAAAAACAAACATCTCTATAACACGGTACGCTCATAACGCATTTTCATACTACGCGATTTCAGTCCCACGTATAACACGTGTTTATTTGCATATAACGCGGGGTTTTCCCACATTATACGGGTATTTCCCACGTATTTCTGTACTGTGAAATGTATAATGATTTCTAGTTTGACAGTTAATTTATGTTAATTTATTTGGATTCATGTAATTTATTTGAAATTGACCGTTTTTTTAATTACATATTAAAAAAAGGTTAATTTTAATGTTTTTTATGTTTTTTAATTACAAATTAAGAATATTTCAAATAAAAAAAAAACTTATACACTTGTTTTTATTTGAAATATTCTAAATTTGATTTTAATAAAACACAAATATATTTCGTTCATAACATATTTTTTTCTTATTATTCGATTTAAGCGTTCTTTAACGAGATAACGCATTACACGGGGTCATATTAGCGCGTTATACAAGAATACTCCTATAACGCGTTTTCCTATAACGCGGAATCTACGGCGTTATATAGGGGGATTTCTGTATAGTGTCTTGACACAAAGTTCTCATTAGTTTGGTAAGCTTTAAGTTTAAAAAAGTATGAATATAGAAGAATTCTTACCTCCATCTTAGTGCCGGGGGTAACACGCCACAAGTAAATCATGTATCCAGGGATGCATAACATGGACGAGAGGGCGGTGAACCAACCAAACGCGTGAGACCACCACGGGTATTCGTAATTCATATATTTAATTGGCTTCCATTGGACGAGGTTGAAGATAAAAACGCTCTGGAAATATGATTTTCAATAAATATAGTAACATATATAGAAGACGGTCGTGGTACAGTAGGACAGTGGTTGAGTGTAAACGCGATCGGTTTTGAATTCGATTTCCCCTCGGATTGATTATATTTATATTATTCTCATTTTCTCGTTCTGATAAGGCAAAGCGCGGCGCTGAGTTCCACCATTCGATACGCAATGAAAAGAATTCGACAGAAATCAGAGTACCGAGTGTCTTAACATAAAGTACATCTTGTCCACCCGGGATACACTATACGGGATTAAAACGTGACGTGAATTGAAGACATTAAAGTAAAATTTACAGAGTAATGTATATAGACTAATAAAAAAATATGAATAAATTTTGCTTAATTTTAATAAAAAAATAGGGATAATTGAAAGAAAATAAGCAGACGTAAATTTTTGCTTTTATAATTATAATATTTATAATATTTTATATAAAATGATAACCTAAGGTATTCTGCGGAACCTTTTTTCCATCAACACAAAATAATAAAATAAAGTTCCACTCACAATACAAATGGCAGGCGTGAATCCAACCCAGCAGAACTTCCACCAGATAGTGGGGTAGTAGCCAATCATTTCCTTAATACCGTCGTAGAAGCGGTTCACACCAAACGCCCAGGAGATGGAGACGCATTCGAAGAAGATCAGGAACAATAGACAGAAGCCGGACACAGCGTAAGAGTCGAGGATTTGGAAAACGTACATACCGCCCTGTAAAGTGAAACATGTTTTAGTTAAGATACGTTTTTAACTTTACTACGACGTTAAGTTCCGCCACTTAACACGCAATCTCTCGAGTACGGAGTGTCTTAACACTAGGTAATTTCTGTTTACCCTGCTATGCGGGTGCAAAGCGTAAAGCTAAAAAAATATTGTACAAATCTAAATTACTTAAATATTCTTGAAACTCTTGCATTATTGTGTGGCTGACAGACAACGCACACCCGAAACTACTGTGGGTAGAAAGATGAAATTTGGCATGTATTTTTCTTATCGAATAGAAGAGCACCAAGAAAGGATTCATCGAAATTTCAACGGGGACGGAAAATCTGATGGATTTATCTGGAACTGATCGATGGTTGATGAGTGCTGCTGTAAGCTTAACGCGCTACAATTATAAGTGTTTTATAATTGCTAAAACGCGATGTTACATTTGCAAGATATTCACCTTAATCGATCATATTCAAGCGAATTAAAATATTTAAATTGTCTAAATACTGTATTTCTTGATTAAAATTAAACATATGCGCCTTAAACATATGCGCTTTCAATTAATTAATTTCTTTTATATTAAAATTGTTAATTTTATAACGAACGTTTAATGTTCATTCTTTAATATTTAATTCTAAAACATGTTAACCTACCTCAGATATACACGATAGTCCCACCAAATATGATATAACGCAAGTAATGGCAATGAATATTTCCTTCCTCCGTCTAAGTAGTTTGGGCCACTCGTCGATAACCGCAGTGATGAAGCCCTCCATGGTGCAAAATTGGCTGTCCAACCCGATGAGTAGTAACATGAAGAAGAAGAGACAAGACCAAAGCGGTGCTCCAGGTAATTGGAGAACTGCTGACGGGTACGCAAGGAAAGCTAGACCGGGACCTGCAGATAAATGAAATTGTAAAGTAAAGGTATAATTTTAATTAAAATATTTGCTAGTTCTTAGATGTATATCAAAAGGTGCGGGTTCGAAGCAAAGCGAACTGTAAAATCAATTGATTTTGAAGGTCAATTTCCACTCGAGGGAATTTATTTTTATTTCTTCGCTCTTTTTCTCTATTTTTTGATACGCTTGTCAAGGATTTTATTGTATTGCTTTACGCCATTTGGGTTGCAATGTCTTTAAAATAAGTAGACAACTGATAAATTTGTTAATAATGGTACATAAAAACGGTCGTGGCGCAGTAGGACAGCGTCTGATGGTAAACGCGATCGGTTGTGGGTTCGATCCCCACTCGGGGGAGTGATTTTTAATTTATTTTGATATTTAAATTATTTTCACTTTCTCGCTCTGGTAAAAGACAAAGTGCGGCGTTGAGTTCCACCACTCATCACGCAATGTCTCGAATTTGGTGACAAGCGAAGTACGGAGTGTCTTAACAGCTACGCGGGATAAAAAGCGTGAAGCAAAAAAAAATCAATTTACCTGAAGCTGCTACCTCCGCAACAGGCCGTTGTTGTTCATGCGCCATGAAACCGACAACAGAGAATATGACAAAACCAGCAAACATTGATGTACTTGAATTTACCGAGCACACTATCAGAGCATCCCTGAAATAAACAAGAGAAATATAAAATAATTCGAAAGTAGGATTTTAAATGAGGCCGATTTTAAAAGAACAGTTCAAGAAAGTATTAAAAGCAATAAAAAACCACTTTAAACATTTCAGTTTAATTCAAAACTTCATAACTCACTTGTACACATTGTTAGTGAACTTATTGTAGCTTCCCAAAGCCACTAAAGTCCCTAAGCCAAGACCGTAGGAGAAGAAAATTTGTGTGACTGCATCTATCCATACTTCGGATTCGAGCAGTTTCGACATATTCGGCATCACGTAGAACTTGATGCCCTCTATCGCTCCAGGTAATGTTATTCCTATTAAAATTAATTTAGCTAAGTTATATATATATATATATATATATATATATATATATATATATATATATATATATATATATATATATATATATATATATATATATTTATATATAAATAATAATACAAATAGGTACAGCTACACAGCGGTTTCTACTGTTATATTTTTTTCGTATATATACAGGTATGCAATGTATAACTAATATATATTTTTAAACTAGTTCAAGAGATCATTTGTTTTGATTTATTTAAAAATTCTTCCTTTTTACTTCAAGCTTTTGTAGAGAATAAAATAGATTATCAACAAATAATACTTTGTAGTACAAAAAAATTGAAATATATGAACAATCCAAATAGAAAGTGGAGTTATTTGCCATTAAACTAGCTTTCCTAACCAATTCCAATTTATGTTAAAAATGAAAACATAGATAATTTACCTCTAATAAGTAAAACAGTTAACAAAAAGTATGGGAATAAAGCAGTGAAGTAAACGACTTTGCCGGTCCATCTCACGCCCTTCCAAATGCAGAAGTAGCAAAGTATCCACACCAGGAGGAGTGTTCCCGCGAGCTCCCAACGGATGTTGCCAATATGCTCAATACCGCTTGAAATTTGGAGAGCGCGACGTCTGAAATATATATTTTTTTTAGCTTCACGCTTTTATCCTACATAGCAGGGTAGACAGAAAGTACCTAGTGTTAAGACACTCCGTACTTTGCTTTCCACCGAATTAGAGACATTGCGTGTTGAGTGGTGGAACTCAATGCCGCATTTTGTCTTTACCAGAGCGTTTAAGTGAAAATAATTTAAATATAATCACTCCTCCGAGTGGGGATCGAACCCTCAACCGATCGCGTTTACAGTCAGACTCAGTCCCACTGCGCCACGACCGGCCTCAATCAAATATCATGATAGCTTGAAATACACATATGAATTAAAGCTACAAATTATTTAATATCATTGCATAATATCTTGTAAGTCATATAGGAAAAAAAACAAAAATATTTTTAATAAGGTTTGTGACAATTTTCTTAAGTCTGTCAAAAAAATCTATGGTACTTTAACGTAAAGGAATTTTACGTCTTGAAGAAATATTGTCAATGTTTTTTTAATCAAACGAATTAAAATATAGGACACTTACTCCCAGAACTCTTTAACCGGATCAGAGAGGATAGCTTTACTGATATTCTTTCCGTTCAGCGTGCAGAATGTAGTCATGTCCATATCAGACCAGCAAGTGAGGTTCGTTCTGTCGTAGGGATTCACACAAGTTTCCGTATTCCAGTAATTGTCACATGAGCGCCATGGAACGTCTAAGAAATGTTATATTAAAAATTAGACATAATTTTGTTGTTTTTAGACCCTCTATAAGTCTACACAAATGTAATATTAAAAATTAAACATAATTTTATCGTATTTTGGGCACTTTCCTATAATTTTAGAGGTACTGAGTAGCAAATGACGAAAACATATTTTCAGTTTTACGCCTAATCTAGTATCATTTCCATGACTCTTCTGACAAAATTAAAATTTTCAACAATATTTTCTGTAGCAGTTCATTAAAAATATTTATATATTAATAAAGAAGTATGTATGACATTTTCGGAAGGTTTATTCTTTTATTATTCCAATTCAAAGACATTACTTACCAGATCTCATAGACATGAAGAAGTAGAAGATAGCCCAAGCGAGGATCACGATATAATATACGTTCATCCAACAGGACATTACAGCAGCTGCATATCCAATACCTATGGAGAAATAAATATTGATTAAATACGTGTATTTTTTATAATACCAAATTTCCCATAACCACGGACTATGTAAAGTGTTCGAATGTCGGATATTTCAAAATATACCATCAAATACAAAAATGTATGCAATCAATTCATTTAAAATAGTTTTATTCAAAATGTATAAAGAGGCAAAAAACTAAAGGTAATTAATATACAGAAGTAAATACATCCAATGAACAGACCAGACCAACGAGGCCATGAAGAGATCAATTATAATATACTAATATATATATATATATATATATATATATATATATATATATATATATATATATATATATATTTCGTATGCATATGGTTATTAACATTTATTATACATACTGCACATCTTAACAAATAACATTAAATTAATATTTGTTTTATCATACTATACCTTTGAAAATCGGTGCAATTTTGAACACGCCCAAACCGCCAATGGTAAGCATTTGACCCATGGCCAGTTCCATGAAGAACATGGGGATACCAGCGAGGAACAGAGTGAGGAAGTACGGGATGAGGAAAGCACCACCGCCATTTTTGTAGCACAGGTAAGGGAAACGCCACACATTTCCAAGACCAATGGCTAGACCTATGACCGATAGTATGAAGTCTAGCTTACTGGCCCACGACCCTCGTTCAGGCAGATCTGACTTGGTTGCCACCTCACTAGAATACAGATAATTATTTAAATAAATCCCTAATAATAGTGTAATAAATAAATACTTTTATGTGTAAAGAAATAAATACTTTTAATATTTAGTCACCTGATAAGAAGTAAATAACTATTTATTTTAGAATTTGGGTAACTTCAATCTTCAAAAAAGAAAATACATATAGAAACCCATTCGAATACCCACCTGGCTTTACTGCTGACTCCCTGAACGCTCAGCTCGATGTCGTCACCACCATGTTTCGTGTCCATCTTTACCTCTTTTCGTTTAACTCTTTCTCAATCTCAACTCACACGACTTTTCGATCTCTCTACGTTTCCCTCACCAGCTAACAAGATATCAGTCAAGGGTACTGTATTAACATTTTTATAAAAGTACGTCGGCTAGATAAGTAACTTGTACTATCTTGAACTGTAACAAAAAAAATCATATTAAAAAATGTTAGATTTTTTTTACAAATGGCAATTTAACGTTGTAAATAATCCTTATTATCATAATATAGAGCCTTAATAATTAATAATATTATATGAATAAGTAATAAGAGGCCGGTCGTAGCGCAGTATGACAGCGTGACTGTAAACGCGATCGTTTATGGATTCGATTCCCATTTGGGGAAATTATTGTATTTAAATTATTTTCACTACATTGTTCTGGTAACACAAAGCACGGCATTGTGTTCCGCCACTCAACACGCAATGTCTCGTATTCAGCGGAAAGCGGAGTACTAAGTGTGTTGACACTGGGAAGTATCCTATCTACCCTGCCATGTGGGATGGAAGCGTAAAAATAAAAAAAAAATAAATTTAAACCACCCAGTAACACCCTAGCACTAACAAATTTCTTAGCAAATTCCTAATTTTTAATATAATCCTTATACAAATCTTATGATAATCAATGCCATATAAAACGTACAGTACGCAGTATTTACTGCGGTAAAAGTGCACTAACGAGAAAATAGTTTTACTTATTAATAAAACTTATTTATCCTGACTGTATATTAATTATTTTCACTTCCTCGCTAAGATAAGACAAGCGGTAATACAAATTGCGGTGTTGAGTTCCACAATTCAACACACAATGTCTCGAATTCGGTGAAAAACGGAATGTTTTGACACTAAGGCTTTCCATATTCCCTGCTTTGCGGGACAAAAAGCCAAAAAAAAAATACTTTTTTTAATTATTCGCATTATAAAGTCAACGACATTATTAAATACATATCTTTTATTGTTAACATTTTGTAAAGCCTAACAAACTTCTTAAATTCCTCCTTAGTTTGAAGTCAAAACCCGATTCGGACCGGATCGGATAATTTACAGTCTATATAACATACAGTCTTAATAACCTTTGGATGTAATAGGCCATACAATAGACTACACGTATGTGCAAGTAGAATCAAATATACTTAAACTTAGTGTAAAATTTAAAATTAGCGTCATTTCCTCGCTCTGGTGAGGAATAGTGCGGCGTTAAATTCGGTTCTAAAACAGCCAACTGAGTGTCTTGACACTAGATTGTCTCTGACTGCCCTAATATGCGCTATATAGTGTGGAATTACTTTTTAACATATCCTCTGACTGCCATAATACGCGCTATATAGTGTGGAATTACTTTTTAACATACCCTGAATAATATGCAGTGTTATAATATATGGTATACTCGTCTTATATAAACCGGAGTGAAACCGCCATTTGCAAAGAGTTTCAAATAAACGATCGCAGAGTGTATTCATTGGAACTAATTGAATAACCACTGTTGATATTTTCAACGTAATTGCAGTCTTTTATGTACTTTATACACATCTGCATATATTTAGCTTCAGGTATCTCATGTATAATATAGTGGTAAGTAGAGAGAATTTAGTGTCAAGACTCTCCGTGTTCCAGTTCTTAGAAGTTTTAATGTAGTAGAAAATATTATAAGATTTTTAATCAGGTACTAATGTTAATAGTTAATGAAATATTAGCATTTAGTCTTCGGTCTGTTTGTCTGTCGGTCGTAGAGCAGAAATGCTAATCGATACTGCAATATGGATATATACTGGAGATGTCGATGGCATTGATATATGTATATATATATATCATGCCATGCCAAGATATGAGATTGGGACTAACTGTTCGGTTTGAACTCAGAAACCATTAGAGGACAGGATATTATACGATTTTTAGTAAAATAACTTTATGAAAACATACATATATTATAGTCACTCAACATGCAACGTTTCGAATTCGGCGGAAAGCGGAATACGAAAAGATAAATACTGAGTACGTCTCTGGCTTGCAGAATAAAAGGGTAAAGCTAAAAGCCTCAAACCTACAATCATTAGACTTGGTTGTACCAATATTTATCACTTCCACTGTGCCACAAGGGTGTTATTAGTCCAAAATTACTTTTTATTGTTTATTTGTATAAACAATATTAAAATCAATAATATGATTTATTCAAATAGGCTATTACAGGCACTTTGGAACCACGTCAATTAGCGTAATTGTCAGTTCTACCAGAAACCACCATCTCGGGAGGCAGTTCTGCTGAGAAGACACGAGACGAGAGATTCAGCAGTTGCTCTTTCCAAACGTAATTTTACTACAGATTTTCAACTGTGTTAAGGCTCCCGAATGGGCATCACTAGCACTCAACTCCACCCACGCAATAACACCAGTGTAGTGTTCTTGGATGGAATAATATAGTTACCCTAATAAAATACTTTTAATCTTCAGTTTAAAGGCCGGTCGTGGCGCAGTGGGACAGCGTCTGACTGTATACGCGATCGGTTGTGGGTTCCAGCCCCACTCGAGAAGTGATTGTATTTAAATTCACTTCCTCGCTGTGGTAAGACAAAGTGCGGCGTTGAGTTCCACCACTCACCACGCAATGTCTCGAATTCGGTGGAAAGCGAAATACGGAGTGTCTTGGCACTAAGTACTTTGTAGAAAAAAACAGAAATCTTCAGTTTAAATTTTTCAAATGGCAAGTCTGTAAGTATTTCATAGAACTATTTTTTATTATTAATATATTATTATTATATATTATTTATTATTCTGAAGAAGATATTTTTTATTTTTTGTATTTATACGTGTCTATCCCTAATATTTTGTACGTTGGCCGGTTGTGGCGTAGTGGGACTGCGTCTTACTGTAAATGCGATCGGTAGTGAGTTCAATTCCACTTGGGGTAGTGATACCATTTAAATTATTTTCAATTCCTCGCGGGATAAAAACGTTAGCTTAAAAAAATCACTCTAATTTATTAATACAGAGAATAGAGTTAGAGAGAGAGCAATTAGAACAAATATATATATATATATGTGACCAGAACACATCGTTAGCGTGATTTAGAAAAATTTCACGCCATCTACATTTTAATTATGTAAACGATTATTGCCCTTTTTACCATTTTTTTATTAAATTTTATAGTCAAATTAATTGAAAATTGTATTTTTTTCTATTTTGCACCGAAATCCAAAACTAATCAGATAAAGAAAGTATATACTAGAAATAATTAATATAGTACTTTAAGATTATATTTTATCAACTAATGAAGCTCTTGAGGAACCTGATTTTTTTTCTATTCTTTTTCGTGCAATAGACAGAAAGAATAAACCCGATCTTTTGTAGAAGTATAGACATTTAATGTATTTTATTGTTATGAAAAATTGATTGAAATTAACAATATTTATTTATTTCTCCTTAATCAGGTATAAGGAACGTCACCAGCGGTGGTATATACCATTGCATGCTGCAAATATCCATTCCTGTAATTTCTGATAAAACAAAATAATATAATTTAAATCATTTCCTTTCGCCCGCTCTGATATGATGAAGAACGGTGTTAGACTCTGCTAATCCACGCGAATTGAAGAAAGAGGCGCACAGAGTGTCCTAAAACTAGATTCTCCATGACTAAACACCGTGTAAATAAAAATGATAACTATATACTGTTCTTAGTCTAAAAATTAAACATCTTGTTGTTTAACCTTGACCAAGGGTACAAAAAGTTTCCCTCGAGGTTGATGGAAAACGCATTTGAACCCCATACTCATCTCCTATCATATAATTCTAAACTAACGAACGAGTCACTCAGCCGTCGGTCCGTACACGGTAAGCGACCGCCGACTAATTCAATAAACTTACAAACAACGATCTATCATAGTTATTGGTATGAGAATATTTTGATCTATATATAGCCTAGGTATCCCCTTCTAGACGATTCGTTGACGCGTCAAATTCGCGTTGCTTAGCAACGTGTACGCCCACTTTAAATGAAAATATAAACTTTTTTTTAATTTCTTCTAATTCTTTATACAAATTTAATTAAGTATATTTGCAATTATCCTATTTCTCGTCCATAATATTCTTAAAAATGAAACTTAAGGTTTTCCTTTGCGTACTAACATATAGTTGATAAATTTACTAATATATATATATATATATATATATATATATATATATATATATATATATATATATATATATATATATATATTAGATTTATTCCATCTTTAATATAGTTAGAAGACGTAGCGCGGTGGGAACTTATCTGACTGTAAACGCGTTGCTTGTGGGTTCGATACTCATTTGGATTGATAATTATATTATAATTATTTGTATAATAAAAAGAGTTTTCAAAAATTCATTTTAAATATATTTATTGTCATATTTCTGCTCTGGTGAAACAAAGCGCAGCGTTGAGCTCTACCCATTGGCACAAAATCTAGTCAATCAACGCAGTCTCAATTCTATGGGGTAGACAGCAAACCCGGTTTCCTCTAACACCCATCAAGGACAAGAAGTGGTATAATCTATTATTAAACGAAGCCTGCTTGCTCTACATGTTTAGAAATTAGAAAAAAAGGCATTTTACTTAATTTCCAATTTAAAATTAATATCAGTATCAGTATTATAAATATTCCCTTATATTATTTTTTTAGTTCACCAAGATAATAAGAGAGGACCTAGTGTCAAGACACTCAGCTTTCCATGCTACTTTTAATTATATCACATTAAATTTCTATTTTTGAATCAACGCCATCTATATTTTTATTGAGAAATTGTAAGTAATTATATGTATGTTTAATTTTATGTCTTCGGACGAATTTAGAGATAGATAAAGGTGCTCAATTGATTTTCGTCTAAATTAGACTATAAATAGCTGACATTTGTAAGTATTGTCAGTAAAAATGTAAAAAAAAAGATGTTTTAATGAGAAAATGTGTAGTGGTCGAGGCTTGCATATTTTTTCTATTGTATTACCTTCGGGATAGTTATTGAACTGAAAGATTTGAATCAAAAAAAAAAATCAGACAAAATCATCCGAAATTAAAAAAAATGAAGTATTTTTATCAGAAGAAATACTATGACTAAACTCCATACTGTGGATCGAGCTATACAATATGACAGGTGGATTTTTTTAACAATAAAATATAACCTGGTATATATTACTTTACTGTAATTTAAATCAAGTACTAATTGAATATTTTATATACTTTGATTATAATAATCTAAGAGCACCGCGATACTTTAATGTCTTTTCTTCTTTAAGGATACAATACTGTAAATAGTTGGTGTAAGTAAAATTTAAAATTGGCTAAATATACTTTCAAATTATTGACGTATTATTTATTTTCTAGCTTCACGCTTTTATCCCGCATGGCAAGGTAGACAGAATGTACTTAGTGTCAAGACACTCTGTACTTCGCTTTCCACCGAATTCGAGACATTGCGTGTTGAGTGATGGAACTTAACGCCGCACTTTGTCTTACCAGAGCGAGGAAGTGAAAATAATTTAAAAATAATCACTCCCCCCGAATGGGGGTCAATTCCACAACTGTTCCACTGCACCAAGACCGGCCTCTTTATATCCGTTTTATTTACTTAAATTAAATTTTGCGCCTGTTCATCTCAAATGAATGACAATAGAAAGTATCAACCTAAACTCCGCGCCTGGGCGTCCAAGACAGTGGGAAAACGCTTCGGAAACGTGTACTATATCTACGTGTATTTTTAAAAAAAAATGATTTGATGTTTTAAGTAATTTTAGGATTATACATATTAGAGGATGAGAAATACAATTTGAGGCCGGTCGTGGCGCAGTGGGACAGCGTCTGACTGTAACGCGATCGGTTGTGGGTTCGATCCCCACTCGGGGGAGTGATTATATATAAATTATTTTCACTTCTTCGCTCTGGTAAGACAAAGTGCGGCGTTGAGTTCCACCACACAACACGCAATGTCTCGAAGTACGGAGTGTCTTGACATTAGGTACTTTCTGCCTACCCTGCTACGCGGGATAAATGCGTGAAGCTAAAAAAAAATACACTCTATTCTGCGTTTTCGTATATTAAAATCTATGACGCGAAGAACTTTACTGTGATGAGCGAAACATCTCTAGTTGATATATATTTTTCCATATACTATCTATTTGAACCTAAACACGTTAGACTCAATATAGTTAGATTATAAATTCCTTCATTCTTCTTTATAAAGACTTATTTTCAAAATAATTAAATTTATTTTGAATATTCCTGTAACAGTTTTATGTAACACCATCGCAAAGTTCATTTTAAAATTTTATATATGTATATTTTTATATATATACATATCTATTATAAATACAAATAAACTTACAACAAAACACACACAGCACAATGTCCACAACACACACAACAACCACTAAACAAACATTATAACACTAAACACAATACAATACTGGTGCAAGTATCCGAACGCACAATATAAAGCGAACGTCAAAACTGACAATACGGTGGCGGAGAGTTTGACAGGTGCGTGTTGTCCCGCCACATGCTTGGACGCGAATGTGCTTAAATCGTAAACCATACCATACACTTTGTAGATACAACACCCTTTAAATGTCACTTGTTGAAAGAATTTATGACCATTGCCAGTTGTTGTTTGAACGGACCCCCCCCGGAAGGATAGGATCGCGGGAGCGCGATTCGCCGGCATGAAATAAATCGACAATTAGCTCTAATAGTATAGAGTGAGATAGCTTTGGTACGGTTTCTATGTAGGCTTGCAGATGGAGTTTATGGACTTCGATGTGACGTGATGTCTCGATTTGAGGGTAGTTTTGAATGGAATATACCCTCAAAATTAGAAAAGTGACTTTTTAGTCAACAATTTTCGAATAGTTTCAAGTGCGTGGGAGCTTTATGATTTTCTTTTAAAAAAAAATTTTAGGAACTTTCGTTCTAAGTATAATGTAAGAAGTAGTATATATTTGATTGCTTATTAACTTTCAGTTAATAAGCAATTGTCATGATTCTACATTTTCATCCATCTGAGTCCGGTCGTGTTGCAGTGTGACAGCGTCTGATTGTAAACGAGATCGGTTGTGAATTCGATTCCCACTTGGGAGAGTGATTAAATTTAATTCGCTCTGGTAAGACAAAGCGCGGCGTTGAGTTCCATCAAATGTACCCGCAATATTTAAATATTGGGCCGAACGTGAAGAACGGAATTTCTTGGTAACAGATTTTCTAGGCGTTACCTGTGACCGAAGAATGCCCATAAAACTCAAGGGCCTAATATGTAAGAGTATTATAAGACCAGCTCTAACATACAGGAGTGAAACGTGGACTATGAGAAAAAGCCAGGTTGATTATGTCCAAGTCACCGATGTGAAGATGCTACGGTGGATATGCGGAGTAACGAGGCGTGACAAGATTCGAAACGAATACGTTCATGGTAGTCTCGGAATACGAGAGATCGCTGAAAAGATTAAAGAGAGTTGGCTTACATTACCACCTACTGGACACGGGAAGAGGAGATGTCCTCAGTACTTCGGGAATCTTTCTGGGTCCAGGAGGAGAGGAAGACCGGAGATGAGAGGGACAGATGTCGTTGAAAAAAGACATAAAGACATAAAGACCTGCAACGTTTTTGTGGACGATGTGTCCAATAAAATGAAGAAATAAGAGAAGATAGGGAAGGAAGGCCCTACAAACAAATGGGAATAATGATGCTAGGGAGAGGAAAAGAGATTTCTTTTCTCTCTTTCGAGAGAGACGTATTCAAGGTGATCTGGCAGGCTATTAGATATAAACCTATACGTTACGTTGACGCGTTTTTAACATAGTATTTCATTTTTTTGATCTTTTTGCTAAGTACATGTGCATGTGAAGAGCATTTCCAAGAAAGTCGCATGTGTGGTATAATTGCTTCCTTTTGTTTTTAATCACAGAAAATAGGTCGAAAATTACAGTTTTACGACAAAATCTGAGTCCGCTTAATATGAGCTCTGCGTTTTATTTCTATTGTGTAAGAATTTTTTATTATATTAATTAAAAAAAATGATCTGTAAATGAGAATAAAAAAATGATAAAAATGGTTATTTCTCGTTGCGCCCGTTAAACACACTAAAGTAAATGATTTCTTAATTTTTTTAACGTATTTATATATATATATATATATATATATATATATATATATATATATATATATATATATATATATGTATTTTTATATATATATATATATATATATATATATATATATATATATATATATATATATATATACATATATACATAGCAGAATAGGCAGGCAAATCTAGTACTATGATACTTTTAATTCGAATTCAAGACACAGTGTCTTATTGAGTGACGGAACTCAACACCACACATTCTCTTATATTCTATGCAGTTAGACTTTAAGATACTTTACTTTGACATTGTTATACTAATGGAACAGAGGTTCATACTTTTAAATGAAATGAAAGTAATTTAAATATAATCATTCCCCCGAGTGAGAATCGAACCCACAACCGATCGCGTTTACAGTCAGACGATCGGCCTCTGCTGCACAGTGGTTTCAATTGGTTCTCTCTACGTACCTTGCTTTTCTTTTATGTAATTAGACTGGATTTATAAATTATAATTATGATCTATTTATTTATTTTTTAAAGTAAAGTTGACACCATCTTACTCACACAGTAACTTATTTACTCTTTGTCGATTAAAACAAATTCGGTACCTATTGAGTGGCGCAATAAATATAGAAAAAAATAAATGTATTTTTTCCAAGTGAGAATCGAACCCACACCCATGGCCGTCCTCACACTCGGCGCGCCACGACAGCCCAGTCATTTCAATCATATCACATATGTGATTGTATATATACGATATTTTAAATTTTAATAAATTTCATACATATAAAAGTAAAAGATTATTATTTTATTTAATATTAACTATTTATTTTTGTTTACTCTGCTTTAGGTGTATTAATTGTAAATAACTAAAAAAAAACAATAAAAGCCACCTACTTCAGAATTAAACCGCAAACTTCTTAAACAATCCATTCCTTTATACTTTTACTATTTGGTATAAGATAAAAATAAAATTATTTAAAAAGAATAATTATATTTTAACTAAACAGAGCGCGGCGTTAAGTTCCACCACTCAATACAAACGTTTCGAATTCGGACGGAAAGTGGAGAATAGAGTCCATTCACTAAATTCCTATGAAGATGCAATTTTAAGAACGTATCAAAAATTCCATATTCATTAAACACTAAAGTACTTAGACATTTAAAATGCACAAGCTGTTTGAAACTCTAAGCACTACACCGACGAAATAACTGCGTAAATTATAAAAAAGGTACAAATTTGCAGAATTTAAAAAAAAAACAAACAGTACAGTACATTATTAGCTTTGTGTGGAACAAGAACCTTAATTCCGTTCATATATGAAGTAGGATGTATTAAAATAATTATAATACTTTAATACTTACGTTTTTCCCGCCCTCGGGGGCTGTGATGGGCGACACGCGTACAGTAGTCGCGTCGGGGAAAGACAAAGGACGATTTCAAGGGATGAAATGTCCTACGAAGCACGCATGCGCCCAGCATCACACACCCTGTCAGACCATTGGAATATGTTTTTTTTTTGTAGTTTTATACAGTTACAAGTTGTATTTGGAATCAAACGGCGTTTAATTACGCTATTCGAATGAAAGCTGTTTTGTTTTTTTTTTATTTTTTTATAATAAGATTTTACGCTTATCGTAAGATAATTATAATAATAGATATTTTTAAGTTAACCTAAAGTTCTAACAAAAATATTTTTCTTCTTCACGCTTTTGTCCCGCAAAGCAGGGTAGAGAGGAAATGTTAAGACACTTCGTACGCAGATTATGCTTCTTTTCGACGAATACGAGATAGTACGTGTTCAGTGGCGAAACTCAACGCTGCGCTGTGTATTACCAGAGCGATCTGAAAATAATTTAAATATAATCATTTTCCCGTATGGGAATCGAACTAAAAACCTGTTGTGCTTACAATCAGACGCTACCCCACAACCGGACTTAAAAATTACACTTAAAATTATTCCACTTTAAAGCGTAAATCATGTTTACTTTAAGAGAAATTACTTGCTACATAATATAAAATCCACTAAGAATGCAAGGATTGTAAAATATTTGTATATTATCGATTTTTCTTTATATTAAATATATAAGAAAATAAAATAATTTCAAAAATGTATTACCCTCAAGGCCCTTAAAATATATATTTTATGCAGCCCTAACGCTTCTTACCAACAAAAGATCCACACAAAGCCGAAATCACCCACATTAGAGCCCAGAAAACTCATTTCCCTTCAAACCAGATTTGCAAACTTGGGATATATTGAGGTGATAACGTGAAACGTCATATGTAACAACAAGTAGATTTTATCTCTGTTTTGATATTAAATCTGCTTCTAGAGGCTTAACTTCAAATGATGGTTTTTTTTACGCAAGTTTAAGCTATAAGCAAATAAATTATATCGGTTATGGCGTAGTGGGACAGTGTTTGAATGAAAGTAAACGCAATCGAATGCGAGTTTGATTCCCGATCTGGGGAATGATTGTATTTAATTTATTTTCGTTTAATCGCTTTAGTAAGATAAAGTACGGCGTTGTGTCCACGTCTCCCTACTTTATCCTTGCGTGATAAAAGAGTGACGCCAAAATATATATATATATATATATATATATATATATATATATATATATATATATATATATATATATATATATATATATATATATATATATATATATATATATATATATATATATATATATTTAGAAAAAAGGTATTAAAGGAATACGCTTAAATTTATTTCCTCATTAAGGGTAATGACTAGGGAGTCATCTAGGGCAGAAGTAGGTTCTATTAATATGTACAGAAATGACAATTTCAAGCAATAGAAACCAAGTGAGGCTAACAATCACATGGTAATGATAAATCACTCCTTTTAGAAACATACTTGACGTTTTACGTAATAGTGTCGTGTTTTGTATTGTGAGATGGGTCTCTGTGGGATGTTTATAATGTATTAGAAAAAGCGTAAAAACTATTTTGGATTTTAATGTAGTTTTATAAGAACGTACGGTTAATTTAACTAGAGGTACAGGTTCAAATCCCTCTTATATATTATTTATGTATATGGGAGCGGGATAAATATATATATATATATATATATATATATATATATATATATATATATATATATATATATATATATATATATATATACGATATTATTAATTTAATTCGAAACATTACGTGTTGGCGGAGGAACGCAAACGCCACGCTTTGTCTTACCAGAGCGAGGAAATCTATATAATTTAAAAACATACATCCCCCGAGTGAGAATCAAACCCACAACCGATCGCGTTTACAGTCAAACGCTGTCCCACTGCGCCACGATCAGCCTCCATAAATGTTATAATGTAATCCAAATAAGTAAATAAAGAGTGAAAAAGAGAGTGACTTGTAACTTATCTCTCCACATCTCCTACATTGCAAAGCGTGAAACATACGTGAAGGAAAAAATAATAAAATTCCTCAGATAAGCCCTCTTTATCATCGGCTTGTGTTTTTTCACGTTTACATGAACCCATATTTTCTCTTTGACTCTGTTACGTTGTTTGTTGACATGTTACGCTATGTTCATAATTTCACCTTTTTTTTCAGTAATGGCTGACCGCGCCTATGTTTTCTATCCACTGGTGGAGTGGTCGCTTAATTGCAATCCCATCGGAGGTCACAGAGTCATTAAAATAAAATGGTTATAATTGTTATAAGTGTGTAATTGTTTCGTCATAGTTCGCTTTCTACAAAGGTTGCCAAGAGGTGAGGGTTCAAATTCCAGCAGAATTCGATCTAGCAGAATTCGTTCAAATATTTTTTGTTTTGCTAAAATATATGGTATTATATATATATATATATATATATATATATATATATATATATATATATATATATACATATATATATATATATATATATATATATATATATATATATATATAATTGGTATTAGTATAATTAAAACTCATTTCTTTTGTCAATTCTCATAAATTGATAATCGAAATATAAGGCGAAATATTTATGAACAAAATTATATTTTTTTACGTAAATTTAACATATAAGCAAATAAATAAAGAGTCAATTGTAAACGCGACCGGTTGTGGGTTCGATTCTCAATCGAGAGAATGATTATATTTAATTTATTTTCATTTCCTCGCTCTGATAAGACGTACAACATTTTTGTGGGCGAAATAGTTTTAATTTTTTTTTAATCTTGTACTGGAAAATTGCAGCCTCTGTATTGAAAAAGTGAAGAACAAAGATATAAGTCACAACACTAATTTTGGTCACTAAAACGCTGTACATTTATACAATCATTGTGAACACTGTAATTAAAACCTCAAATTTTTCCTATTATCCTTAACTAGCTAGTAACGAAAATAAGCGTAACCCAACGCTGCGCTTTGTCTCACCAGAGCGCAGAAATGAAAATGATCTTTAAATACATTCTTTATATATAATTATAATGTGAAAAAGATTTTAGATAAAATTCATTCTCCAACTGGGAATCGAACCCACAACTAATCGAGTTGTACTGTACCTACGATGGGGTCAAATAGCGAAATGTTTCAACATTATGAATAAAATTATAAGTATCATGTTATGCTGAACCGCGTATAAAAATATTTGACATGAAAATTTATCTATGTTGTGTCAGTGTGGAACGAAACAAAAACCGTCTGGCTTTTCATAAAACAAATATATATATACAAATGTATTGAGGCCGGTCGTGGCGCAGTGTGACAGCGTCTGACTGTAAACGCGATCGGTTATAGGTTCGATCTCCACTCGGGGGAGTGATTATATTAAAATTAACGAAAAAGAGGCGTCGGGTTCCACCACTCAACACAAAATGTCTCGAATTCGGTGGAAAGTGAAGTACAGAGTATGTTGACACTAGGTACTTTGTCTACCCTGGTATGCGGGTCAAAAGCGTGAAGCTAAAAAAAAATGTATGTATATATATATATATATATATATATATATATATATATATATATATACGCTCTTTTTACGCAATTCAGTGGTTTGATATGTCTATGTTACGTGCTTTCCCCTATTAGAGATTATCTGTTGGACTTCACCTACGCGTAAAAGTGTGGCGGAATTCAACGCCGTGCTTTGTTTAAAATTCTTTCATTCATAATAGTCAAACATGATGGTTGTGGACACGTTTCTGACACTGTTTAACGATTATATTTAAATTATTATTAATATTTTCCCTCTCGGATAAGATAAAATGGGAGGGTGGGTTCCACCACTCAACACTAAATATCCCAAATTCCGGTGAAAAGTGGGAAACGCTCGTCACAAGCTTATTCTCTCTGCCTTTACTATGTATATGGAATAATACGTGAAGTTATAAAAAATATGCTTCCCCAGAGATCATATTGGCAACTATCTTCTATGGAGAGACTGTGTACCACTGTGCCATATCGATGTTAATATAAATATATATATTCTGTACAAAACAAGTACAAGAGAAGGATTTTTCTTTGTTTGTGTGTTATATTAGTTACGTTAACCCTTTAATACATTTGCGAAATTCTTTTTCCTCAATTTCAGATTAAGGGCGGAATGTTGTGTTTAGTTTATTTGAATTCTCAGTACTTTTAGCTTTATGCTGGAAAAACATATGACATACATATGTATATATTGTGAATTCGATTCCCACTCGGGGGAATGTATATCTAAATAGTTTTCATTTCCTTGCTCTGGTAAGATAAACCGTGGCGTTGAGTTCCGCCACTCAACACATAACTTCTCGAATTAATCGGAAAGCGGAGTATGGAGTGTCTTAACACTAAGTTGATATAAGCGTGAAGCTAAAAAAATACGCCCTCCATCAAAAACAGCTGGAATAATCAAAGAGGTCTAATCCTTGTTTGAGAATTAAAGTAACTTTTGTATGGGAAAGTTTGAAACACAGATTAAATTCAATTTCAAAGTTATACTTTACCTTTCTAACAAATCAGACCCTCCATACCCCATGAGAACTAGGTCACGGGATCGATAGAGGCCTTGAATTTTCCTCTCTAGGGATGGTGTTTCCATGCATTCTCGGGGTAACAATGATTGATAACGCCTGTCTTTTGTTTAAGTTATTTTTTGTTGTTTAGGCTTATCTATAGGTTTTTGGCGCAATGGTACAGCGTCTTACTGTATTTGCCATTGATTGTGAGTTTGATTTCTAATCATGGGAATGTTTATATTTAATTTTTTTTTTTGCAGTAGATAAAGCTCATTTATTTCGCCATTTTCAGATGGAAAGCATTTAACGCTGTGTCTTGACAGTAGGCTATCTGTGAGTATCGTGGTAAGGCGTTAGGTTATTTCTTAAAAAAATATACGAACGATGATAACGATACGAATCTGACTTGGGGGAATGGTTTTATAATATTAATAGTAATAATGTCTATTCTGAAAGAAATAGTAATCTTAGGCTTTGTATAACGTCATTCCAGGTGTCTTGATTATACAGAATGCCCAATGTTCATTACTTTGTTAGCTTCACGATTTTATCGCGTATAGCAGGGTATATTAGGAGACCTAGTTTCAAAACACTCCGCATTCCGTTTTCCACCGAAATCAAGAAATTGCATGTTGAGTGGCGGAACCCAACGCTGCTTTTTATGTCACCAGAGATTAGATCATGTTATATGTTCCTAAAATTATTAATGACATAAATGGAAAAATGAGAATATTTTTGATATTATTTTTTTATTAACAATTATGTAACCATCGTTCTATTCGTATAGCGGAGAGGCAGAGAGAACTTAGTGTCTTGACACGTTGTTCTCTATGTTCCACCCGAAATCAGTACTATACTTGATGTCGTAACTCAACGCCTCGTTCTGTATAATCAGAACACACAATATCATGGCAGTTAATGAGATCTTTGATTTTCGCGATTTTTATACATTTTAAATGAAACTATTTAACCGGATTAATCGCGTATATTTTGGTATTCGAAACCAGTCTACCTGTGACCACGGAACTGTACTGTAAAGTGTTCGAAACGTCAGGTGTCCAAAAATGTATTTTCGAATACCAAAATATACGCGATTAATCCGGTTAAATAGTTTCATTTAAAATCATGGCAGTTTTAAATAAATCTCATCTGAGATAGAACCCAGTATACCCCACATATCTACGGTTGTCTTGTGAATCAGAATGACGTATAACTACCACTAAAATATGATATACAGTATTTTAAATTGAATCCAGGAAACATAGGAAGCGTGCTCTGTATCCATCTAAACGTTTCCCGAGGTGTGAATGTACAACGTACTGTGCGATAGTAACCATGATATTTTAGTCTCAAGACAGGTCCTGTGATACCTTTATTGTTTTTTAAACAAAATATTTATTATGGCTTTATAAATATGTAAAGAAATTTTATTCTTGCTTTGATTTTTTATTCTACATGGGTAGAAAAAAAATATCTAGTGACAAAACTCTCCATACTCCATTTTCCGCCGAATTCGACATATAACCTCAACTGAACGCCGCATTTATCTTACCACTGTGATGTAATGAAAATAATTTTAATATAATCATTCCCCAGACTGCGAATTAAGCCCACAATCGATTTGAAGTTTTAACCCGTTTACAGTCAGACACTGTCCCACTGCGTCACGAATTTAACTTTTGCTGTTTCTTATAGTAATAATTTCATCAAAATCATAGTACTCCAGTAATGCATACTATTGCGGTGGTAACGATTTCAAATCCATGTAACAGAACCAATAATATTATTGAGATCTAGTAGTAGCATCGTGACGGCGCACGTGAAAGCGCAGTGTTAAAATCCGCCACTTAATACAAATTGTATCGGATTCTGGTGGAGAGAGGAATAAAGAGAGTTTTTGCAGTAAGCTCTAAAAGCATTCAATGCGTTCCTTGCGTTATATTAATACAGGCATGAAACATTTATGAACGTAGCGTTTATAACCTAACATTGTTGTATAAAGGGAAAATATAATGATATTTAGGCAAAGATATGCGCTCAGTTAAATGTCTTTATTTAAAAAAAAACACTTCAAAAATACTTGTTTTTTGTTATCAAAATACGGTGTTAAGATTCGTTAAACAATGTATAATGTCTTTTAAATAGGTAGAATGTGGGACTGCATTGACATATAACTGTGCTTGTTAAGGATCAATATAATTATTTAGTATCTTTTTTTTAAGGAAAATTTGAAAATATTAATATATAAAAAATATTTATAATAAACTACAGGGAAAAACTATACATAATGCGACGATTGACAATCGATGGCCGGTCGAAAGAATTGTTTTAAAATTATTTATATATTATTGCTCTGGTCAGATAAAGCACAGCGTTAAGTTCCGCGCACTCAATTTGTTTCAATACTGAGTAAGAAAATTTAAATATATAAAAAAATCGCTTTCCATGCATCCAACCATCATGTCGCAGTGGAACGACATCTGACTGTAAACGGTTCAATTCTCACTCAGAGCAATAATTATATTTTAAATGTATTTTCATTCTTTGCTCTGGTAGATAAAGAACATTTATTGTGCAACTTAACACGCAAAATCGACAGGTGACAAACATTCAACGGAGTGTCTTGTCACTAGGTGGTTTTTACAATCTCGCTTCACGTGGTAAATATGTAACCCAAAAATATTAAGATATATCCCAAGGTGATTGTTATCATACGCATCACCGGATCCGAGTACATCCGCGCGGCGGCGGATGAACACGCTCCCGTGGGACGCGCCTCCCCTACTGTACTTCACATCCTATAGTAAACAAAACGTAATTTTGACCTGGTCATATGTCAAATATAGTTTAATCTTGTAATCTTGCGTAATACTGAATTAAACGAAACGGTTATATCGGCTTTAAATATAAATATATTTTTTATGCGGAAAATTAATATAGAATAGATGTACTAGCGTATATGTGCAATTCGATGTTTCGAACTGCTTTAAGAGTGTATATATATATATATATATATATATATATATATATATATATATATATATATATATATATATATATATATATATATCGATCGGTTGTTGGTTCGATTTCCACTTACATAAATATTATGTTTAAATTATTGTCACTCACTCACTCTAGTAAGACAAAGCGCAGCATTGAGTTCCGCCACTCAACACACACGCAATCTCGAATTAGGTGGAAAGCGGAGTACGGAGTGTCTTGACACTAGATACTTCCTGTCCGCCATGCGATTCCGGATAAAAGCATGAGGCTATAAAAACTGTATTTTAAGAAATGTAGAGAAGAAGAAAATGTAAAAAATCTCGATTATTATATTAACTTTGAGGCGTTAAGGAGTTCATCTTAATTTTGTAATTTGATGATTGTTATGCCCGCGATGTTGAACGATAGCTAAGTATTGCACTCATATAGAAACTATGTTTTTAACGTGAATGAGATTAAAGGTAAGTACATTTTTAAATGAAAATATTTTAAACGGATTAATCGCGTATATTTTAGTATTGAAAAATACAACCCGACATTTCAAACACTTGACAGTAGTTCGTCGTCACAGGTACTCTACCATCTAGTTTCATTTACATGTGTTTTTTAAGTTTTTTAAGTCAGAGAACTCAGTATGAGGACTCTTAATATATTGTATACTTTCTATCCAATTTCGTGAAATCGTATTTACTGACAATGAAAAGGAATAGCACGGGGCTACTTACCTTAACAGAAAAATTAAACAAAAGTAGCTATTGTTTTACTATTTATAAAGTGTCATTCCACACTAAGGCTTAGGAAACATCTTTGAAACAGAAAAAAAAGGAAATTTCAAAGATTTTTTCTAATGCTAAGTGTGGAATAACACTTTTAAAATAATAAAATAGTAAAAAATGATTATTTCTTAATTTCTTTATGTAGAAAAAAATTGTAATAATCTCTTTACAGAGATACTTATATGTTGTAACAAAAATGTATAAGAATTTCGACGTAGAACGTATGGCTTAGCGGTCAGAACGCTTGGACGGTTACCAAGTGGCGCGGGGTCCGGTGCTTTCAAATCTTTATAAGATTTTTCAAAGATATTTTCTAAAAGTAACTATTAATGCAAATGGCTATTGTAATTAAGATTGTCGCTTTTATAGTTACTCAATACTTTTTTTTAGCTTCACGCTTTTTACCATGTGAGGCATAGAGGTAGCGCTAAACGCTGCGGTCCCTGAATACTTCTTTCGATTCGTCTCCAATCATTAGTCTCTTCATATATGCCACTGAGAGAGGTCCTCTCTATTTTTACGTGACCTTCCTTCAATATTATTGATATGTGTTTTCGAAGGTTTATTTATAATTTGATAAATCGATGATATTCGTTTATTTAGCAGATATTCGTTTATTTTCATTCAGAACTATCCGAATCTAAGTTGACTATAACAAACCTATTCTGACAATGGTCAGGGAACAAAACAATAGAATCAACAACTATTACTTTTATATTTTTCTCTGTTTTCCGTTATGGATATTAGACCGAGATGACACTCGGGGCAGCCCTAATCTTGCGGGACCCTGGGGGGATGCAAGGCATGTCATGGAATCATAGTAATGGAATCATAGTGATGGAATGTAAAGTGGAAGGCCGCGTGCGTGTTCCGCTTTTCGGCGACCCAGTCTCATGCGGCAGATGTCAAGGTTGCAGGACGCCTCCCTTGCGCAGTCCGCCACCTTCTTCTCAAGTACCACTTTCATTTAGAAGGAGAAAACCACGCCCTACAACCTCGCAACTCGCACTAATTGCAACCCACCACGACCTTCACCACGTGTTGTCGTTACCAAGGAGGTCACGCAACGTGCGACCTTGAGACGCCCATGTTGATGCACAACTCCAGCCAGTGCCGCCAGGTGACAGCATGCGTCGGGCTCTTCCCAGCGATCTGGCACAGGTACTTTCTCAAGCATCCGCGTCATGCCATCCAGTGAGAAGTGAAGAAATAGTTTTGGGTCGATTCGGTCTATCGGTCGGTTATCCGTAAATTCCAAGTCTAAGTTCAGTAGTAGTCATACTTCTTAAATATTCTAAGTATACTAGTATAGGCAATTGCTCGAATATTCTGAGTGCGTGTACACTAGTACCAGTTCGTACTTGAGTGATGTTAGTGTGTGCATTAAAACTGATTATATACATAATAAAATCGATATTAATATAAATTCTTATCTTGAACTAAAGTGGAGAATAAAGTCTCGAATTCGGTGGAAAGCGAAGTACGGAGTGTCTTGACACAAAGTACATTCAGTCTATCCTGCTTTGCGGTATAAAAGCGTTAAGCTAAAAATAAAATCTAATAAAAGTTGTATTTAATTGTTATTATAATTTTTTTTTCTTTAAACTGACCAAATTATTTTTTACGTGTATTTCTTTATACGCATTTACGTGAAGAGAAAGACTCCAAAAAGTCTAAGTCATTATAATTATGTAACTCTGAAACAGTGGTTTCTAGTGGAAAGGTATTTTTTTTCATAAATATTTATCTAAAATATATTTTTTGTTATTATTATGATGAAAATTGCAAATAAAAGCCATGCATGTCAGGCATTTTTTTTCATTTCTATTTATTGGTATAGAAGTAGTAGAACTAAAAATATTAGTTAGGTCGATCGTGGCGTAGTGGGTCAGTGTCTGACTATAAATTTGATCGATTCCCACTTGGATGACCCGCGAATGAGAGCCCGCGCTCTCCGCGCCCGGCCCGAGCGCCGCCGAAGTGCCCCGAGGCACAATTAGGACGCGTGCGACGTCCCCCGAGCGGGACTCGAGTAGTTCCGCGTCAGAAATGGACGTGTCTGGCGCCGAGTCGGACACGTCCTCTCAGGATTTTGAGACCGTAGTCTCAAAATCCGCGAAGAGGAAGGCGAAGAAGGCCCCTCAGGCCATCGCGCCTTCAAAAGCGCGAAAACCCGACGCGCAAACGTCGGCCGTGCGGGCTTCACCCGCCCCCGCGTCTACCAAGTCGCTTCCCCCGCTCGCTCCGGTGTCCGCGCACACCGCAACGAGTCCTCGCTCCACGTCGGCCCCGCGTGCCGCACCCCTTGCGCCCTTTGCGCCCGGTCCTCGCCCTTCAGGCGCAACGACCGGAAATCCTCAACCGCCTCGCCCGAAATTACCGCCGCCTGTCTACATACAGGAGAAAGGCAAATGGAACGAAGTATCCACGTGGATGCTTTCAAATAAAGTAACGTACAGCTCCGCGAGGCTGACGTCCATAGGCATAAAAGTCCAGGTCCCGTCGGCCGCGGACCACCGCGCCTTAACCCGCCGCATGCGGGAAACAAACGTAGGCTTTCACACATACGCACTAGAGGAGGAGAAAACTCTCCGCGTAGTAATTAAAGGCGTCCCCCGCGAACTAGACGCTGAGTATATAGAGAGCGACCTTAAGTCGCGGCTGCCAGTGCGCGAAGTACATAGAATGTACAATATGCGCACAAAAGTTAAATATGACAGTATTTTAGTCGTATTAGACCGCACAAACGAGGGCAAGGAGGTCTTCAACCTCCGAACCATCTGCAACCTGACGGGGATTCGTGTAGAACGCCCCCGGTATAAGGGCTTAATAGGGCAGTGTCACCGCTGCCAGAATTACGGGCACTCGGCCAAGCACTGCCACGCGCGTCCGCGTTGCGTTAAGTGCCTGGACGACCACGCCACCGCGGAATGCCCGCGAAAAGTTCCCAACCCGGAAATTCCTCCCATCTGCGTCCTCTGCGAGACGCAGGGTCACCCCGCGAACTATCGCGGCTGCGTCCGCGCCCCGCGCAGGCGCACCGGTAAAGGAGGGTACCGCAAGAGGACCTTCCCCTCTCGCCAGACGGAGCAACCGAAGGAGCCCTCAGCTCTGGAGGTATTCACACCGGCTCCACCTCCAAAGGTGAATGCGTGGTTCAAGCCCACGCCACCTCCAGCAGCGGCACGTGTTGCGGTGCCGGCTGCGACTCGCGCACCGACGGCCCCGCGGCCGTCCCCGCGCCCGCAACCCCCTCAGGGTAGTCCCGCGAGCAACCTCTCGCTCCTAATGGACTTTGCCGGCGCGCTCAATTTCGTCGAACTCGGCGTGTTCGCGGCTAAGCTGCGCAACACCAACGGAAACAATATGGCTCGCCTACAAGCGGTATGCGAGCACGCCACTCTTCTGGAAGCCATCGTAGGCTTCCAGGCTAAATAAATTGTAAAATTAAACAATTAGATGGCGGTCAATAATAAATTTACCCTCGGCCCGCTGATTCGCGTCTCGCGCGCGTAAACCCATTAGCCCTAAAAATCGCGACATTCAACGCAAACGGTGTCAAAGGCCAGAAAGAACTTATGAGTGAGTACGTCCACTCAAGACAATTAGATTTCTTCTGTATACAGGAGTCCTTTCTTAAACCTAGCGTTCGCTCTCCTGGCATTGCGAACTATAGGATTGTGAGGAATGATAGGGCCACCACAAGAGGTGGCACTATGATTTATTACAATAAGAATTTACACTGTGTACCGCTAGACCCTCCGTCGCTTGCTAATATATATAATATCGAAGCGTCAGTGTGCCAAATTTACATGACAGGCCATCAGCCAATAGTTATAGCCTCGGTGTATCTCTTGCCGAACAAATCAGTACTAGAAAGCGACATCAAGTCGCTCTTAGATATGGGTGACTCAGTCCTTCTGACTGGGGACCTAAATTGTAAACACATCACCTGGAATTCGTCGAAAACCACCAAAAGAGGTAAGGATCTCGACGAAATAGCTGTCAAATACAATGCGGCCGTCATCGGCCCCCCCATCCCCTCCCGCTTTGGCCCCTCAGGCACGCCGGAGGTGTTAGATATTGCGATCCTTAAGAATGTCGCCCTCTGGCAACACTCTATCGAATCGCAGCCGGAACTAGATTCGGATCATAGACCGGTGCTAATTAAACTGGGTACGGAGTGCCCCTCAGGCCCTCCGACCAAAACAATTACAGACTGGAAGAAGTTCGCAAAACTTCTTCGAGCCAATAATTCTCCGCTTAAGGAGCTAATTCCAGGTATCACCGACTCGGTTGATTTATCAATAGACGCGGCTAATCAATTCACAGAATATATACACGACACGATCCTCAGCTGCTCTAAAGAGATTACAAACGTACCGGAAGGACGATTTGAAATCTCAGAAAAGCTCAGGAGATTAATAAGGCGTAAAAACGCCGCAGCCAGACGACACGACACATACCCGACAGACGACAACCGTAGGGATTTAAACAGGTTGAGGAGGAGTGTTCGACACGCGTTCGACATGCTCCGCGGCGAGTCGTGGGACAAGAGACTAGAGGGACTCGCGCTTTCGCACCAGGCTTTCTGGGCGCTGTCGCGAGCATTCAGGTAGGACGGTCTCGCGACTATGCCACCTCTCATTAGGCCCGACAATTCTATTGCCGCCAATGACACTGAAAAAGCGGAATGTTTAGCCGACAGTTAAGAGGCTGAATGTTCCCCCAGCGATCAGCCTTGCGACCCAGATCACCTAGCGAAGGTGGACTCCGAGGTTGCAACCTGGGCTTCACTACCTCCCTCAGGTGAACCGCTTCGCCCAACCTCCGCCGGTGAGGTTCATCGGCGGAGGTTGGGCAGGACAGGAAGGCCCCGGGGCCCGACGGTCTTAATAACAGGACTTTAAAAACGTTACCGGCCCAGTTCGTGTCCTTATTAGTACTCATTTTTAATTGCCTCCTCAAATCTTGTACCTTCCCAGACCAATGGAAGGAGGCAATAGTCATAGGTATTCCGAAGCCGAACAAGCCGAGGAATCTCCCCAGCAGCTACAGGCCTATCAGCCTGCTGAGCTGCCTAGGTAAAATTTACGAGAGGATAATTCTCATTAGACTCCCCGAAGCGGTAGAGACGAAACGTCTGCTCTTAGACGAGCAATTCGGGTTCCACAAGGGCCACTCCGCCGTACACCAAGTGCATCGGCTAGTAGAACACATAGCCAGATATAATGTCAGATACCGTGTCCGCAGCTCTACTGCGGCCATTTTTCTCGATATCGCGAAAGCGTTCGATAAAGTTTGGCATAGTGGCTTGATTTACAAGCTGCACAATGCCGGCCTCCCGGATCATTTAATTCGCGTCCTCAAGGACTATCTCTCCAACAGATATTTCTGATTTAAAGTGGAAGGTACACTCTCCACTCCCCGCCTAATTCGCGCCGGAGTCCCTCAGGGCTCCACGCTCTCTCCTATACTGTATGCGCTGTACACCAGCGACATACCGAGAGTCAACAATGTCCACCTGGCTATGTACGCCGACGACACCGCCCTATACACCACTTCCCGCCACTCTTTCGTTATTGCCGAGAGACTCCAGGCGGCCGCCGCCACCCTAAGCGCTTGGTACCGCAAATGGAGGATCGATGTCAATCCCGAAAAGAGTGCCGCGGTATTGTTCCCTCGACTGAAACACGAAACGGTCTCTACCGTATACCTTTCAAAAAAGCCAATTCCGTGGCAAAAACACTTCAAATACCTCGGAGTCACTCTAGACTCCCGACTCTCCTTCAGAAAACACATTAGTCGAGTGTTTAATAAAGCCCGCTTTTATCTTAATAGATTGCATCCTTTAATTTGTAAACGCAGTAAAATGTCACTTAGAAATAAGCTGACATTGTATAAAACCTGCATTAGGCCCGTCCTCACGTACGCTTGTGTTGCGTTCGCGCACACTGAGCTTAAACCACTTCAAGTGGTTCAAAACCGATTTCTACGAATCGCATCGGGTTCCCCCTGGTACGTTCGTAATATAGACCTACATAAGGATTTCGAACTGGAATCGATAAAAGAGTTCTGCAACGGCCTAGCCAAGCGCTATTACGAGCGCGCAGATACTCACATAAATCCCCTCGTTGTACGGGCGTGCGATTACACCCCGTCCGCGCATCCTAAACTTAGACGCCCGCGTAGCGTCTTATTAGACCCCGACGACCCCATCACGGCAGCAAACGGGAAAATGTTAGGTAGGAAACACTCCACTGCGCGTTGGCGCGGCCGGGTCCAACGGTTAGGGACTGTAATAGGCTCCCTTAGAATAGTTAAAAATTCCCCCAGTCGCGACTTCACGCCGCGGCTGGCTTGTGTTCTTTAGAGTAGGGAAAAATCCCCCGCCCGCTCGCCGACCGCAAGCCGAGGTTCGAGCCCCGCAGGGGGCGCCCTTGCGGTCGTCGGCTTCCTCTCAAGCAGACACGTCAGTGCTTGCTAATACTTCGCAGGGCTAGAGTACCCTCTTCCCTCCCCCTCCCGGTGTCGCTGTAAAGACAGCAAGACAACAGACATTAAGGTCAACAGCATGTAACTCAAAGACAGAAAAAAAAACTTGGATGACTTTTATATTTAAATTACTTTCATTTAACACGCAATGACTCGTATTCAGCGGAAAGTTGAGTACAGAGTATCTTGACATTTAGTATTTCCTGTCTACCCTGCCATGTGGGGTAAAAGCGTGACGCTCAAAAAGATATCTAGACACGGTTTAATGAAATGTCTGGAAATAATATGAAAATTCCAGTTTTAAGCTCTAATAGAGGTCTAGGAAAAAGTGAGTCAAAATTTGATTATGTTGATGCAACTGATAGACAACGCATAGTACTGGTTAAACGTTGATTTTGTCATACATTTGGTTCCATGAGGAGCGTATCTTTGGGAGCAGACAGGGACCTTGTTCCATGTTCCCATGGGAAAGGAAAAACAGGATTCTATGTTCTATAGTCGCAACAGAAGATAACAAGAAGAAGAAGAGAAAACAGATGGCAAGGATGAGCGGCAATTATTATAATAAAAGGAAAAATTAATATCATTTTAGTATGTATATTTATTAATATGAAATATAAAACAATCATTACTTGAGATTCACATATATATTCCAATTCCTGTATATGTCACTTGAAAATCAAAATTAAGTTTAGAGGTCCACAATGTTATTATTTAGTAATATGTAAGTCATTACTAAGTCATTAGTTAGTAAGTAAATCTATGATACAGTCGAGAGGCAAGTAACAAAAAGAGAACCAGTCTTATTTATATGTATAAGTTAAGAATTTATGTGTTTATTTTAATAAAATTGTTCAGTTTATTGTTATTATTAAGTTATTGGCGATGATAAGTTGTTGTGATAATGATAGTGATAACGGTGATAGAGGATAGTGATAGAGTGGTATGACACTACGTAGTGGTATTTATATATCTTGGTACTGGTGTACCAAGTTTCAATCTTGTATCTAGTAAAAGAGTTACTAAATTAAATGTTAATAATTTGTTTTATTCTCTTATAAACATAGCGATCTTGACGTCTATTATGATATAAAAAACATAAGTACAAGTCGATTTATCAACTTATTCATGCTTTCTATATGTTCTATTGTTTTTTATATAAACCAGTGTCCCTATTGACGTGTAAAAAACGCGTTGCCTTAGCAACGTGTATGTCACTTTATATAAAAGTGTATGTCAAACACATGGTAGTGTGTGTTACATTTATTTTATTAATTTAATGCACTTTTTACGTATTATTTTAAAAAATATGAACTCAGTTCGCGTAATTTTCGCAAAAAGTGGTACAAAGATTTTACTTTTCGTATTAAGATATAGATATCTTAAATATATTTTTTTCTATTTGTCATCTAAACAGAGGTGTGTATAGCATACAATTTGTTTATATCATTTTATTATTAAAACTAAAAAGTCAGCAGTTACTTGCTGAAAGGGGATAACAAAAATCAGAAGCAAAAATACCAGAAACATTCTATTTAGACGGCGAGCAGTACCAGAATAACAAAAATGAACACCTTCGCAACTGCTGACGTCAATTTATGTCATTTCAAATTCTATACTTGGTTGCCGGTGACGTAAATTCACATCATTTTAAATTCTAAGCTTGGTTGTCGGTGATGTGAATTTTGGACATTTCAAATATATAAGTGCGGGAACCAGCTTCAGAATTTCATTATATTAGCCGGTACTCAGAAATAGAAACGTAGAAACTTGTCCGAGCTTGAATGTGTTAAAACAAGTGTTTATCCAGCTTTCCACGACAATATCAATATAGATTTAGCAGTGGCTCCTTATAGTCTTTCTTTTCTAAAGTACCACCCCTTACTCTCTTATTCTCTTTCTTTTCTGGAGAATGATAGGTAAGAGGAATTTATGTATCAGCAGGCTACCGGCTCCCCTGAAGACAGAAGGTTATATAGTAGTCAAACGTGCCAGTAAAAAAGTATCTCCTGAGGTGGTTGACTGGTTTCGAAGTTACTTTTGCGGCCGCCGGCAACGCGTTTGTATAGAAGACTCATTTTCCAACTGGTCTACTGTTAATGCTGATGTTCAACAAGGTGGCATGTTGTCTCCACTTCTATTTTCATAAATAAAATTTCTAATCAAATATCTCTCTACCATCTGCCGATGATTTACTAATTTATGCTACTACAAGTTTACTAAATTTGTCTCATACAATCGACCTACTTAATGACCTTGCTCGTATTTCAAATGGAGTAAATATTATGGCCTGATAATTAACCCTGCTAAAAGTCAATCCATTATTATTGGCAGCCACAAATTAATATCGAAAACAAATTTAGTACATAATTTACCATCTTTGACATTTGACGGCACACCAATCCCATATTCACGAAACGTTAAAAATCTCGGGATTACATTTGATCAATATTTGTCCTGGGAGCCTCAAATTAACGAGCTCAGTCGAAAATTTTTTAGAGCAGTTGCCTCTCTTCGTAGACTGCAAAACTTTCTGCCTATATCGACAAAAACTGTGCTTGCAAACACTCTCTTACTACCAATTCTCGATTATGTCGACATTTGCTATCTCGACTCCAAAATCTTTGTATAAGGTTTATATTTGGCCTCCGCAAATATGACCACATTTCCGACTTCCGCAAGAAACTCAGGTGGCTTCCTATAAGACTTAAATAATACTCATATAAGAAGATGTAATCTTTATTGTGCGCTTTTTAATCCTTTAACTCCATTTTACCTCAAAGAACAGTTTCAGTTCTTAGGCAACTCACACTGTCGTTCTCTCCGATTCAATGAAAATCTTGTCCTCAAAGTCCCTCCTCATTCCACTTTCTTCTTTTCTAACTCCTTTACAGCCAAGGCTGCTCGACTTTGGAACTCCCTTCCCATCAATATAAGAAGTGCTAAGACTCTTAATAATTTGAAGTCCCTGGTGAAAGCAAATTACTTAAGTGACTAATTCCATATATACTAATTTTTATTTAAACTGTGTATATATATGTAAATATATATATATATATATATATATATATATATATATATATATATATATATATATATATGTGTGTATATATTCATATTCTACTATTTATTTATATACGTATATATGAAGCAAGTACACCGCCTACCGATTTGGTTTGTCGTACACCTTAAGGTTGCCTGGCAGAGATCGCTCATAGGGCGATATAGGGAGATACAGGCGATAGGGCCGCCTGCTGTATCCTTTTATTTTATTGTTTGTCTTTGTTCTTTTCATGTGTGTGGTGTGCAATAAAGTATTATTATTATTATTATTAAAATTAGCCAGAGCCCGCAGTCAAAAGTTGTCACCACTATATGATAAACTTGAAACAGAAGCTCATTTACAAATTAACACGTGCTAGGGATACAGCGGCGCAGGACATCGCAACATGTCTTTACGTCAAAGACTCCCAGGGCACACTGCTGTGTAACCATGACTCTGTGAAGCAGAGATGGAGTTGCTACTTCCCAAAGGCCTATATTGACATTATTATCAGAGATATGTACCGCGATTCTGCTTCAATGGTTAGGAGTGCTGTTGGCGACACATACCCTTCCCGATTACAGTAGGGATTCACCAAGACTCGACTCTTAGCCCGTTATTGTTTAGTGTTTAGTGTTGTACTGGATACTGTCTCGGCTTATATCCAAGACCAGCCTCCCTGGCTAATGATGTACGCCAATGATGGCTGGATGTCGTGAAACAAGATATGAGAGCTATTGGCTCTCATATCATGATTTACCATCGAGGATGCCAAAGACCGTGCAAAGTGGAGTAGGTTAAGAGGGAAGGCAGACCCTGGCTAAGCTGGGAGAAATGCCAGGAAGAAGAAGAAGAAAGAAGGTAAGAGGATTTCTTTTATACTTTAACTTCTGCATTTGACCTTCAGTGACATTCATTAAAACTTATGATAGCACCTACCAGGAGCACATAAATTAGAAAGAGTTTCTCAATAACTTTTCATAGAATCAATAATTTCTAGGACCTCTCAGGTTAAGTACCAGGAAAACATAAACAGGAATTCCTTAACTTCTTCATCTTCACACTTATATTATGTGCAATATGTGGTGTTACCTGAGACACCAGGCGCACACACACCACCAGGAGCATATCTTTCCAATTTCTCTTCTCTCGTCCCCAGTAGTGATTGCTCTGGACTCCCACCCATCCCATCCAGGCTATCTACAGGCTATAGAAGTGAGTAGCACAAGAACTTGGACCGCATGAATTACTTTACACACTTGTATAAAAGAAACAGATAAAAAATAATCATCTAATTATGGTGACGGTGGTAAAAGTACTTCCATAAGTTAAAAATACCAGAAAAACATTAAATAAGAGGGGGATTTATTTATTTTTCTTCATGAGAGTGATCCATTCCAACTGTTCCTACCACAAGCAAGTACTGTCCTGTACGGAGTATACCAGGACTCTGGACCAGACGCTCACCAAATTAATAGAAGTGGAAGGCATAAGTACCAGGAACACATGAGTTCATAAGAACTTTCCCATTTACTTTTTCTTTAACACACTGTATGTCCATTTCAGCTGGGGCTCAACTCAAGTACCAGGATCACATAGCCGTCCTCACTCTCTCTCCCCCTGCGCGTCTGGGGGTGCCCGTTTCGGCCTCCCGTCCCTGGTCTGCCGCAGGTGCACCAGCCGCACGTGCGTCGCGCGCACACTGGACTGCGAGAAGGCCGCGTCGCACCACTCGCACTTGTATGGACGCTCCCCAGTGTGCGTCCGGATGTGAGCTTTACGTGTTGCGTTGCGCTAGAAATTAAAATAATTTATACTACTTATATATGAATGCAAATTTTCTATATATTTTTTAAGAAAAAAACCGAACGAACTCCGAACTCCGCTACGCTTTTTGCCGAATTCGATGGAACTCAAGCCATTTATCTTGCTAGAGGAAATGAAAATAAATAATCATTTCCCCGGGCACGCAACTGTAAACACGGTCGATTGTAGGTTCAATTCCCACTCAGGAGAATAATTAAAACTAAATAATCTTAATTTCTTCACTCTGGTAAGTTATACAAAGGAGGCGTTGAGTTCCGCAATTTAACATTACAACGCTCAGAATCAAAAGCTGCTTTTTTCGACACTTATGATTTCGGCTGCGATAACTTTTTATAATATTTTTAAAATAGTATGTTTAACGAATAGCATTCTCCATTGTCAAATCACTATTTCTGAGAAATAATCTGAAATTACAATTCTACCTCGGAAAGCAGAAATTTATGGAAATCTCTCCACAGTGATGCTAACAACATAAATAAGTTGTAATAAGGGTGTAACAATTTCGACGCAGCCGAATATAGATGGCATGGTTTTCAAGAGGCGCGGATTCAAATCCCACTGCGTTTTAATTTGTTTGTATATGCTTTTTTAAATGTTAAACACACGATATTCATTACTTTATCATATACTTAATATAATATAAGGAATCGATAAAAAATATAATTTACAAAAAATATTATATCAACGATAAACTAATTTATTTCCTATTTTTTTTCCTAGTAAAGGAAACAAATAAAAAAGGTATTTCACACACTTACATCAAAAACCTTATCGCACATAGGGCAGGGATAATTCAAGGGCCGCTTGTAGCCCTCGTGCGCGGAACGAGAGTGTTCCGCCAGCGACGAAGTACATACATATGCCTTTAATAATTAAAAAAATGATTTATTTTGTATTCAGATCATGGCGCAGGGGCACAGCGTCTGACTGTAAACTCGATCGGTTGTGGGTTCGAGCCCCACTTGGGGAAATGATTACGCACCACGAATATTATAACCAAGTTCAAATACCGCGGTTGAACGTAATTTTACTTTAAACAGCGTTGATAATGGTTGAATTATCAATCAAAAAAAATTTACATAGTATAGTTTAAAAAACCCATAAACACCGATAGTAATATCGTTCTGCATTTAAAACATACATTTACTTTTAATAAATGTATAACAAATCAAGTATCGAAACCTGTCAGACACTCAGAATGAGAATCACACTACTAACTATTATATAACTAAATTACTCAATCACTCACTAACTAAATTACTCAATCACTCACTAACTAAATTACTCAATCACTCACTAACTAAATTACTCAATCACTCACTAACTAAATTACTCAATCACTCACTAACTAAATTACTCAATCACTCACTATCTAAACTACTCAATCACTCACTAACTAAATTACTCAAACACTCACTAACTAAATTACTCAATCACTCACTAACTAAATTACTCAATCACTCACTAACTAAATTACTCAATCACTCACTAACTAAATTACTCAATCACTCACTATCTAAACTACTCAATCACTCACTAACTAAATTACTCAATCACTCACTATCTAAACTACTCAATCACTCACTAACTAAATTACTCAAACACTCACTAACTAAATTACTCAATCACTCACTAACTAAATTACTCAATCACTCACTAACTAAATTACTCAATCACTCACTAACTAAATTACTCAATCACTCACTATCTAAACTACTCAATCACTCACTAACTAAATTACTCAAACACTCAATAACTAAATTTCTCAATCACTCACTAACTCACTAACTAAATTTCTCACGGGCTCACTAACTCACCTTATCACACTTATCGCATTGATAAGGTTTTATGTTAAGATGCACTCTATTCATATGTTTATCAACGTCTCTCCTAATACTGAATCTTTTCTCACAATGTTCACATTGGAAACTGAAAAAAGATAACATCTATATTAATTATCTATCTTATCTTTTCTCTTTAAAAATTAGTCGAACGGAGGAGTATTATATATAATTTGGCATATTTACAATTCATATGAAGCTCCACGCTTTTATCCCGTATAACAGAAAAGACAGGAAGTACCAAATATCAAGACAAGGTAACAAATACTTCGCTTTCCGCCACATTGGAGACACTAAGTGTTAGGTGGCGGAACTCCACCCCGCACTTTGTCTTACCAGAGCGATTATATCAAAATAATTTAAAAAAAATCATACGCTATCCCACTGCACCACGACCGCAAATGCAGAAAGTCAATATCTTATTACAATAATTTATTAGCAAAATAGATTAAATTAATAAAACAAATATTACACACACGAGTATACGTTTTGCATACACTTTTGTACAAAGTGACGTACAAATGGTTACAATTACTTAATTCACTAAAAATAGAAAAAAAGACACTTACGGCAAATCTTTATAATTTACATGTGGCAAAGCTATTTTTAAATGTTGTTTCAAACTATTGTGAGTTTTGAAGCTTCTGAAAATAAAAATAAAATATATACACACACACACATATATATATATATATATATATATATAAGGTGTCACTTAAAAACAAAGATGGCGCGTTCTGTTACGCGCCATCTTTGTTTTTAAGTGACACTTTTTTCCGTTACGCGCCATATATTTTATAATCTAATATTTATTTAATCGATTCCTGTAAATTTGTAAATAGTGGATCATTTCTCTACTAATAATGTCATAAAAAAGTTTTTACACACACACAGACGCGCACATTTTTTATTATTACATTAATACAGACAACCTACCTGTTACACTCTACGCAGTAGTAATTTTTGTTCAAGTCATGCTTCGCCATATGGGCTTTTAACCGCGATGGACTTTTGAAAGCAGCGCCACATTCTTTGCATATGTCATTCTTTAAGACTATTGTGTTTATATGTTTACTGCAAGTGTAATAATTAATTAAAAAATATATTGATATGTAGGAGAAATAAATTAACTGTGGGTTCGATTCAAACTCGGGGGAGTGTTAATTATCTCTGGTAAAGACAAAGAGCGGCGTTGAGTTCCACCTTACACTGCTCCGTAAATTATTGTGTGTAACTTAAATATAAAAGGACTATCTCGACAGGACGTTTGGTTTTCGAGAAATTCGTGGACATACATACAAACGTATCTTCATAATCCAATATTATTCAATTCTAACAATATTACATAAATACTTACATATCGGCTTGACAACCACCTTTTCTTGAAGTTGGTTAAAATCATTGATATATTTAAGGTATAATATATTAAAAAATACATATAAAACAATGCTAAAAATATTCAAAATTTATAAAATGATTGCCATTTTTTCAAATAAATATTTATAATTGTATGTTTTAATTTAATTTTATCTTTACCAATTTCACGCATTCAAAACAGACAATTTTACATTCGAAACAATATTAATACCCTGACGCCGTGCTCAGTCTGATCTGAGAGAAATAAAAAAATACATTTCCCGAGTGAAAAATTCCACCCCCATCCCACCAATATGGTATTAAATTTAGACATAAACCTTCTAATGTGACTTTGACCTTCTGCTCCCCCACGAAATCTAGACATTGACTGGCAAACTAAACGCCGCGTTTTGTTTATTTTTTTTTATATGAAAATTAATTTAAAACATCATTTCCCCGAGTGGTGATCCCATAATCAATTACGTTTCCTAGTACGTCACGCAACTCACTCACTCACTCACCCACTCACTCACTCACTCACTCACTCACCCACTCACTCACTCACTGACTGACACTAACTCACTTTATAATATGTGTTTTCAAAGCGTCCTTATTGGCGTAACTCTTCTGACAGTGTTGGCACTCTTGTCGTTCGTTATTTTTGTGTGAATTTACTATATGTTTTCTTAAAGAGACCTGTCGTCTGAAAGAAGGAATAAAAAATATATTTACAGTTCAAAAAAAAATTCATATTAAAATTCTAAAATACTAACAATACTTGTTCATAAATATAAAAAAAGGACTCCAGTATACCAATATTTATATTTTGACCACGGACTTCTGTAAAGTATTCGAAACGTCAGGTTTTGAAACATGTATTTTCAAGTACCAAAATATACGCGATTAATCCGTTTAAAATTGGTTTATTTAAAGTGTGTAAAAATCGCGAAAAACAAAGATCTTATTATATTTAACAAGTTAGAAAAGTGCATTGTTTTTATATAATGCATTGGACATAGATTAAATATAAAAAACGATTACACACACTACTATATGTGTAATATACACTTTTAAAAACATATATATACATTAAAAAATATTGACTTTTTAATAACAATATTAAATAAAGAACCAAATGTTTTATTAAATGACGTAATGTACATACGATCGGATGTGGGTTCAATTCCGATACATGCATATGATCTTATAGTGACGTTTTGCTAATTAAAAATTACTTAGAATTTGACTATAATGGCCTTATGCCACTGATATCTTGCAATATCTCAATTCAAAAAAAAATCTTTTGAATATATTTATTTTATATATGAGGTTGTGGCTTAGTGTGAAACCGTCTGACTAAACGCGATCGCTAGTGGGTTCAATTCCAACTCGGGGGAGTGATTATATTTAAATTATTTTTACTTCCTCGCTCTGGTAAGACAAAGTGCAGCGTTGAGTTCCTCCACTTAACACGCAATGTCTCGAATTCGATGGAAAACGAAGTACGAAGTGTCTTGACACTAAGTACTTTCTGTCTACCCTGCTATGCGGGATAAAAGTGTGAAGCTTATACATTTACAGATATATATCTTATTATATATACTCACTTAAAAGTCTTAACACAATAGGAACACTTATACTGGAAGGAGTCATGCAAATGGTGGGATGTATAGTGATCCTTTATAGTTAAACGATTTATTCTAATTAGATCACACTCTATACACTTGTAGCGTCTGGAAGATAAAATACAATTATTGAGCAAAAAGTATCAACTTATTTATATTTATTGAGCAAAAAGTATTAACTTATTTATTTATATTTTTGTTACAAGTATACGAACGAATTAAAGCTTACACTCTGTGATATTTTTGATGGCTCAATAACTTTTCCAACGTATCCATTCTCTGTTTGCAAATATCACATTCGTAGTCACCATTTTCCTGAAAAAAAAAAAAAAAAAAAATATATATATATATATATATATATATATATATATATATATATATATATATATATATATATATATATATTCTTAACCCAGTGTCAAGACATTGCGTTTCGAGTGGTGCAACTCAACGCCGCACTTTTACTAATGAGGAAATGAAATATAATCATACCCTCGAGTGGGATTCGAAACCACAACCAATAGCGTTTACAGTCAGATACTGTCCCACTGCGCCACGACCGGCCTCACTGTACTATATTGCATGTAACTTTTGATATTTCCATAATCTGATGTACATATCGCAACCTTGGAATTAAAGTGATTCAACTCAAAATTTATCGGATTTGACATAGTTCAATTTTCAAATGTTGTGTTTAAATATTCCGCCTTAATAGACCAGGCCAGGTAAACTTGGAAAAGCTGATCGCCTGGTGAGGCTAAAGTATACGGAAGACTCCTGAGCCCCGAGACCCTAATCGGACGGGAGTCCGTTACCGATTCCTTACAATAAAAAAAAGAATTTATATTTTACTTGGAAAATCTCAAAATTTACTACTAATTATATCTACATTTACATAAAAGAATAAATAAATGAAATGTGACGAAAAAATGGTAAGAAAGATTTATGAAGCAAAAGTGACCTCGGTTGAACTTTGAAAACACATCGATGATACTGGAGGAAGGTCACGTAAAAAGAATGAGAAGGAGGGCGTGTATGAAGAGGTTAATGACAGTGGAGGAGGCGAAAGAGGTATGAAGGGACCGTAGAGAGAGAAAAAAACAAGTAACTTCTATACCTTACTATGCCTGAGCATATGATTATCATATGACTCTTTAAGCCTGAACGCTTTTACACAATCCTCGCACTTGTACGTCATATTAACAAACTTGGGATCCTCCAACATTTTAGATCGCTCTAACATACATTGTTCTTTTGTTATATTTAATACGCGAACTACCATATCTAAAATATAATAGAAAATCATGATTAAATTGATAATAATAATATTATTGTTTATAGCGATTTTATACATTTTAAATGAAACTATTTTAAACGGATTAATCGCGTATATTTTGGTATTCGAAAATATATTTTTTGGTAACCTGACGTTTCGAACACTTTACAGTAGTCATTGGACACTGAGTATACCTATGAGAAAATGAAATGTATAAAACAGTATTTTTAAATACCAAAATACACGAGATTAATCCGTTTAATATAGTTTCAATTAAATTAATAATTTTAAGACACCATAGTGACTCAGTGGTAGCGTTTGACTGTAAAAGCGATGGTTGAGGCTTTGAACTCGCTCAGGGGGACTTTTCATATCATGAACTTAGTCAGACAGAACCCAGTGTCAAGACACTTCGCTTTCCTCTTTCCGCCCGAATTCAAAAAGTTGAATATTGGAGAAGTAGATAATTTGAAGCATGTTTATTAAATTATTTTAAAATTCCTTTTTTTCTACCTAAGTCCAAAATATTGCATAATAAGTTGCGAAACCCAACGCCGTACTTTATCTCACCAGATTTGGAAAATGAAACTAATTCAAATATAATCATTTAATAGATTGGGAATCAAACTTATATTTTTTTAGTTTCACTCTTTTATCCCGCAAAGCAGTTCCTAGTGTCAAGACAATCCGTACTTCGCTTTCCTTCGAATTCGAGACATTGCGTAATGAGTGGTGGAACTCAACGCCGCACTTTGTCTTACTAGAGCGAGGAGATGGAAATAATTTTAAATATAATCACTCTCCCGAATGGGCATCGATCGCGTTTACAGTCCGACGTTCTCCACTGCGCCACGACCGGTCACAACTTATAACCATTTGATACATATGCTATCTCACTGCGCCATGACAGCTTCACACTTAGAACTCACTAACTAACTAACTAAATACACTATAATATTTATTCTACACTATTACTAACTAAATACGTCACTAGCACTTACTCAGATTATCGCGCACGTCACTATTTTTACTATTAGCACATTTAGATATACTGTTCACTAAATCTGTTTTGTATTTTTTAACTGTTTTACCACTCGCCTTAGTATTGGGTTCACCTTCTAAGCCGTTTAGTGGTAAATCGTTTTCTTTGCTTCTTGTTAGGTTTTTGCAAACTATAATTAAAAAAAATACTGTAATTTAATAAAAATATATTTCGATATTTTTTTACCGTTAAAGGAGATAAACAAGGACCACCTGATGGTTAATAGTCACCTTCGCCCATGGACATCCACGACATTAGAGTTGTGGATGTGTTGCTGGCCTTGAGATGGAAGTGAGAGGAGAGACTGTAGTGACCTTGGCAGCCAGAACTATCAGAATCGCTAAACTCATGGAAAATAGGTTGCGTGGAAATAGGGAAATCTGGCTAACATGACATCGAACCGGAACACATCATCATATATATGGCGGATCGTGTTTGTCATGATAGAGGTCGCGAGAGGTCGCGAGCCAGTCGGAGGACTAACCTCCTACCACTAATTTACTCTACAACTATAACACCGCGTGGTAGACACGACTAGTTTCAATTCTCATACTTTTATACCAACAAAATGTCTTTATTGCGAGCCATATTCTATTTATTTCTAAAGACCATGGGTGGATAAAAGGCTATGGGGCCGTAATGACTTAGTACTAGGTTCTAACTAAACTTACTTTTCTGCCTTTTCGTTTTACGTTTAGCCGTTTTCTTTTTAAATTTAGTTTTTACCAATACTTCTCTCAATTCATATAAGCATATATCATCTATATCTGTATTTTCTTCTTTGACACAATCGTCAAAGACTTCAGACTCTTCTTTTATTGACGAGTCAGGAACATCTGTAAATTTACATTATAGAATAAAAGCATTAATGTTAAGATTTAAGTATGCTATAATGAATTCTGTAAAAAAGTATATTGACTTAAATAATCACAAGGGTACGTATTATGTATATTAGATAGGTACTTTTATTAAATAACAAGTAAAAAAAATATTAAAATATTTACTATAACTACTGGTAAATTAAATGATTGAGAAACGTCACAAAAACCACACAAACGAAACTAAGCGTCAACTAATAATTAAAAAATGTATGAACAAAATAAAGTTTGAGGCCGGTCAACGGCCGGTAAACGCGATCGGCTGTGGGTTCGATCTCCACTCATTATAACATTTACTGTTTTTAAAATGTTATTCCACACTTAGGATCAGAAAACCTTTTTTGAAAAAACGTATAAAAGTTTTGAACGCAGCGGGATTCGAACCCACGCCGCTTGGATACCGTCCAAGCGCTCTGACCGCTAAGCCATGCGTTTTCACCAGCTGCGTCGAAATTCTTATACGTTTTGTTACAACTTATTTATGTTCTTAGCAACTCTGTAGAGAGATTTTTACAAATTTCTACTTCTTAAAGATTATTAAGAAATAATCGTTTAACAAGAGAGATTGCTATTGTATTTTAATATTTACTATTTTTAAAGTGTTATTCCACACTTAGGTATCCAAGAGGCTCGGGTTCGAATCCCGCTGCGTTCAAACTTTTTATACGTTTTTTCAAAAAATGTTCTCCACTCATTATATTTAAATTATTTTCACTTCCTCGCTCTGGTAAAACAAAGTGCGGCCTTGAGTTCCACCACTCAACACGCAAAGCCTCGAATTCGGTGGAAAGCGAAGCACGGAGTGTCTTGACACTAGATAATTTCTGTCTACCCTGCTATGCGGAATAGAAACGTGAAGCTACAAAAAAAAAGAAAAGTTCTTTCTAACCAAAATTGTCATTTAATTCTTCTTTCGCATCCTCAGCACATTCTTCTTTCAATTCAATTTTTACTGTACTCTCTGCATTCCGACTGTATACTTCGTACATTGGATATTCGAAATCATTTTCGTCATTAACCTCAGTTTTCTCTAAAGCAACTATCTCCACTTGAGTCGACTGATAACTGAATTTTGGTGCTTTTAAAGTTATATTTTCAATCTGTAATGTCGAATGAAGAAATGGTTATAGATAGTATTATATAATTTTTTAAACTATTTTCACGGATTAATAGCGTATATTTTGGTAAATACGTATTTAGGTATTGTACCAGGTAGACCACCACTACCTGTGACCTGTATCTGACCATTGTGACCACGAACTACTATAGTGATCGAATCGCAGGGATATCAAAAATCTATTTTCTAATACCAAAATATACGCGATTAATCCGTTCAAAATAGTTTATTAAAATATATACAGAGGATGTATAATCATAGCGGCAAAACAATATATTATATTGTACCTAATTGTCTTGGTTTTGAAATCTTCTTTAATATTGCTTAACGGTTTTATGCTTGACATTTCTTATGTTTCTATTCCAATATTCCTTAGTAATAGATTTTATTATAATACTATTATTTAATTAAATAAAACAAAGCAATCAAATAAAACAAAGCAAAAAAATAAATTGAATTTCCTACAAAAATTAAATATCTTATTTAATTTTTGTAGGAAATTCAATTTATCAATATATATAAGAAACTATGAAACAGTCTTAGGGAATTAATTTAATTAATTAATCATTAAAATATTTACATAATTATTGCCCCCCAAATGAGAATTGAACATTTTAACACACAAACAGCAGCTCTTCAACTCTACTAAAACATCTACTAATATCATATTAAATAAACAAATATAAATTAAAACTTACATTTTCACGATTTTGCATAGCCGTTTGATTATTGCTGACATATTGAATGAAATGTTCAGCTTTTTGCATTAATCTCTTACAAATGTAACATAAGTAAATGTGTTCATCCTATAAATAAGTTATAATTATATATTAAATAGAAATAATAATAAATCAATTGTTATTTGATGCACTTGAAAGTATTAAATTGACAGTCATTGCGCAGTGTGACAGTGTCTGACTGAAAACATGAGTGGTTGTGGATTCAATTCCCACTTAGAAGGAAGGTTTCTTTTTGAATTATTTTCAATTCTTCGCTCTAGTAACATTTAGTGTTACGGCACGGCAATTCTACCATTCAACACGCAATGTATCCAATTCGAGGGAAAGTGGAGTACAGAGTGTATTAACACTAAGCATTTCCTGTCTACCCTAGCAAGGTATAAACATGTGAAAAAGCATATTAATAGAATAGACTACTGTTCACTACAATTTGAAATTACCTTATAAATTAACATATTACAATTATGATAATTCAATAAAATTATATTTTTGACCATGATTTAAGGTAGAACACAAGTGAGCGAAAAACGAAATAGTTTTAGTTATGTAATCAATGCGGGAAAAGCCACAAGTAGGTTGTTAGATGTGTATTTAAAAAAACAGGTTCATAATTTATTCTGCATAGCAGGGTAGTCATATACAACCTAGTATGAAGACAATCCAGTGAATGCTTTCCGTCTGAATAAAATATATTGTGTGCCAAGTGGCAAACTCAATGCCACACTTCGTCTTACCAGAGTAGAGAAATAAAAAATAAATACACTCATTTCCCTAAATTGGAATTGAACCCACAACCAATCAAGTCAGATGCTGTCTCACTGTGCCACAATGGCTTAAGCCATTATATATGAAGATAGATATATATAAATATTATTATACCTGAAGTAAACTTTTCAAATATTCAATTTTAATTTTATAACAATATAAAATCATTCTACTACTGGGACTTAAGCAGCCTAAACAGTATTTTATTTCTTCATTCATAGCATCAGCCATTTTGAGTTAAAACTATAGGTAGTTGAAAACAATTTTGTTTTTTTTATTATAAGGCTTATTTAAATGATTTAGTTGATTACAATAATATATATAATTTTTATTTAAGATAATGAAAAATAAATTAAATTAGTGTATCAACTCTGTCGAGGTCATCTGAAAATAAATAACAGCATATTAGTTTAGGTTTTAAATGAAATATATTGGTTTAAATATATTAAGAGCAACCTTCAGTCTTTATTCTCCATTATTCTTATGTTGTATTTAAATAAAATTAATGTATTTTATTGCCTTAAAAAAATTAACATTTGTGAAATACCAATTAAAACAAAATGATTTTAATTTAATGTAATTTTAAAAATATCAAATTTTAATTTTATATCTTGAATGCATAGTTTTTTAATGTTAACATTAGATGGAATAATTTCAAAATATTTTTTAAGATGATCTGAAATAAATTTATAACAATATATTAGTAGTGATATATTAAAATTTATCAAGTTTTCAGCTATTAAACTAGTACCCTTATAACATTATTACAGACCTATTTACTCATGAGTGATGCTATAGTCAACTTTAACACTATGAAAACTATCAAGCAATTAATACAGGTATGGTCATATCTTCAGTCAAATAGCTGAATTCCAGCAAAATTTAAGTTCTGCCATCTCAGGGACAGGTTCCACATTGCATATTGCAACTTAATAAACTGTTTTCTGGTCTTATATCTTGAGTGTACTGGATTCTCTTCAACAGTATGGCAATATACTATCAAAGTTCAATCAAGAACCATATCATCGATACAAGGAATCCTTTTTCTTGAAGAAAGAAATGAATATACATCTATTACTGCAGCTAAAAATTATCCACTTTACTACTTATAAAAATAACTGACATGAAATCAGAAGTTATAAGCCAATGCTATCGCCTAAGTACCACTACATTTGATAAATCGAGAGCAATATTATTGAAATGTTGAGAGTTGTGTATAAAAAATCAAATCTGGTACTCTAAAACCAATATAAAGAACACTGGCATTCTGTATATAATTGTAACTTACTATACTTATAGAACTTTAATCACTATGTTAAATAAATTAGCCACTTGTATGTTTTAAAATTCATAATTTTTTTAAAATAATCAGCCCGCGAGATATAAATAATTGTTGTAATATTAAATGTTTACTTCTGCCACTGTCATCTTATCAAATCAATTGACAACTGACTGATCAATGCCATAGAGGCTGTGGCTCGTGCCACAGATGATCTATTTATAAAAGTTTCTATTTACGGTTAGCTTTCCGTACTGTTTAGACTATTGATTTAGATAATTGTACTTATTTCGATTTTATTTTATTATATAAGTTATTTAAAACTGAAAAAAAATTAACTAGCAGGTATTTTCTTTATATTTTTTACTACATTTAATATACAGTATTTTCATAATTTTATACCAAAATATAACATTTTTATAATCCACAATGCTTGATAACATGAATTTAAATTCGCATAACTTGGTTGATAATATTTATTCTCTATGCAGATCTCTAAAGCAGCGGGTAACAATTTTGGAGAAATAATATGTTCCAGTCTTATTCTATGATGTGAATGAATTGGTCTTGCGCTCTGGTTCCATACATGGACAGTAATTTCAGCAGCTTTGTACAAGTATTTCATCACCTGGATCTATTGACAATTGATAAGGCACCTCTACATCGATTCCAATACAACCCAAGTCACTATTGTGTTAATGCAAGGAAAAAAAAAGCAGGAAACATTCCTCGGACTTCTCAATGATTTGTTTGAATGTGTGTATGGTCTACGGTACTAAAGCTTTTTCGAAATTCAACCCGCTCCAATAGTTGGAAATTATCGAATTTCTGGGTAAGACGATTCATAAGGAAATTAAGTTTAAATTTAAGTATTTGTGATCATGCGTACCATCCGCATTCACCACAACCTCCGCTCTTGGTCAAGCACTTAGTTACACCTAAACGCTATTATCCTTCTAAAAACTCTTATGTCGGCCTTTAGTGGGAATGTCATATAAGGTTCTTCAGGTGTTTTTGAACGCAGTTTTGGGAAACTATATTTGATTCCTTAGAGCAAGGCCACAAAAAGCGGTGACAGTGGGTAAAGCTTCAAGCTTCTGACTTCATGTCTGATATTTTAAGATGCTCAGTAAGAGCTTTAGCAGCAGTGCAGAATTTTTTCTTTACTTGTGTTCTCAGTAATACAGACAAAAGATCGAATTGTGATAGAAGAGCTTCTACCGCAGCCATTACAAAATGTCTAGAGACTCTAATTTGTGATACTGTGTTAAAAGAAGTGCTTGTAGAATAATTTTTTTTGAAGTACCATTTTTGTTTCACATATGGCGTTCAGTTCGCTAATATTGTACTTAAGGGACTTAGTGGAGTCCCTTTTAAGTTTGTTTAAAACTTTTTTCTTACTCTGTTGAAAATCGTTATTTAATCAAGACTTAGTGAAAGTACATGAGCATTAGTAAGCACAGAAACTTTTTAAATATAATACAATTGAGAATAATTCACAACTTTTTAAATATAATAAAATTGAGAAGATAAAAAAAGGGTTCGATTTGACATCTACCCAGGCCTAGAAAAAAAAACAATAATGTAGTTTTTTTATATCATTTTTTTTATACTACAGACTAGGTTAGTACCGTCTTTTTCTCATAATATTTCTCCTATAAAAATTACATTAATATAACTGGAAGCTGGCGATCCACTTGCATAATTTCTCGGGAAGTCCATACGATGGAAGTTTGGCAAGGAGCGCCCTGTGCCACACTCGATCTAAGGCCTTCGGTATGTCCAGACAAACTGCCAGGCCTCCTTTGCTTTCAATAGCATCAGCCCAGCGGAGGGTTAAGTACACTAAATAATCACCGGTTGACCGACCATGGCAGAAGCCATATAGACGGTCACTGAGCAACCGTTGATCTTCCAGATACATCAAGATTTGGCTATTTATTATACTTTTCATTACTTTGGAGAGAAATGAGGTAATCGATAGGCCTGTGGTTAGTTTTCCAGCCATATTCAGGTCTAAAATACCTCTAAAAGAACTGAAACAGAACTGAAGAAGGCAACGGGAAACCACTCTCCATCTTAGAAAAGCTTGGGATAAAACAAATGCTATTGTCGATTATGCAAATGCGAATTTCCAACATGCTTACTAGAAGCGAGAACTCACTGAAAAATCTAGTATTTCAAGGAACAGTATAAGCAGTTTTCTCGCGGCACTTTAAACACAAGATTCAATTCTAGAACAGTTCCATTACCAATTGCTCACGCACTGGAAACAATGGATAAATGGAAAATGATAGAATCTTACTTTCAAATGGAAAAAACAATTCATGACCACGACTCGACAACGATGACAATTTGCCAGAACAACTGAGCCTAACGCATTGTAAGAACCTTTTTTTTTCTCTTCCTAACTAAAAGTGAGATAGAGGGTATCTTCCACGTTTTTTGACACTCGCATCGCCTTGCTATCTTTCAAAAAAAATGGGAGTGTACTAACATTTTCGAGGAGTATATACCGGAGTATGTCTATCAGAAGGCGTTGGACGTCCATGGGATTCTATAAGACCTGCAATCCAGTCTTATCTGATGCAGACGAGCCCTGCGGTCTTTAGTAAACATTTCAAAGACGCTATCTCCATCTACATAGAAGGGCTGATTGCCATTCACGCTAATAATATTTCATCAGCTCCAAGAATTTTGCCATCACTATTGCAACAAATTGATTCATCAGGGCGTCTTTTACTATTAGCCGGTTACATCTCTTCTTGCTCCGTTTGCCAGCGTTGAGATTACAGTGCTGATTTTGCTGTTTACCAGATTCCCGATACGTACCGCATACCCTTCTAGATGTTCATATCTTAACATTAACCTTTCAATATCCGAGTCACTTTACCACATCCAGGAATGGTATCCATATCCAGGTATGTCTCGCAAAGAATGTAGAATTTCAGAACATTCTTTCTGATCAGATGCCTATGTCACATCAATAACTCTGTTCAAGATTTAGGTACCTCGATCAGTCAGCCATTCGGGACAAAGCATCGAGGACGGCAGGACAAATGTGAGGATTTTAAATATATTTTATTTATTATAAACTAAGATGTGAACAAATAATTAATGCATATCAAATATAAAAAAAATATATTTTATGTTCCTTATATATTTTCTTAAATATTAAAACTAAAAAAATACAAATATCTAATGTTTAAAATTGAGCAAATACTTGTGTGAAAATAATAATTTCATGGCACAAGGGCGTAATCAATAATAATATATATTATATAAAGCAAAAACGCTTACGTATATATGTAAAGGCCAAATTTTCGATTCAATAGAATTATGGGGACGGGTAAGTATTAATAGAAGAATTGTAGATGTATTTTTAACATAGCATTAGAAATAAAATGTATAATTTAATTATTATACACTGAAATATATTTAATATATATTAATATTAACTGATAAGCGTTGTCAAGGCAACGCGTATTTTACAATTGGGCTGCTATAAGTAATTGCAGCAGATTATTAAAGTGCGAATAGCAGGTAAATATACAAGTTTAATTATATTTATATAAATTTTCTTTTAAAAAAATTTCCAATATTTAAATTTTAAATTATTTTATTATTATAATAAATTCTATGATTTTTGTGATTTTAAAACATTTATATATATGTTTTGACTATTTGAAACGGATTAATCGTGTTTATTCAAAAATGTATTTTCAATTAATCCTTTTAAAATAGTTTCATTTCAAATATTAATATTTAATAATACGTTCTTGAAGATCCCATTCAATATTTTACCCATTTCATATATCAGTTTAAAAAATATTTTTTTGAAAGAATCAAAAGTGCCTTAAATATAAATTAAATTTTTATATTACAAATTTCGCGCCATTTTGTGAAAAAATATATAATGTAAAATTAATTAAAAAATAATTTTCATGTGGCAATAATAGAATAATAGGAAAAATTATTAAAATTGAAGATTTTAATTTTTAAGATCTTTGACTGTAATTTTTATGCACAGTATCTGTTGACATTTTTATTACTAGCCTCTATGACGTCATATCATGGAGGGCGCATGTTTAAAAATACAGATAAAAGTATTAAAATTTCGATTTGAATTTTAAAGTAAAGTATTTAGTTTTAAAATCTAAAACTAACATCTTAAGTCATTTGAGTTTACGAATTTTTTTATTCATTGTATTTTTTCGTATTCCAAAATCCCCCGGTCGTGGCGTATGTGGACAGCGTCAGCGTCGACTGTAAACGCGATCGGTTGTGGGTTCGAACTCCACTTGATTATATTTAAATTACTTCCACTTCCGCTCTGGTAAGGCTAAGTGCGACGTTGAGTTCCATCACTAAACACGCAATGTCTCGAATTCTGTGGAAAGCGATGTACAGAGTGTCTTGACAGGTACTTTATGTCTACCCTGATCAAGGCGTGAAGCAAAAAAAAATACATTTTTGAAAACCTGACGTTTCGAACACTACATTAGTCCGTGGTCACAAATAGATACGTTTGGTTATCAAAAATATATTTTCGAATACCAAAATATACACGATTAATCCATTTAAAATTGTCTCATATAAAAACTAACATTTTCTTAACTTTCTACGCTATACCCGATATACCGCTATATCTCAATTGAAGTCTTTTAGAAACTCGTTTATCAAAAACAAAACACCCCATTACTTTTGTGCTATTGTTTTTCACTGTTCAAACAACTTTTCTTGTGACTTACAAATTTCTCTTTCGACAGGAACGTCTTTTGACACTTTACACATTTTTGTTTCAAGTCAATGTGAAACCTGAAAACGTAGATTAAAAATTAAAAGCAGTTTTCTTTATATATCTGTTAATAATAAGATTTGAAACGTATATCTATCTCATTGCCTCATTTATTAGTATTATGTATACACATTGGTTGTCGGTTTTCCCACTGGGGTTTGCATATGAAGGTTTATATTGGCATATGTGACATATATATTATATATATATATGTTCTTTATATATAGTTCATTTACAGACGATCTACTGATCACTAAGATAGTACGTCCCTTAAATCTTACGAAAATGGGAACAATACGGATTTCACGTTTTACAATCGAGTTTAAACGAAATTTTGACGACTTGCTTAATTTTTTTTTGAATAACTGCGTAGATAACGTTAATGTCAAGCAATTCGTCCTCCACTTATCTTCTAAATTCTATACAATGCGCGTTAAGTGGCGGAACTCAACGCCGGGCCGTACCACAAAGGAAAGAGAAAACTCGGGGGAGTGATTATATTTAAAGTTGAGTTGAGGCGTTGAGTTCCACCACCCAACACGCAATGTCTTGAATTCGGTGGAAAGCGAAGTACGGAGTGTTTTGACACTAGGTACTTTCTGCCTACCCTGCTATGCGGGATAAAAGCGTAAAACTAAAAATAATAATAATAATAATAATAATAAAATTAAATACTCGATAGCCCATAGCAAAGACGAATGCAAATTATATGTTCATATGAATATTTTTATTTCACATTTCTGTTTAGAAACACGGCGTTTAGTTCCAACATTTATTATAAACAACCACATCACCAAAGAGGGCTGAACCCTAAGAAAATTAAAAACATTGGAGTTAACACTACCTCAATATATGACGTTGTAAAGTACTCTTCCTAGAAAACATTTTATCACATGTATTGCACAAGTACTGCTTCCCAGTGTGTGTTTGTTCGTGAACTTTCAGAGTAAACTTCTTCGGAAACGATTTGTTACAAACGCTGAAACAAATAAAAAAAATATGATAATTTTAATGTCATAGTTTAGATCGCGGGTTCGATTCCCATTCGGTGGGAATGATTATATTAAAAAAAATAATTACGTCTCTTTGCGCTGGTAAGACAAAGCGCAGAGTTGAGTTCATCACTCAAAACGCAACATCAAAATTTCGGACGGAAAGCATTCAACGGAGAGTTTGGACACTGAGTTGTCTCTGACTACCGAGATGCGAGATAAAGTGGGAAGCTGTGAAGAAAAACAAGAAAATAATAATAATAATAATTATTATTAATTTTGAATTAAAATGTTTAATAACTCAAATTCAATTTAATAAAAAAATAATTTATAGTTTCTAGGCTTCTCTTACCAAATTCTTACTAGCTTCACCTATAACAATCTATCAATCGATTAATATAAGAAAATATTCCCACACTCCTACATTCCTAGACGTCATAGTCAACTATGAGACGTCGCAGAGTTGACTTCATTATTCAATACGCAATGTCAAAATTTTAGGCGGAAAGCATTCAACGGAGTGTCTTGACACTAGGTTGCCTCTGACTACCCTGCTATGAAAGCAAGCTCAGGATAAAGCGTGCAGCTGCTTCACTTTCTAACGTAATTATAAATATAATATTTATAAATTAGCTATACTTGACCGATACCGACGATAAAATAATACAATATTTTTATAGTTTTCACAGTAACTAAACTAAAAAAAAATTAAATATTTTCAAACAAATCTTACCTACAAACATACGGCTTTACATGTGAATGCAACGACCATCTGTGTTCCTTCAACTGTTGGGCATCTCGTACAACTACTCCACAAACATCGCATAGTATCGATTTTTTTATTATAATATTATGTTTTTCCTGCAATAGAAGGAAGGAAGAATGTACGATTATATTTAAAATTTACTTTCATATGTCCGCTCTGGTAAGACAAAATGCGGCGTTAAGTTCTCCACTCAATACTCAATAGTCAACCGAGTGTCTTGACACTAGGTTGTCTCTACCCTGCTGTGCGAGACAGGCGCGTGAAGCTGAAATATAAATATAATAATGAATGTATGTAAAATGCTCTACTTGTTAATATCTCTGGGTGTTTATTTTATGAATCTAAAATAAAAGTTGCCTAAGTAACACCTTATTACATCTACTATCTGCCATAGAATTCTCGTTAAAATCGATCCAGCCTTTATAGAAATTAGACTGATAGACAAATAGACAAAAATTAAGTAAAAAATGGTATTTAAAAATGGTATTCACCGTATATACAAACATATGCGTTAAATAAAAAGCAGTTTTTTATAATTACAAAAAGACACAATTAACTACTAGTAGAGTAGAATGGACAGAGTGAATTTAGTGTCAAGACACTCCGTTTTTCACTTTTGTATTTTATCCTTTAAGTTTCCAGTTTTTTTGTAGTGAAAATGGAGCTTGTAATAATTTAATTCCTCTCATTGTAACGATATATAACAGTTTACAGAGCAAATTTCTGACCATAAACCACTAGATAACAGATCGCAAACAAATACGCCTCATAAAAGTGACACCAGTCAATAATAATAAAATATAAACGGAAAAACAAAGTATTATTACACACAGATCTATGATATAAAATAATTTTAATAAAATTCAACCTTATTCCAGTTTGTTAAGGTTTAGTTTCGACTAGCGCGTAATATTTATAAAATATTCTAGTAATACTGTACACAGTGGACACAAAAAAAACGACTTTTTTAAATGGTAATAAGGCTTAAAATTGTATTAGTCCAGACGAACCAACAATCGATGATTTGTTGGTAGTGTGGTTGGCAAATATTGGGCAAATGACGTAATAATTGTATTTAAATGTTTTAATAATATAATTTAAAATATTCTTCAATGCTATTGATCAGAATCTGATATGTACCCAAATTATTACCCAAAGAAAGACCCTCTCTTTGAAACTACTTTTTCGTGGGTTATTTACGCAGCTTTTAAAACCACACAGAGACGTTTTAATACGTCCAGTCGTTGGCTATGGTTGGACTATACTAAAATGAAATAAGAACACAAAACATTTTGTGCTCTTATTTGTCGGGCCGTTTTCAAAGCGTTTCCCTTAATGTATATATAGTATAGTATGTAGTTCGAAGCTATAAATAATAAAATTCAAGTTTTTCGAAAATTTAATTTTATGAGACTTACCTTCATATGTAAATTTAACGTATTCTTAGAATCACAAGGCAACGAGCAGATTTTACATAACCACGGCTTCCGGTCCGAAGACTGAGGATGTACGTTACTTTTATGAGTTTTAAGATATCTGAAACAACAATAAAGAAAAAATATCACTTTTAAAAATTTTGTCAATTCTATTTAAACGGATTAATCGCGTATATTTTGGTATTCAAAAATACATTTTTGGAAACCTGATGTTTCGATCACTTTACAGCAGTCCGTCACGCTCGCGGGTAGACTGAGGTATCATTCGTCTGTCGGTTGATATAAAAATTAATTATATCAATCTACCGCCATCTATTTCTTACTTGCCTCGTGTACTGACCTGGATGAGCTGACTGTATCATTGTCTCTGGTCTGGTGGACTTGAGACATATAATTTTTTTTATATTTTTTATAAGTAGGACATTTTTTATACATGGCGGAAAGTTTCCAACCATCTTCTCTATTGAAATTGGGATGTTTTTTTGAATTTCAATAGTCTCGAGGACCAATCTAGTTAGGCTCACACACAGCTATAAAATTAAATCATTTCCTTCAAGTGGGAATCGAACCAACTACCGATCGCGTTTACAGTCAGATGCTGTCACGCTGCACCATGACCGGCTTCTAGTTTATTTTATTTAATTATCTATCTAGTAATACATAATGGTTATTAAAAATAATAATACTTTTGCAAATGAAATGCCTTCCCACATATATCGCAGGTAAACGGCTTGACGCCATTGTGTATGTTATAGTGTTGTTCGTACCAAGTCTTCACTTGAAAACCTTTGCCACAAGTTTCACATTTGTACTGAAAAAAATATATGAAAAGTAATGTTGTACCACGAAGGAGGTTAATTTTTTATAAGCAGTATAAGAATAATATAGTCACTTGGTTTGCAGTTTACCCCAAAAACGGGACATTGCATGTTAGCGGCGGAACTCAACACCGTTCGTTGTCATACGAGAGCAGAGCTTACTTTAATCGGGGATTAATGCCACACACAATCACGTTTACAGTAAGACACTGTTTCACTTCGCTACGGCCACATCAATTGAATTTAACTATAGATATTACAAGGTGATTTTTGATTTTCTTTAAATCCCATTAAATTCCCATGTATTCAACATGGGAGTTAATGGGATTTAAAGAAATTAAAAAAGGATAAAACTTTATGAAGCTAACAGTTCTGAGGATTATATAAGTTTTAAAAGGTTACAATAACCGTCGGAGGAGGACAGATGATATAAATGCCTTGCATAGACAAAGGCAATAATAAATCGATTTAAAGTAGATTAAAAACAAAAGTCTACTTGTCTAAAAGTGCACCAACACCATGTATCCTAAGAAAATTCTACAAATTCTAGAAAATTCTTTTTTTACATAGACAACTACAGCCAGTTTTATCTAACTAAACATAAATTAATAAATGCGCCGGTGGTGGCGAAATGAGACTGCATGTGACTGTAAACGTAATTAGTTGTGGGTTCGATTCTAGTAGGTGGAATGAACATGTTAAAACCATTTTCATTTCCTCGCTATGGTGAGACAAAGTGCGGCGCTGAGTTCCGCTATTCAACACGCAATGTCACGAATTCGCTGGAAACAGGAGTAGGGAGTCTTGAACCTAGATACATGTCTATCTGGCTATACGGGATAAAGCGTGAAGCTAATATATATATATATATATATATGTATATGTATGTATATATATATATATATATATATATATATATGTATATATATATATATATATATATATACATATATATATATATATATTTACCTTATATTCTTTAGCGTGTCTTTTTTCATGGTCTTTTACCACATGTTTATGAACAGATTTATATCCACAATTGTATGAACATACATATGTATACAAGTCCAGTATGCATTTTACCATGGGCGACTATAGTTGAAGCTGTTTGGTAGGTTTTACCTGAAAAAATCCAAGAGAAGAAACTCTTTAGCATTACATATATTCACCTCGCCCGTTGGGTATAGAGAACAGCTCGGAATATTGCGTGGGACTTGTGACAAAAGTGTAGTGGCCCTTAAGGGGGCTTTGTCCCTTTAAAATGTTAAATAAACATACCCTTGAAAATACCCTATTAACACCTCCTTCGAAATACATGATTATAATGAACTAAAGATAATCCTTATAGGTTGAGATTTTTACTAACAAAATTAAGCTATAAAATAAAAAATATCAATATTGTTTTAATTTCACACAACTCTATTATGTAATAGGGAAGGCAGAGAGAACCTAGTTAAGAGAATTCATTCTTTATGAATAAGTATGCATAAATAGCGGGAGTCCACACCTCTACTTTTACCAGAGTGGATCAAAGGAGATAAAATTTAAAAAAAAATTCTTTGCTCTAGTTGGAATACAACCACATCCAAACACATTTACAGTCACATGCCGTCCCACAGAATCATACTGGCCTTAATTATAATTTTGCATGTTTATAATACTTTTTTATATATATAAAAAAATAATTTTACTATAGTAAAAGGGTGCCAACCCTTTAAATTTTAACTTACCACACAATTTGCACAGAAACGGCCTCGTCTCATTATGAGTTAATATATGCCTTTCTATATACATTTTCTGATTATATTTCTTAAGGCATCTCTCACATTCATACACTAAAGTATCATCTTCGGAATTGCAAACTTTATACTTCACAAGCTTCTTTTCTTTATTTTTATTTTTTTCATAAAATTTATTTAATTCTATAGTTTGATAATGTCTTAATAAATTTAATTGATTAGTAAATACTTTAAAGCAAGTGAGACAGGTATATTGTTTTGTTTCATGTTTTAAACTGTCATCTTCAATAAAGTTATTTTTTGGATTATTAATGTCTATTATTTCAGATTTTATACAATCAGATTCATTTAAAGTATGATTGTGTAGGGGTTCAGTTAAATCATTTTCAATATCATAATTTTCAATTTTAACTCCATTTTCCTCCAGACTGTATGCATTATTAAATTTCTCTTGTAAAATATTTTCATTTTGATTGATAGATTGATGAAATTTATAAATGTCTTCAATTTTTATTTTGCAATTATGACATATTTTGTTTGGCAAGTTTTGTGATATAGGTATCTGTAATTGTAAGGTAATTATTATAATAAGATTTATAAGTAAATTTGATATTTATTACTATACAAATATATAAAATTAGTATCCGTTTGTTCCAGCTAACCTTTGGAATGGCTGGACTAATTATGATAGGATTTTTACTGGTATATTTTTTGTCTTCAAGTTTTTTATCCTGCTTAGCCGGGTAGACAAAAAGTACGTAGTGTCAAGACACTCCGTATTTCAATTTATACCGAATTCGAGACATTGCGTGTTGAGTGGTAGAACTCAACGCCGCACTTTGTAACTTTAATTTACAAACTGTAGAGTTATAGAGAACTTTGTAGCAAATATATGGCATTCTTTGTTTATAATTATAGCATAAAATATTGCAAAGAAACTTTGGAAATGCTTCTCGATCAAATAAAAAAAGTTTGTTTATTTATATTAAATCTACTTAAATAATTGTGTAAACAGCTAAAAAACATACATGATGGGATAAGCTTATGGATAACTTGTTCAAAACATCACATCCCTCACATAATTCCTCAACAATATCAGGAGATTCCATTAAACATAATCTGCATGTATTTTCCATTTCATATAGTTTCCTTATAAATATCTTAACAAAATACACATTTAAAAAAAAGACTAAAGTCTCTAGAATTAATATTTACTATTAATAACATTTAATTTATTTATATTTTGACTTTGAGGAGGATATAAAGAAAAACGAATAAAAGTTTGTTAGTTGTTATTGTTATGCTTTTTGAACTGAGAACTGACAGCTTCAAAGATACATGCACAGATTAATTATATAATGCATAACTTAGAAAAATATGTTTTTCTTGTCATACCATTTATAATTAATAAGATAATTTGAAATCTAATTAATTTTAAATTATTATATATTTAATTTGATTGTATAATGATAAATTAACAATAGCTAGATTTAAAAATATTTAAGATATTTATTTATTTAAGATACTTATATACTTTATCCCACACAATTATAAAGAACATCCAAAAGGAGTCATTAAATAATAAAGAGCGTGCAAAGGCGGTTTTATTGCTAGGAGCAATCTCTTCTAAACAACCTTTGAATAGAGGATTTTAGTTTTGTTAACAATGTGTCTTCTACAATACTTAAAAATACCTATTTATAATATAAAGTATAAAAGATTCTAATATTTAAGCATTTTTTATTCGTAACGACAGTACACTAAATCAAATTATGCTACCTATGAAAGCAATACGTTTATAAGTGTAACAGGAAAATTATTAAAATAAAATAAACAATATCACTTTAAATAATCCAATGTAAGTAATGTGATATTATTAAGTCTTAAATATTTTATTCAAAATCATAAATATTTTATTTAAGATTTTGCAATTGAAAACCGAAAAATAAGTGAAATTATTAACATTGTCGATATCGATTATTTCGAATTAGTTATATTACTGATTACATATGTATCGTCAATTGTGCGTTACGCAATCACGACTTTCGTGTAAGTAGTTACGACGTGCGAATTTTAAAACTAATAGTTTGTTCCTTCAATAAATATTAACCACTTGTTTTATAATATTCAGTGAGTAGGTTAAGTAAAGTTTAGTCTTGTCTCGAGTATTAGATAATTGTTAAAAAAATCACAGTACAAAAGTATCTACAATTTGTCAGTTTATTATCTTTATAAAAAAAATATATTTGATGTACAATGGGAGAGTTGTCAATTATTTGAATACTACCATGTTGAGGAAATGTCATGTAATTTGAAATTTAATTCAAATGATACAGATTTTGCGTCATAAATGAAATGAACGAAAATGAATGTGGTTTTAATCGATAATGATTTTTTATTATTACTAAAGTATTGCATATATAATTATAAGAATCGACATATGGCATTATGTGTCCACATATGCATCCACTTTACTACATTACTAAATGTGATTTCGTGTATTGAGTGATATCACTGTCATTGTCTATATCCACATATGACATCAAGAATTGTGAAACGTCACCTTGTACCTGTCATTTATTGTCTTAAATCCCCTAGGAAGAGCAGAGGGCCTTTACAGTGCTTCACTATCTCACTCTGTTTTGGACCACGTCAACACATTTGCCTTCAGTTCCACTGTCACTGAACTCCTCGAAGTGTGCTTAGGACGGCCACGTGTCCTTTTCCCTTGTAGTGTCCATTCCACGGCTTGTTTTGGATTGTGATTGGGTGCTCTTCTTAGGATGTCTCCAATCTAAGCCCACTTGTGGCATCATATTTGAATATTTATAGGGGTCTTAAAGCAAAAAATTCCACAGTTGTTCGTTGGAGTAGCAATAGATACGAAATATCTATATAAGGCATCAGTTGAGGAATACCTGGATGCGTTGCATGATGTCTTTAGTGACTCTCTATGTCTCGCACCCGTAGAAGAGCACAGATTTCAAACTAGGGCGAAATATTTATTGTTTTACTCTTCGGATCAGCTTTCTTGATTGCCATACAGGCCGCATTAGCGAAACGCCCGGGCATTGGTTATTCTTGAAGTGACGTCCTCTTCAGTTACTCTAGTCCCCGATCTGATGCTGCCAAGTTACGAGAATTGCTGCATTCGCTCTACAGGTTCCGAATCTAGGAGCAGTGTGTCGAGTTTTTGTCTCTACCGCCTAACGCCTCACACTACAGATCTTCCAGCTCGGCTTGAATGTCGACTTGCTTGTGGCCCAGCAGGTCGTCAGCGTAGTCTAGGTCATCTGAGTTTTCGGTTAGGCCCTAGTTTATACCATGACCCATGCTGCAGTTTTTCAGAACAGTAGAAGTGAAAGAAGACAGCCCTGCTTGATTACCATTGGAACCACAATATCATCTGACATAAGACCCTCATGCTCAACCTCCCCATCCATATCCGCAGGAGACAGGGTCACCGGAGGGGAGAATATAACCGTGGCCTTCCGCCATGATAGGACAGAGAGCAATCGGCCAGAGGAAGCTTATCACCTATATTCCTGCACTGGCAGACAGATCACTCTCGCGCGATACTCTGAGCAATTATCGGAGGCTACCCACCATCCTTGAATCCGCGGCTGGTCATAAAATTAAAAGTATCTCTATTTTAATAAGAACACAATATTGATAAGGTAATATAAATTTACTAACCGATGTAGTTTTTCTCAGCAGATCTCGCTAGACATATTAGCTTTAAATAATATATATGTATTTGTCATTCTACCTTTGTTTTAGCACAGAAAATAATTTATAATCTTAGTGTATGTCGCCAAATTTTGTCAGTTTGCCTGTCTGTTCGAGCTAACCTCTTAAATGGATTGATCGATTTTGACTTTTACTGGCCGATAGTATTTGAAATACCAAAGATTTGAAAATATTACAAATTCAATACATTATCATGTTAATGTTAATACACGACATTAAAATAGCATTCTATATATAATCAGCTCTGGCTTTTTAGGCTTTGCTTCCTCTGAGATCTATACTAGTTCTAATAATATATTTTAAAGGAATTAAATTATACTGTTTAATCGTGTCGTTCGTTCATACAAATAAGTTAGAATATAGGAAATATTATAATAGGAAATAAATTTTGAAAAAGAATAAATTAATTTAATACTGATAGTTTAACTGAAAGATAGACTGAAAATTACATTGATAAGTTGCGAGCATTGATAAAAACTCGTTAAGCATCATGTATGGAAAAGGGAATACATTGTAAATATATTTTAGGAAAATTATAAAGAACTATGGAAGTATAATACTAGACATATCATTTGTTTATCATCATGTACCTGTAGGGGGACGTAGAATGGTATCTTAGCAACCTAAGGTATTAAAATTATGACTTTTTTTACATTCATTTTTATCCTCGGCTTAGTTGTCAGAGAGATATACAACTATTAAAATAATAATTTATTCAAACTATACACACACACACACACGCACACACATTTATATATATATATATATATATATATATATATATATATATATATATATATATACATATATATCCCCAAAAAGAATAAAGCGTGAAGCTAAAAAAACCATCTAAAATTCAGTTAAGCACATCCCGATAATAAATATACAAATAATAAGAATCGGTTATTATCTATAGTAACGCGCCCTATAAGACAGTGTCCTTAAATCAAAGCCACGTGTTGTGTTATCACCTTTTTCGTACATTTTTAGCGTTTCCAAGTAAATCATTAGTTTAACAATACATTATGAGATGATGTAACTTCTACCGTGGCTCGCCTTGGAGCCTACCTTGCGAAATTAATAAGTTTGTCATATATATTGACAAGAAGGCTATAAATCTTAGGATGTGGGTTTACGGTTACTCAATATGGCATACATATCATATTGTTGTCGTGACGATTGTTTCTATTTGTACAAAAATTTTCTAGATGGCAATGTAACGCTTATTCAAATAATAATATAGAACTTGGTAAGAGAATGTAGTATTAGATGATTGATTCCTACTTATAATACACTTCGGGGTATAGTGGCTTCATACTGTTATCTGAATGATCCAACAGTATAATATCGTATGATATTTGCATTTGTTTGCCCTGGCAAGGCAAAGTCCGATCGAGGCGAACTCAACACTGCGAGTTCGCCTCGATCGGAGTTCGGTTCGATTTTGTGCAGACGATAGTCAATGGAGTGTCTTAACACTAGGTTATTTCTGACTACCTTGCTTTGCAGAATACAACGTTAAGCTGCTTTTTTTCCAACCACCTGCTGTTTATATAAATTATTGAAAACTAGACTTTCTTAGGACGAATGTTAAACATACTTTTAGGAAATTCAAATGAAAATAAAAAAAAGAACTCCTTGTTGATACAAAATAGAAATCAAATTAATATTTTTTATGGGGCAGGCAAGGCGAACGTGCGTAAAGGCCATGTGTTTGTAAACGATGACCGTCGCCAACAATCCCGTATAACACCAGAGGAGCTACAGGTGTGTTAATGGATTTTAGTATGGTAATTTGACCAGTGATTATAACTTATACATATGATTATATAGAAAAAAAAATCACAGCTCTGGTAAGACTAAGCGCGATGATTAGTCCACCAGGAGGGTCTTGACTCTAGGTTGTCTCTGTCTACCCCGCTGTACGGGATAAGGATACTATTATAGAGTATAGTAAAAATAGACAAAGATGTTATTCTAACAGATTAAACGCAGACTATGTAAGTATCTTCTAATAAATTTGTATTATTATTCATACCATGGTGTGACCTTCAGCCATCATGAATGATATAAAATTTTATTTTGTATTGGAATCCAGATGGCATATTGAAAACTCATATAAACCGTGCCACAGCATATAAATAGATCATTGTGACGCTTAATTTTCCGGTATGTGTGTGGTCATTATAATTTCTTATTAGCTTGTACTTGTGACATTGTCTACGTTTTTAAGCTAGTAACTCGATTAATATTATATTTTTCATGCTTATTTTAACTCTGGCAAGAATAAAGTCGGTGGTGGCGCAGTGGGGCAGCGTCTGACTGTAAACGCGATCGGTTGTAGGTTTAATTCCCACTTGGAAGAGGATTATATTTAAATATTTTTTTATTTCCTCGTTCTCAATTCAAATTGTCTCGATTTCGGCGGAAGCGAAGTACAGAGTGTCTTAACACTAGATAATTCCTGCGGAGTAAAAGCGTAGAGCTGAACAAAACTGCGTCGTTAGTTAATAACTCAGTATGCAGTGTCTCGATTTCATAAAATAGAAAACGGATTTTTTTCACTTAGTTTTCTATAGAAAAAAACTAGAAGGCGTAAGTAAAAACGTGCGTCCCGGAATTCCCGACGAAAATGATAACTTAAACTCGTCTTAGTTGAACTATTTAGTACTGAATTTGCTTAAGTTGAGAAAAGCTTAAAATCAAACTTAAATTTTATGTGTATTACTACGATAATATAAGGAAAGGTTATATATTCATATCAAATCAAAATATTCTTTATTCAAATGGGTTGTTTACAAGCACTTTCGAATCATCGATCAATACAAGTGTCAGTATTGTCAGTTCTACAGGAAGCTACCACCGGCTCGGAAGGCAGTTCTGGGAATAGGCACAGATAAACTAAACAGTTGTGCTTTTCAAATATAGTTTTACAATGAGTTCATGACAATAATTAGCTTCCTAATTAAGTATCAACTATATTTAATTCCACACATTAACATTAGTATAAATTTTAAAATTTCTTAGCGGCAGATCTGATTTTTTTTGGGGTAATATATATATATATATATATATATATATATATATATATATATATACATATATATATATATATATATATATATATATATATATATATATATATATATATTTAAAAATATACGTATGGCTTGTGCCAAACACGATTTATTTAATTTTTTAAGACGAAAACTAGGAGTAATCAGTTTATTTCCTTGTATTTAAAATTTTTAAATGTTTTTCCGACAAACAAAATATCATTATAAATATATTATAAGGCAACCGTACCATTACAATTAATCAAAGAAAGATGATAAGATGATAAAGAAAGATGAATATTATCGTTTTTAAAACAAATGTTATTTTTTGTTATAAGCTCGCTATCAACTATGAAACGAGGAGAAAGAAGTGTCTGAGCGTCATATAATCGAAGCGGCTTTCCCTTTCATAACAAATTATTACTTCAAAATTATTTAAATATTATAATTGATTTAATATCATACTCAAATTATTTAACCAATTAAGTTACGAATTCACAAGCATCATGTGTACCTTACCTTAATTCAAAGGCGGCCTAATGTAAAAGTACAAAAATAAAAAAAGTAATAATCGAATAGCGTCACATATCCCTCATAGATGTACCTAGGACAGGTACATCCTGTACCTAGTGTCAAGTTACTCCGTACTCTGCTTGTCACCGAATTCAAGACATTGCATGTTAAGTAGCGGAACTCAACACCGCCCTTCTGACTTACTGGTGTGAGGAAATGTAAATAATTGAAAAACAATCATTCACCTGAGAACTGGTTCACTGGTCCACGACTGGCCTTTTTTTTAGATTAATACTTTTTATCCTGTATAACAGGGTAGACAGAAAGTACTTAGCGTCAAGACACTCCGTACTTCGCTTTCCACTGAATTCGAGACACTGTGTGTTGAGTGTTAGAACTCAACGCCGCACTTTGTCTTACCAGAGCGAGGAAGTGAAAATAATTTAAGTGTAATCACTCCTCGAGTGGGGATCGAACCCACAACCGATCGCATTTACAGTCATACGCTATTCCACTGCGCCACGACTGGTCTTACTTTGACAATAATTCTCTGTCTAAATACATTTAATAATATAATTGATTGTAATATAATGTCTTGTGTTATAATAAATCTTGGAGATTCTACGTACGCGACCTTGAGGTCAACAGTGAGGCGTATGAGCAGGGGTCGCGGGTTCATGCCAGCCTGGACAGACACAAATAAACAATGAAAATGATTAAAGGTATCCTTCTACATATAAATGATATTACGCAAAAGATACCCAATGTTTAAGAACAGGTACTTTATAAATATATTTAAAGATATTAATTTTAGGTAATTTCGCTTAGAACTTATATATATATATATATATATATATATATATATATATATATATATATATATATATATATATATATATATATATATATATATATGTAATTTGTATTTTATTTTGTGGAGAGCAGAGAGGTTATAATAATTATAATACTTTCCACATACAGATTATAAATTACATATAATTTATATAATACACTTAATAAAGAGATATGCAATGGCGGCAATTTATTGCTAAGAGAGTAAAGTGCAAAAATTATATATTCCCATATATAGATATATACACACATACATATATACATATAACTACATATATATATATATATATATATATATACAAATTAATACATACATAAAGTATATAATGGTCATTTTAAATCATAGTGATATATTGCTCTGTTTCTCAAATATTCTGTCATTTTCTGTTAACGCATCGTTCCTCTACATATTGGATTTAGAAATTCAAATCAAACATTATTTTCAATCCATCTGGGTTTTTGGAAGACCGGCCTAAATCCAGCCATTTCTTGAAGCAAAATATGGAATCAAAATGAATACCACATTTTAATGTTTTTCTTTTGTTTATTTTTACTAGAAAGATAAAGCAATAATTTAGCTAGTTAGTTAAAACTTTATTGCACATTGTTAAAATACATAGTACATAGATTAAAAAAAGAACGATAAAATGCACAAAGGCGGACTTAACACTGAGGGTGATCACTTCCAGGCAACCAATTTATAATTTTGTGGTAACTATATCGATTTTGGTTAAGTTTCTTAATTATTTATTATCTGAGTTCAAAATAATTGACTTAAAATTACAATGCGTTTACAAATACTTATTTATTATAATATGAAGACGTAAACATTTTTTTTTCAAATTTCATGTCTGAGGATTACCGCTGTTAAATACAGCATGTTAAAAAAAAGGGCTGGAACCAACAGGAATATTAGACATTTTAAATAAAACTATAAAATAGTTTCATTTAAAATGAAAGATTAATCACATATATTTTGGTATAACACTACAGTACACTTTACAGTAGTCCGTGGTCACGGGTAGGTCTACTTGTGACCACGGACTACTGCAAAGTGTTCGAAACGTCAGGTGTCCAAAAATGTAGTTTCGAATACCAAAATATACGCGATTAATCCGGTTAAAATAGTTTCATTTAAAATGTGTAAAAATCGCGAAAACTAAAGATCTTATTATAGGAATATTAGACGATGTATGCAATAATTACACTCCCAATTGTATTATATTTAAATATTTTCATTTCCCCACACTGATAAGACAAAGTACGGCGTTGAGTTTCGCACTGATTTGAACGAAAATACGTGTATTTGAATACAGAGTTACATGTACATGAGATACATGCTCAACATATTTCCCATCTTTATTTCAGGTTTGTCAAAAATCTTATTTCATGATTAATTATGCATAATAACATCCAAAACCAAAACAAAAGGATTGTTTGATTTGAAATATCTTCGTCGTATATTTTTGTTCGTGGAATAATTTTTTTTTTGCTGCTAAGTTAGTTATTTTTTGGGCATTTATTTTAAAGTAACTATTTACGAAAGTAACTGGCTTATGCCGAAAGATAGAGTAGAGTAGGTAGAGATCTTTGCTTTTTCTTAATGATTCTTAATTTTTGAAAAAACGTATAAAAATAACACTTTAAAAATAGTAAATATTAAAATAAAATAGCAATCTCTCTTGTTAAACGATTATTTCTTAATAATCTTTAAGTAGTAGAAATTTGTAAAAATCTCTCTACAGAGATGCTAACAACATAAATAAGTTGTAACAAAACGTATAAGAATTACGACGCAGCTGGTAGTAGAACGCATAGCTTAGCGGCCAGAGCGCTTGGACGGTATCCAAGAGGCGCGGGTTCGTATCCCGCTGCGTTCAAAATTTTTATACGTTTTTTCAAAAATGTTTTCTAATCCTAAGTGTGGAATAACACTTTAAAAATAGTAAATATTGATTCTTAATTTATTATTATAAAACGATTTTACACAAATGGAATAATTATTATAACATATATTTTTACAGCGTCACACTTTGTCTCCCCTAGCAGGGTAACCTAGTATCAAGACTCTCCGATAACTGCTTTCTACTCAAAATCCGAGCACAACGCGTTTTATCTTACAAGAGCGGAGAAATAAAAATTGATTTTAAATACGTTGCCCCGAACGGGAATTGAACCCACAATCATTCGTGTTTACAGTCAGCCGCTGTTCCACTGCGACATAAGACCTCTAATTATTATAATTATCATATAATATACTTACTTATATATATGTTATTTAAAACGCCCGCTCTTGATATACCTTTTACGTTTCTGTTCGAAGAAGAAATTACAAAAAGAATTATTTTATAATAAGATCTTGTCGCATTCGTTATAAAAATTATGGGAAAATTGATATTTTCCATGCCTCCATCAACTCATTTCGTAATGAAATGGAAATATATATATATATATATATATATATATATATATATATATATATATATATTTAGTCACTACATATTCAATGTAAAGGTAGAAACTTGTTTTTAGCTTCACGCTTTTATCCCGCATAGCATGTTGGAACCCAACGCTGCACTTTGTCTTTACCAGAACGAGGAAGTGAAAATATTGTATTAAATGAAATCACTCCCCCGAGTGGGGATCGAATTCACAACCGATCGCGTTTACAGTCAGATGCTGTCCCACTGCGCCACGACCGGCTTCAAGTGAAACTTTAATTAGCTAATGTTGCTTTTATGTATAATTGTATGTATTTTAATGCGGTTTGTTTTGCCCAATTTTAATATTATATAATACAAAATACAATGTATGTGCGATGGTCGTGGCGTAGTGGGACTGTGTGCGACTGGCGATGCGATCGGTTGTAGGTACGATTCCCACTTGTCGGAGTGATTATATTTAAATTATTTTCACTTCTTCGCTCAGGTAAGATAAAGTGCGGCGTTCAGTTCCACCAATCAACACGCAATGTCTCGAATTTGGTGGAAAGTTAAGTACGGAGTGTATTGACACTAGGTACTGTCTGTCTATCCTACTCCATCAACTATTCCTAAGTATGAAATTTGGCACACGTAAAGTTTATATGAAGAAGAAGGCTTAGGCAACAAGTAGATAAGTACTTTACGCGCTTAACAAGCTCACTGGAACACGTTATACGTAATATAAACGAATTAAGACGTAAAGTATTGTATAAAATAATACTTCAAACTAAAATACAAATATTTCCTTGGAATATAAGCAAGTATATATTGGCATGAGTAGTACAGTACACGACTTCGAAGAAAAGCTGAGATAACGTAAACAAATAAAGCATCGATAAGAGACATTAGACGTAAATAATCGCTTCATTGTGAATAAATACTATGATTAATATTAAATTTGTTTATAATAGGTACACAGTGTATATTGGTACAGTGGTTTTTGTGATTGGCGTGATCGTGGGTTGGTTTCTTATTTAGTTTTTTAACTTTCTTGTTGAGCATCATCGTCCAAGACGGACGGTATCTAAGAGGTGCGGGTTCGAATTCCGTTGCGCTCAAATTCTTATAGGTTATTTTTTCGTGGTTTTTTAATTCCTAGAGAGGAATAACACTTTAAAGATAGTAGAAGTTAATTAAAATAGTTTAATGAATAATAATTCCACTCTAGGGATTAGAAAACATTTATAAAAAACGTATAAGAATTTGAACGCAGTGGAATTTGAACCCGCGCCTCTTGGAAATCGCCCGTCTTGGACGGTGATGTTTAATAATCGAATATATTTGGTATTCAAAAATATATTTATGAAAACTCGACGTTTTGGATACTTTACAGTAGTCCGTGGTCACATGTAGAGTCTAGTATACGCTTTAAATAGTTTCATTTCAAATGTATAATTAAAGTAAAATCTAAGATTTATCTGCATTTTTCAATATAAGATATTATGACGCTGTTTTTGGAGTAAATCCTTGATTTCGGATTTGTTTTTTTATTAGGACAAGTGCCGGATTTCATGACAATAATCTGGTCTTATTGCCAGGAGGAGGTTTGCTAAAGGTTTGCAAAGGTTTGCAAAGGTTTGCAAAGGTTTGCAAAGGTTTGCAAATGTTAAATGATAATAAAAAATGGAACATGAAAAGTTGTTCGCCGTTCAACATACAATGTCTCGATTTGGAATGTACAACAATCAATGGAGAGTCTTGACACTAGGTTTTTTCTAATTACTCTGCTATGCGGAATAAAGCGTGAAGTTGCTAAAAAGAATATATTTTAGGATATGCCTCTTTATTATAGAGCTCTTATTGAGTATAAGTTATTATAACAGATAGTAAAATTCGAGAACAAACTAGAAAACAAAGTGCCTTGCATATAGTTTCTGCCTCTATTCTAATAAGTGGGAAGAACCGTCAACTAAGACCGCACCGCACCGACCTTTATGTAAAGTGTTCATAACTGCAAAATTATATTAATGTACTGTAATGCTGTGTTTTTAAATGTTTATTATTTTTCTGAGAATTTGCAATCTGTACATATATATATATATATATATATATATATATATATATATATATATATATATACGCTGTTACATATAATAATCAACTAATAGTAATCCATTCCACAGTTGTGTACATGGAAGGAAGTTTCTACAAAACCGCACTATAGTCAGGCGCCTTTTGTCCAGATCGTAAGAATGATTTTTAAGCGAGTTGCTTTACTTGGTTTTATTAGTTTGGGCTTTGATTTTTTTACGTATCATACTTCAGGTTATTTGCTAATTAATTTTAAACTAATTAATTTTAAATACAAAACTTTTCAACCAATTTCAAAGTCAGCTGTTAATATATTTACTTGTTTTTTTTTTATTTAATTAATGCTACTTAGAGGATATCCAGAGAGTGACTCTGGTTTACATATTTGGCCCATTTTATAGGCTATATGTATGAAAATATAGTGTACCAAAACATCAAATAGTAACTTGATATATGATAAGAAAATCGGAGAGAAATCTTTGGATCTCTCTCTTTTTAAAAGAGAAAGAAAGTCGATATATGTATATATGTTACTAGTTAAAACTAAATTTTAGATGGAACGCGTTCTCCCTTGATAGAGTTAATTTTTACTAAATGACTTTGTTAAAATTAAAATTAAATGATACTCAAAACAAAATATCAGACAAAAATATGTATTCATATACGAAATGCGATTTCCAAAACAGTGACTTAATATTCATTCATTCCTTATCCTCATTGCATAGGTTAAATAAGATTAGGTTTAAATTAAAGAAGGCTTAAACTTGGTTGTATATATATGAATATAGTCTGTAAAACTGAAGTCAAAATTGACAACTTGATTAACATATAACTAAATAATGAAATAATATAATTACTTAGAGTCTTAAAAAACAAGAGATAGGCCATTTTAACAGGAACTCATACAGATGCCTTGTATAAAACCAACTGCGTTTCATATTTCACCATATAATATAATAAAAACTTGAAAAGCTCATAAAGTCCATTTGTTTTTACTTTCAAAAAGCATTGGGTATAAAAAGATTTATTGAAGCTCTACATCGCTTAAGGCATCTTTCGTCCTGCAGCATCTTGCTTAATATGCAGACCCGGTAGGGATACTGAAGATTAAGTTACTAACAGATGTGCCATATAAAAAATTAAAGTAAAACAATTAAATCATCAACCCATTCAGTTGCAATCAATTAGTTTAAAAATGGGTGTTCTGAAACGAAGCTTTTTACGCCAATAAAATAAGTAAGAGAATAAAGCTGTTGTGAGTAAGTTATTCACTCCTATGAATTTTTCCAAGCCTTATCAGTACAAGAAAATAATTAGCAAGTGCCTGGTAGCAATAGGAAAAACACAGGCAATATGAATGCTAATAACATATAATTCTGTTCGACGAATCTATTTTTTGAAGATTTATTGTAAATATGTTAATGCTGCGCTGTCTCTTGTTCTAATGATAATAAATTAATCCTTTATTTTCAGAGGGAATGTAGTGCAAAATCACTCCGTTCTCCACTTTATGTTTGTAGAGTAAGAGTTTAATAATAATCATAACTTTATCACTTTCTCTCCTTCACCGGACCAAGTCGATATTAGTAAAATACAGTTCAGTTCAACCACTACTTATTTCGACTGTAATCATCACTATGGATGAGTTTCGTTGGAACTCAACTTGTTTTATCTAACTAACCGAAAAAACAATCATGGTTTTTATGAAATTCATACCAAAATTGTTTGTATTATGTCGATACATAAATATGCTTACATTATTTTATACAAAAAATTAAACAAAATCTCATAACTCAAAGAAAACTACATATCTATAATAAAATATTAATTATTCAATACATACAAACATCTGCCGTTTATAATCTTTGTACCGACAGAGATGGCAGTTGTAGAGAGGACCGAAATAGACTAAGTCGTGTACACGCGCCACTCTCGCGCATTGTTAAAGTTAAAACATTTAACTTTACCTCACTTGCCAAGCGTTTTAGTGAGATATAGTGACAAAAACAAGTGATAAAGATAGTGTTTTCTCACCAGATATAGATATTGTGACCATGTGGTGTTACTTTGTACTGTTTTCATTATGCTTTTCCCTGTCCGATGGTAAGTTTTACTTATATATTAAATTTTTATGCAGTTTCACGCCTTTTCTCGCATAGTAGGTGAATCAGAGAAAATTTAGTGTCCAGATACTCCGTTCTCCATTTTTTAATTGACTGAAGTCGAGTTTTTGAGTGTTTAGTGGTGGAGTTTAACGCCGATATTAATGAATTACATATTATGTCATTATTTATGCAATTTTGGCCATCATATAATACTGGACAGTCATATGATTGTAAAACGCGTTTGGTAGTTAGTTTCACCCTGACTCGGGTAAATGATTATATTGAAATAATTTTAATTTCTCCACTTGATACTTATTATCTCAATTTCGAAGGGAAAATAACCAATGGAGTGTCCCGACACTAGGTTCAGAACAGGAAAGTCAGAGAATCGTGCTACGCATGATGAAAAGTGCTAAATTGAAAAAAGATTAACAGCATTTTTTGGAGAGTATGCTATTTTAACCTATATTTTTTCAATTTTAAAGTACCTATTTCAATGGAAACGGGTACAGGAATTATGTATAGATAGACTAAAATAATAATTTAAGGGTAACTTAGTACTGTAGAGAAAAAATCAAGGCTTATATCATGTTAGCTTCAACTTATTTAAATTGCTCTTTTTGTAATTCATATTCTTTAAAATAATTATAATTTTTTAGAGAATTTGAGAATTTTACATAATATGTTACACGACCATTTTAATTCCAATTATCAAAAAGGCTTTGAAACCTACACATATGATTTAATAATAGCCGTAATTTAAATCAAGGTCCGATATAATAAATCACCTTGAAATTTTGCCTTAAGCCATAACTTACATCTCCAAAAATGTAGAGATCGTTTAGCTATTATGACTATATATATATATATATATATATATATATATATATATATATATATATATATATATATATACATACGTTCATATGTCTATGTTTAAGTATTCAAATCTTTTTTTTTTTAAAAAAAGGTTTATGTTAGGTTAGAGACAACCTAGTGTCAAGGCACTCTATTAACTTTTTTCCGCTCGAAATCGAAACATTGCGTACTGAACGTCAAACCAACGCCACTCAACACGCAGTGTCTCAAATTCGGCGGAAAGTGGAGGATGTGCAGAAAGTACCAAGTTTCCCTCACACTTGGTACTTTCTTTATCTACCCTGTTACGTGGAATAAGAGTGCCAAGCTTAAATAAGAAAAAAAGAATATATAGAGAGATATAGGATTCATTGTTTGGATTTATCTTGGCTATTTTAAAAAGTATGTTTCATTCTTTTGAAAATCAAATTAGAAAATCCAAAAAAAGAATTGCTCAAATTCAAGACATTGCGAGTTATACAACACCGTACTATGTCCTGGCAGAGAGAGGAAATGAAAATAAATTAAATAAAATCATTCCCCCGAGTGGTAATTGAACCCAAAACCAATCGAGTTACAGTCAGACACTGCCGCTCTGCGTCACGACCTACCTCAAAACTGATTCTAGTTTATAACATTAGTACTTTAAAATTTTAAAAATATTCCTTTTAAAACGATTATAAAATTTTAAAAAGATGAATTTCATATTTGAAAATAAATTCCAATAAAAACCTTAATTTATTGCGTAAAATAATGAAATTCTAGTTTGATACTGTACAGTAGTTTCAAACCGAAGAACAAGGCCTAGCTATTTTGTATCTTCTAAGAAACAATTCATGTAGAGCCAAATTTGGACATCTGCTTATGTCACCATATTAATAACAAAACTATTATATTTTTAACGTTTATCATTCACCAAAAAAGATTTAAAATGACAGTTCCATTCAGATATCAAAGACAACTTTTTTCAATTATCATTTTGTTTTATATAACAACCTGTATCATAAACAGTATTTTGAAATATTATAAAGATATTAATTGTTTGACATCCTCTATGCCAAATAATCCTTTCCTCGCTCTGATAAGACAAAGCGCGGCGTTGAGCGCCACTCGACACGCAACGTCTCGAATTCGGCGGAAAGCTGAGTATGGAGTGTCTTGACACTATGCCCTTTCTATAAGGGATTAAAGCGTAAAGTTAAAAACAAACTTTTCTCGTTAAGTGATTATACTGCATGTATATTTCTCTTTTGAAACATGTAAGCGTATATACCGTCCAAGAGGGTACAGGTTCGAAACTTGTGCGTTTAATTTAACTTTATAAAAAATAAAAAAAAACCAAGTAATTTCACTCTCTATGTACAGACGTAAAATATATTATCCACTCCATCCATATTACTTGCAAGTAGACTGTTCTCTTTAAATATTTACTCAGTGATAATCGCCAGTGATAAGAACGGCTTACATTCAGCTTTGTTACATAGATTACGGCATCTCCAGTTTATTTCCGTAACAGTACCCTTATATCTTGTATTTATATGTCTTTTGTTAGAATTATGTAACGATACACTGTTTTCCAATTTCTGCCTATATGAAAGACAATGATTGTATAGAAAACTCACTGAGGCCATTGTGGCACAGTGGAACAGCGTCTATAAACACGATTGGTTCTTGTTTCGATTACCATTCGAAGAAATTATAATTTATAATTTATTCTCATTTCTTCATTCTGGCAAGACGCGGTTTTGAGTTCTTCACTCAACACACAATGTCTGGATTTGGGGCGGAAAGCAGTCTGTGACTACCTCGCTGTGTGGAATAAAGCGTGAGGCTGTTTAGTAGCGGAAACAAACGCCGCGCTTTCTCTTACTAATAGGTCGATCTATAATGATTTATATATAATAACTGCCTCGATTGTAAATACATATATTAACACAATCATGGTATCATATCGTATGTATGATTAACATTATTAACTATAATCCAGTCTCGTTCATATGGATGTTCCTATATATTTCTATAAAATGTTATAATATCATTTATTTGCTCAATTAAGACAAAACGCGGCGTTGAGTTCCTCTACCAATACAAAATATCAAGACTTTAAATTCAAACTCTGGACTCTACGCTCTCTGTGACCACACCACGCGGGAAAAGTGAGCGCGTATGAAATATATATTTTTTCATTCTCTGTAAGATATGCAGTTGAATCATAAATAAATGTCTGTTTTCATGATTTATTAGCTGAAAATGAGGACATGAATCATCACTTGTGGCTCTAAATTTAGATTAATAGGTCATTCTTTGCGGAGAAATTCTTGCCTTGCTTTGACACTATGAATATATGACGTCACAAATATATTGATAAGTAAAGTAAAATCTTTGTGCCCATTTTTACGAAATTTACGCGAATTAAGGAGTATGGAATTTGGTATAGTTATAGTTTATATAAAGGATAGCTGAATGCCAAATATTTTTTTTGAATAATGCATATTTTTTTTTAATTAATAGAATAAATTACCACATACTATGTTTTACATACACCTTTATATGAAGTGACATACACGTTGCTAAGGCAACGCGTTATCAACGCCTCAATATTTAGTATTTTTAAATACATGTTTTCAAACACTATAGAAATTTAATTTTAATACGATATGTTTTTGTGATCAAAAAATCAATTTATATTTACAGGTATTTAGTGTCAAGACACTCCGTACTGCGTTTTCCACTGGATTCGAAACATTGCATATTGAGTGGCGAATCTCAATGAAAATGAGGAATTGAAAATAATTTAAATATAATCATCATTCCCCAGAGTGGGAATCGAACCCACAACCGATCGCTTTTACAGTCACACTCTGTTATATATAACGATATATATTATATATAGTCATTAATAAAGCAGAAAGCTTAAAACGAGATATTCGCTTCGTGAATCAATGTCACGTTAATGGGAACTCGGCAATGGGGCAAGTATTCTGGGACGAATGTTTATAATAGCCGTGTAGTTCCAAATGTATGGGTTTTGAATTACAATTACAGTTTTTTACATATAAAAATTTATACATATTATTATTTCTTCATATTTAGTGGGTTCGATTCCCACTCGGGGTAATCACTTCATTTGAAATTTATATACATTTGTCCACTCTGGTATGACAAAGCGCAGCGTTGAGTTCCGCCACTCTAAACGCAATGTCTCGGTTTCGGGCGGAAAGCTGTTAGCGGAGTATTTTATCACTGTGGATATTGGAGTACTTTTACATTCATTTTTTTAAATTTCCAAATTCATATGACTTTTATACAATTAAAAGTACTTACACATGTCCTTTTTTACATTTTAAATATTACTAGATGCCCCAATGTCGCGTTAGCATCACGTTGCCATAGCAACGTCATTTCATACAAACCTATATGTACATATGTCAAAAATATAGTACTGTAGTTTTCATGTGTTTTATGTATTATTGTAATAAAATAATCGCATTCTACACATTCTTCTCTATTTATATACATGTCATGTAGCTGTGCAGTCAGAACCGCCAAGAGAGTCTCCGGAGTGTCAAGACACTCCGTTCCTCGAAGATATTTTTTTTATTAAAAAAAACTTAAAACGGAATGCTTTGCCACTATATCCTTTCAAAAAAGCTATCTCACTTCGCATATACACCTTGAATTAAAAAAGAGGAAATTTGAATGAGGCAAAAATTAACAATGCTTATTGAAACCAATACGTTTAACCCTGACCTGCACGTTGATGTTGGAAATAATTGGCAAGCTTATCTCTTGCAGATATTTGCATAGAGAATGATAACAAATTATATATTTTTTTGGCAAAATCATTTTTTTATTAAGCTAATATTCAAAAGGAACTTCTTTTCAAATGTATAAACAGAATAATCGTTTTTTTGTTATAAAATATATATATTATTATGGAAATTATTTTTATTTAAAAATTAATTATAAAATTGTGTTTAATTTATTATAAATATTGTCATCGATTCTGGAAACAAGTGCAATTTTTTGACTAAGCCGTCCAGCAAGTGAATAATTATATATATATATATATATATATATATATATATATATATATATATATATATATATATATATATATATATATATATATACAGACAAACAGTAAATAGCCAAAGTCAGGTGTTGATGTAGCTAATTTACGTATCACATGCCGATCAATTAACAGCATCAGGGCTACTGTACACCTGTCACTATCGCTCTGAATGTATTTAGCTTTGGCATGTCCACATGTTGAGGCCTACGTAGTTAATTTTAAAAATATATTGAATGAATTTTGAATATATTTTTGAAAACATTTTTTGGAAAAACTTATAAAAACTTGAGTGCAGCGGGATTCGAACCCACGCTTCTCGGATTTTATTTCAATATTTACTATTTTTAAAGTGTTATTCCACACTTAGGATTAGAAAACATTTTAGAAAAAACGTATAAAAATTTTGAACGCAGCGGGATTTGAACCCGCGCCTCTTGGATACCGTCCAAGCGCTCTGACAGCTAAGCCATGCATTCTACTACCAGCTGCGTCCAAATTGTTATACGTTTTTGTTACAACTTATTTATGTGTTTGTGTCTCGAATATTTTAAAAATATATTTATTGAGAAGAGAAAAAAAGAAGCTTACCAGTTTGGTATGTACGTACATATGTGTTAGAATTGAATAATATTTGAGTATGATGATCTATTTAGGCATCCAAGGAAGTGTGCTCAGTTTAGTGTTGGTAAGATGTTTGTTTGTATGATTGTCAACGAATTTCTCTAAAACTAAAAGTCACATCGAGATGATTTTCTCTAATATATATTCTAATATACTTTTGTGTCATTAGTATGATAAATACACACGTATGTACGTATACAACCTTTCATATAGTCGGTAAAGAATATTAAATATAAAAGGATAAAAGCTTCACTTTATGTTGATTTATTGTAATTGATGTAGGTCAGGTATGTTTTAAATGTTAAGGACTCTCCTCGTGTGTAGGTCAAATTTTTTCTTTGACTTTCCTCTGTTGCGTTTTCTTTTTATATTTTTACACGACTTTACAACAGTCCGTGGTAATATGTAGACTGAGGAGGCATTCGTTTTTCAGTTGATAACAAAAAATAATTACATCAATCTACCGCGATCTTTAATTTCCTGGCGTAGATTACTGCAGAATGGGCTGACTGTTTTGATTTCCAAGTTTTTAATCAGTTATTGTTCCAGATAGTCCCAAATACAACACATTAGAGAGCAAAATATAGTCAGTCTCTTTCTGCAAGAATCTTTTCTTTTCTTTACATGAATATCAAAATAAATATTTTCAAAAATACCCTTTACTATTAGAAAAACAGGTATAATAACATTCTATGCGGAAATTTGAACACATTCAAAATTATTCAATTATAATAATTCCCCTGATTTAAGATGGAATCCACATCCAGCATTTTACAGCCATATATTATACTGTTCCGATGTGACCGACTAAAAGCATATTAGTTGCTAATAAATAAATTTTTTTTTAGCTTCACGCTTTTATCCCGCATAGTAGGGTAGACAGAAAGTACCTAGTGTCAAGACACTCCGCTTTCCACGGAATTCGAGACTTTGCGTGTTGAGTTTTGAAGCTCACCGCCGCACTTTAAATATAATCACTCACCCGAGTGGGGATCGAACCCAAAACGTTTACAGTCAGACGCTGTCTTCCTGCGCCACGACCAGCCTCTAAAAATAATATGTATTTTGCTTTTTTTTGTTCAGGTAGTCTTATGGATCAAATGGCAGAGACCATGGCGCTCTGCTGCAATCAAGGTACGTCGTTTGCCCGAAATCATACTTCAGAAGACTGTTCCGCTTCAATACCGCCTCCTGTGCATCCAACATTTGAACAAATGTGCTCGTTTGCGATGGATCAATGCTGTAAGGAATTCATAAAGTGAGTTTATTTTTACTACTTATTTATTTATTTTATTAGCTTCACACTTTTATCGCGCGTAGCAGGGTAGACAGAAAGTACCTAGTGTCAAGACACTCTGTACTTCGCTTTCCACCGAGTTCGAGACATTGCGTGTTGAGTGATGGTACTCAACGCCGCCCTTTGTCTTACCAGAGCGAGGAAGTGACAATAATTTAAATAAAATCACTCCCCCGATTGAGGATCGAACCCACAATGGATCGCGTTACGTAGACGATTGGACTTATTTTATATATTATTAAAAAAATATTGTGGTCATCAGGTTTGTGACAGATGCAAATGCTTACTTTGGTAAGACTAAATGCGGTGTTGAGTTCTGTAACTCAACACGTAATGTTTCAAATTCCGGCGTAAATTTGAGAACACAGTGAGTTGTCACTATGTTCTCTCTACCTACAATTGCTATGTGGGACAAAGCTTCAGGCTAAAGAAAGAAATTATTGTAACCAAATTATTGACTTAACTAATTTTTTTAATTTGAATTGAATTTAATATTTATAAATACTATATTTTAAAAGTTAAAATTGAATTAGATAGAGTATGGACACGTGAAGTTTCTGATCTTGCGTTGCATACAAAAGAAATCAAAATAAATCCAGTGCCAAATGTTACACATCCTTCACATCTGGTAATAATTTGTTTCCCAGTTTATTTTTTCCGCATAGCAGCATTTTGGGTTTGATTTTTTACTTAACTAGCTAATAAAATGTATAGTATTCTAAATTGCTGTTAGTCAGTGACCCAGTGTCAAGACACTCCCTTGACTGCTTTCCACAACAAATTCGAGAAATTGTGTACTGAGTGGCTCAACACCGCGCTTTGACTTACAGAATTCCTACTGGAGAGAGTGATTATATTTTCTTTCCATCGCTCTGGTAAGATAAAGCGCAGTGATGGGTCTCGCATTTAGCGGAAAGCGGAGTACAGAGTGTCTTGACACTAGGTACTTCCTGTATACTCTGCTATACAAAATAAGAGCGTGAATGTGACAAAAAAAAAGAGAAAAAATCCCCGACTGGTAATCGAATCTGCAACTAATTACGTTTATAGTCAGACGGTGTCCCATTGCGCCTCGACCATCCCAGCATAGTCTCATGTTAATAAATGACAGATGATATATAACGTACAGCCCAAAACTAAAACTACTGGACGCTTCTTGAAATTTGACATAGAGTGTTCGAGCACTAAGTGGATATACCGAAAAATGATAGATTTTTGAATTAACAGTTGAAGACATTAATGGATATTATTTTTTAGCTTCACGCTATACCCATAAAAGTACGGAGTGTCTTGATACTCCGTACTTCTATGAGCATATAAAGTCTATGTGAATAAAGTTGCGGGCGACAGCTCGTTTCAAAATAAACGTTCCCGGCAAAACATTATTTATCTTTTATATTCAACAATGAATACTATTGTATTACAATGTAAATAATTATTATGTCAAAGTCCGGTTTAAAAGGAATAATTTTTCGGTTCTCACTTAATGAAATGATATTGTACCCGTATTGTACTTCATTTACGACAGGGTACAGGAGTACAGCGAGAGAGAACTAGATTTCAAGGTCAAATTGTTTTCAGTGCAACTTAACGCCGATTGACAAAACAATATGTTAAAGTGTTATTCACGTTCTAAGAACAAAAATAAATACTAGTATAGTATAAAAATATTATTGACTATAACGCTTAAAAGAATTACAGAGTCGCAAATACGAATTCTGCTATGATCAATGTAGAGACGTGATCGGTTATAAGTTCAATTTCAACTCAAAGAAATGATTATAATTAAGTTAATATTGTTTCTTCGCTCTGATAAGACAAAGCGCGGCGCTGTATTCCGCCACTCGACATGCAATGTTTGGAATTGACGGAAAGCAGAGTACGGAGTGACTTGACACTAGGTACTTCCTGTCTACCCTGCTATGTGGGATAAAAGGGTGATGCCACAAAAAAATCATTCCCTCGAGCGAGGTACTCAAAATCATTCACGTATACAGTCAGACGCTGTGAAATTATATTGTTATAATCATATTGTTCCTACAATTATTTATTATTAGACACCATAGCCTTGACATATTTACGTATAATTTAATATTTAGTTCGTTAGATATAAACAAATATATTGTGGTTTTGTTCTATATGTCAATGAAGTTTCTTAGAAAACACTTATTTGAATTTAAACTCTACAAATTTTCCTTAATGTTATTGTTATAATATTATCATATTGCTGAATAGTTCAATATATAAATAAGCTACTTGCAATTCTCAAATTCGTTTGCTTAAATATTCCTTCTTGATATCATATATTCCTGGGGGGTTCTCAGTCCAAGTGGGATTTTCACTTTCCAAAGAACACCTTATCCGAATCATACAATAAAAAAACCAGTTGATAAAATATATACAGATTTTCTTAAATTCTAACGATGCTGACATTAAATATAATCACTCCCCCGATTGCGAATCGAACCCACAACTGATCGCGTCTACAGTCGGACGCTGTCACACTGCGCCACGACCGGCCATTATCTATTGATACTGTCAATACCAGTTATAACACTGCTTTCAGTGATTTGCCAAAATAATATAGTTGTTTTAAATGAAACTATTTTAACCAGATTAATCGCGTATATTGTGGTATTATATGATATTGGTAGGTAGACTCTACCTGTGACCACGGACTACTGTAAAGTGTTCGAAACGTCAGGTGTCCAAAACGTATTTTCGAATACCACAATATACAAGATTAATCCGGTTAAAATAGTTTCATTTAAAATGTATAATAGTTATGGGATCGATTTCCACGGTTTTAAAAAATATACATATACCAAAATATGTACATACCATGTGTTCAGATAAAAAGGATTATTTTTACATTAATTTAATAGAGTTTTTTGGCTTCACGTTTATATCCCGCATAACAGGACAGGTACTTCCTGTCCTAATATTATAGTGTTAAGACATTCGGCTGAGTTCAAATATTGCGTGTTTAGGGAACTCAACGCAGCGCTCAGTCTTGTTATGTTGTACAGGGGTTTCCTTTTAAAAATAAAGCGGAAATTCTATTTTTATATGGTATAATAAGATAATAAGCCACTTAAATGTGTATTTTTTTAGGAAGAAAGCTGACTGCCAGTATGGTATCGAAGTAGCGTCGCGAGTTGGAAGTTGTGCTTCAATCAAAGAGTTTGGGAAGGTAAATATTTATGTTCTGTTCAACTTACTTTACCAGTATCACGTAGAAAGGCCATCGTGGCGCAGTGGGATAGCATATTACCGAAAAAACGATGGTTGTGGGATCGATTCCAACTTCTGGTAGGAATATATTTAAATTGCTTAATTTCTCCGCTCTGGTCAAACAAAACGCGGCGTTGAGTTCTGCCACTAAACACGCAACGTCTTGAATTCAGGTGGAAAGCGAAGAATGTCTAGATATCCATTTATATAACATCTAGATATGTACGTTGGATTTGGTGAACTGAGGAATATATTGTAATATATTTTTCATATTTCAGACATTGCGCGTTGAATAGAAAAACTCAACGCAGCGCTTTCTCTCACCAGAGTTAAGCTATAAAAATAATTTAAATATTATCATTCCTCAAGTGGGAATCGAACCCAAAACTCCTTGCTTTCGCAGCCAGACGTTGTCTCATTGCGTTATATAAAAATTCTAATTTGAGTTAAAGTAACTAGTAAAGTTTACTAAACCCAGATTTTTCTTTGACATGGCATAAAAATCAAAGAGAAAGTGGCGGCAGATAATCTTATCTGACCTATATAACTTTGAATCTAAATCTTTCTAGATAATTTTTGCTGATAATTTAAGGTGAATATTTTGTTGATAATGATACAAAAACTAGCTCTTTTTCACGATTTCACTTGTGTGAAATTGTCTTTATAATTTGGCAAAATAAAAATGTAATACATGTTAAATATAAAATAGAGATTGGTTAATAAGATTTTTGATTATCGCGATTTTTACATATTTAAAACGGATTTATTTTAAACAGATGAATAACGTATATTTTGGTATACAGTCCGTAGTCACAGGTGTATTTTGAAAATACATCTGTGACTACGGACTACTGTAAAGTGTTAGAAACGTTGGATTTTTAAAAATATACTTTGGAATACCAAATTATTCGTGATTAATCCGTTTAAAGTGGTTTCAGATAGTGTATGTAGCTTTTACTTTTTTTTACTGATCAACCTGCTCCGTGTGTTATCCATACAACTGTACCTGCCTTTAAAGCGCCTTAATTATAAAACTTAACTAAAATAATATTTTTTTATTAGCTTCACAGTTTTTCCCGTATATAGAATAGACAGGAAGTAGCTAGTGTCAAGAAGTACCTAGTGTCAAGACACTCATCGCGGAGACCTTGCGTGTTGTGGTCGAAATCAATATTGCACTTCGTCATTCCAATATAATTTCTCTAAGTAGGAATTGATTGCATAACTGATTGGGCTTCCAGTCAGTGCTGTTCCACTGCACCATGACCGGCCTTTACATATATTGATATAAATAAAATTTCATGTTACTCAACTTCTATTTGTATTAATATATTTGTTCTTTAATACACAGAAATGTTGTGACCGGTGTATATCAGGTGTGGCTAGTGGCGAAGATAGTGGGTTCAATTCTTGTGCCGTGTCTGAGGAAGGGAAAAATGCTGAAGAGTTGCTCACTAGCGATGCATTCTCACAATGTTGCAAGGTACTTTAATTCATATTGAGTTCAACAAAACAAGAGACTTTGTTTTTTCTGGTATTTTCCACCATTTTATTCAGAAAATTTAAAAAAATCTTATAACGTATTTGATATCTGCGAAATTTTGATATTCAAAGAATTTGTACTCAGACTATTGTAAAGCGTTTGGAACGTTGAGTTATCAAAATAATTTCATTTCAAATATTTAAAGAGATATTCTTAAATAATATTACATTATCTTAGATATTCTTAAATAATATTACATTATCTTATTTAGCATATTTTTATGTTTAAAAACATAGATATATAAATCGTTTTAGAAAAAACGTATAAAAATTTTGAACGCAGCGGTATTCGAACCCGCGCATCTTGGATATCGTCCACTTGGATGGTATCTAAGAAGCGCGTCCAATTTTTATACGTGTTTTCAAAAATGTTTTCTTATCCTAAGTGTGGAATAACACTTTAAAAATAGTAAATATTAGAAATGTAAATATTAAATTTTATTGATCAGTTTATATATGCAATTTACAGACTGTTGCAAGAGAAGACATCGCCAAATCTAAACCTGATACAGAAATATCGAACCCTAGAGAGAAGCGTAAGTGATATAAATCTGTATATAAAAAAATATTAAGGTTTATTGTCATATTTGTGTATTATTTTGTTTTTATACATTCCTTTCCTTAGTAGGCAGGGATAATCTAATGTCAAAACAAACCGTTCTGTATAGTCTACTCGTATTGATATATTGCGAGGTTTAACGCCACGGGTGAAAATGAAGTAATTCGAAAATAATTATTCCGTTTAGTAAACCAATGGTAGCTTAAGTATATAATTTACAATAAAATATGCTCTTGTCTTAATCTTTACTTCTAAGTAGATGATTATAATTATATGTAAATGAAAAATATACAATAATAAGGTAAAAAAGGTACGGACGCAGTCTGTAGTGCATTAATTTTTTTTAGTTTCACGCTTTTATCCCGCAAGCAGAAAGTACCTAGTGTCAAGACACTCCGTACTTCGCTTTCCACCGAATTCGAGACATTGCGTTGAGTGGTGGAATTCAACACCACACCTTGTCTTTTACCAGAGCGAGAAAGTGAAAATAATTTAAATATAATCACTCCCCTCGAGTAGGGATATATTAATAAAATAAAATTTCGAAGTAGACAACGAATTTGAAATAAATAAAAACGCTTATTATAAGTTATATTAGTATGTGTTATTTAACATTTTAGAAAAAACGTATAAAAATTTAAGCGCAGCTGGATTCGAACCTGCGCCTCTTGGATACCGTCCAAGCTCGTCGAAATTATTATACGCTTTGTTTCAACTTATTTATGTTGTTAGCATCTCTGTAGAGAGATTTTTACAAATTTCTACTACTTAAAGATTATTAAGAAATAATCGTTTAACAAGAGAGATTGCTATTTTATTTCAATATTTACTATTTTCAAAGTGTTATTCCACACTTAGAATTAGAAAACATTTTAGAAAAATTATTTCTTAATAATCTTTAGTGCTTGGACGGTATCCAAGAGGCGCGGGTTCTAATCCCGCTGCGTTTAAATTTTTATACGTTTTTTCTAAAATGTTTTCTAATTTTAAGTGTGGAATAACACTTTGAAAATAGTAAATATGTGTTATTTAGTTTTTTTTTCTTTTTAGATCCTTCATTGCCGTCTATATGCGAGGATTATGCGCCCAACGAGCTGTGCGCCCACCACTGTATACCAATACCGGGGTCGTACAAGTGTCAGTGTAACGACGGATATATGCTCATGCCTGACGGAAGAAACTGTAAGGAGGTAATTCTTCTTAATTTTTGTTTTTTTTTTTTAAATTAAACTATTTTAAACGGATTAATCGCGTATTTTTTGGTATTTGAAAATACATTTATGGAAACCTGACGTTTCGAACACTTTACAGTAGTCCGTGGTCACAGGTGGTCTGATCTTCTTTCACGTTCTTGATTTTATTGCGTTAGCCTATATGAATACGTAGAGCAAAAACTTTGTATACCTTTGTAAAGAAAATTACGTTAATAGAGAAACTTGAAATTTGATACAATAGTATTATTATTTCTATAGTATTAGTATTATAGAGGTGTTTCTTTTCGTTTGATATATACGTAGCCAAGGCAAATTGCTCCTCAAGCGGATGGAGTTGAGCGCCGCAATAGTGCTATAAAATAATTTAAAGAAAAAAATTTTAAAAATTTTAAAATTTTTAATACGTTTTTTCAAAAATATTTTTTTAATCCTAAGTGTGGAATAACACTTTAAAAATAGTAAATATTAAAATAAAATAGCAATCTCTTTCATAAACGATTATTTCTTAATAACCTTTAAGTAGTAGAAATTTGTAAAAATCTCTCTACAGAGATGCCAAAAACATAAATAAGTTGTAACAAAACGTATAAGAATTTCTACGCAGCTGGTACTAGAACGCATGGCTTAGCGGTCAGAGCGCTTCGACGGTATCCAAGAGGCGCGGGTTCAAATCCCGCTGCGTTCAAATTTTTATACGTTTTTTTCAAAAATATAATTTAAAGAAATAAAATTTTAAATTTTTTTATTGTTAAAGATATCAAGATAAAGAATAATTATTATATATATTTTTGCGTCTGTCTACTACTCACAGTTTATTGAGACCAGTGTTTATTTTTTTATATTTTTAATTTAACTGAATCAAAAATAATTCTTTTTGTACAGGTAACAAAAAATAGGTGCAAGCTGCACAATCCGTGTCAGCACAAATGCAAGGACGACGGGGTGGAGGTTAAATGCATATGCAAGCGCGGGTTCAAGCTTATGTCCGATGGGAAGTCTTGTGAAGGTTAGATTTTTTTAGCTTTACACGTACATCCCGTATAGCAGGTTACACGGGAAGTACCTGGTGTACTAATTCGAGATATTGCGTGTTTAATGGCGGAGCTCAACGCCGCCTTACTGTACTGACTGTCTAACTGTCTTACCAGGGCGTGGAATTGAAAATAATTTAAATGTAATCGTTCCTCTGAGTCGGGATGGAACCCACATCCGAATGCGTTACAGTCGCTGTTCCACTGCGCCACGACCGGCCTTGATATTTCTTTATATTTTCTTGTACATATTTATTGTATCATATTAAATATCCTTAAGTAAGTTATGAGTTATTTTTTATTGAATAACATATGTTTTATTTATTGTGACGTTAGTTAAATTTGTACCGATGTGCAAAATGTAGTCGTAAATGCTTATACCAGATACATTTCTTTCTGTTAGAGAAAGTATAGAGTTAAGTTGTACTATTCAAAAAAAGTTAGTTGAAGTGGGCCACAGCAGCTTTGTATGGGACCGAGATCTGAGTGATGTAACACTATGTTCTTTATATATCGCAAAATTATCACAATATATAAATCATAAATATAATAAGCAACTAACTAACGTTATAATTTTTTTCTAAATATATCTGAAGGAATACTTTAGATAACTTTTCAAAATATATATATATATATATATATATATATAGATAGATGAATATGAAAATATTGGAAAGCGATATTTTTAAAATAACGCTTTTACATGAAATAAATATAAGTTAAACAATATAGTACTTTATTCAAATTGTGCCTCTCTAACTAGTAAATGTTAGCGCTCGGACTAAGCTGACTGAGCTCCATGTTCCTTAATCACGACATTTTTTTAAGGCTATTTCTCCTTGTTCATAACGTTTTAAACATCATTAAATAAGGTAAAAAAAATAAGTAAATTTAGGGTAAAAAATAATTGTTTTAGATATTGACGAATGCGCCGAAGTCCCGCCTGTGTGTTTACCAAATAACCAGTGTCACAATGTACAAGGCTCGTACAAATGTATACCGGTTAAACAACCCAAAACCAAATTGGAGAAGGGACAGTGTCCGCCAGGCTTTGCTAGGAACCTGCTGAACAACGCGTGTGATGGTGAGCTTTTCATATAAATATTTGTTTTGTTTGAGCTGCTGATTTGTTGTGTGTTAAAGGAGAAGAGTGAGGGTTCGATTCCCATTCGAGTGAAAAAATGCGTATATTATATGAAAATGTGAAACATATGGCGTTGCGTTCCGCCAAGTAATATGTTGAATACAGGTGGAACATTTGAAGAATATATTTAATATTACTTAAACATTACTACTTAAACACAGTATGAACGATACTGGAGGAAGGTAACATAAAATGCATGAGAAACCCCTAAAGGTATATATGTATCAGGAGATTAATGACTGTGGACGAGGAGAAAGAAGTATGCAGGGACCGTAGAGTTTGAAACTCCTTTCTCCCTAACAACCAAAGGAGTAAAGTGTAAAGCTAAAAAAGATAAGCTACATTTTTCGTTTGAGTTAAAGTTATGATCTGTGTGTATTCTATTATAACGGGTACTTTATTATGGTAGATAACCTTTTCTAATATATAATGTAGAGGCTTTTACTTGTGCAATTTATATTTCATGATATTTTGACGTCAATGATCGTTAATCTCTACAAATAAATATAGTTGAAGTTAATAATAAAAGAGGAGTCTTTGTAATAATAAAATAACCGCTTTTTACTCAATGTATGTGTAAATAATATTTTTTTACAATTTTTATCTATCTCTCCATCTGTTTGTTCCGGTTAATCTCTAGAATAGAATGAAAGATTTTAAACGCTTTCACTGGCTAAGCTAATGTAATAACGAGTAGCTTATACGCTATAAAATAAAGAAGTTTTAGAAATTCAAAGTAGAGAACCAGAGATGTTAAAATCCACGCGGACGCGGAGAGCTTATTGTTATTAAAATTCAATATCTATTTTAAATGGGAACGATACAAAGATAACAAATGTTTTGTTCTTATTTTCTAATCTCTTGGATTATTTAAATTTTTTTGTACCTTCACGCTTTTATCCCGCATAGCAAGGAGGTATTTAGTGTTAAGGCAATCCGTACTCCATTTTCCGACGAATTAAAGACATTGCATGTTGATTAGCCGTAACTTAAACCCGTTTTATCTTACTAAAAGAAGAAAAGAACATAATTTAAATATAACGATTGCCCCGAGTGGGAATAGAACATAGAACCGATCGCGATTACAGTCAGACGCTATTCCACTGCGCTACGACCGGCCTTTCTTTTTGGATTTTTTTAGCATTGTTGGTATTGACACTAACTAATATATTAATGTCATAGATGTAAACGAATGCAAGCTTCCAAAACCACCTTGTCCTATTTATATATGCGAGAACACCATTGGAGGGTATAAATGTGGAGGTGTCTCTGGTGATCCAGCTAACTTGGATAGTCAGCATAGGCTAAGTGCGGAAGACCGGTGCCCGCCTGGCTTCAAAAGCGATGTAAATGAGGACTGTGAAGGTAATACGGCCATGATTTATGATTTGCTCTAAAGGCTTACTTAAAATATAATTTTATATTATTTTTAATTATTTATATTTTATTAGAGAACAATTTAGAAGTATACATATATATATATATATATATATATATATATATATATATATATATATATATAAATATATATATATATATATATATATATATATATATATATATATATATATATATATAATGCAATTGGACGAACCTAAGAATCTTGTTCTAGTGTGGCAAAGTGGGAAATTCTACCTACTTTATTAATATTGCTCGATGGTACATCATCACACTGCCTTCTCTATGTAAATACAACAAAATTCAAGGCGATTCTCAAATTTATTAAATTTAACGCCAATTTTGAAAATTAATTTAATTTAGCGCTTCTATTTTTTATTTACCGTTTTCAAAAGCACATTTTTTATTTCTAAAACCTTTCAATCTTTTACGATGACTCTAATTCTAAGTTTATAAATATATTTTTTTTCAGACGTCGATGAGTGTCTTATAGGCAAAGATGACTGCAATAAGCTGTCTCAGTTCTGTATCAACACTAAAGGGTCGTTCTACTGTCAAGATAAGGTTTCCAAGCATTGTCCTCCTGGCTTCAAGACAAATGCCCTTACAAATAAATGTGAAGGTATATCAAAATCCAAATTTATTCCGTTTCGCAAATATCCTATTTTAAAAATATAATTTTTGTTTCAAATCAAAATAACATTAACAAAGAAGGTTCAAATATCTTTATGGCATTTGACAATGCAATGCAATTTCAATTGGATGTTTGGTTTTAAATTAGATCAAATTAAAACTTTGCTGTTCGATAACGATTGTTCTAACATTCGTTAGACGTTAGCTTAGTTAGTGGCATTTAAACTAGGATATCTTTAATAATATGAAATATTATTGGAAATTGCAGATATCGATGAATGTGAAGATGGCCAAGATATTTGTAGGCCGGATCAGGTCTGTGTCAACGAGCTGGGTGAATACGACTGCAAGCCAAAAACGGAGTTAAGGTTAAATACACAAGCTAATGTTACTTACTTCTTTAGTTTTTTAGGATGTTTAGTTAGTTTAAGTAGTTATTTTTATTTAAGTTATGTGTATATTTATTGCAAATAATTATTAGTTAAATATATAATAATATAAATATATAGTATTATAAAAGACAATTTACAAGAGCAAATTCCGAGCATATTGAGCTAAAATTAGTGACAAGCTCGAGACCTACCCGCTCGGAATACGTCAGCGCTCTAAAAGGTTGCACTTAGCTTCAGCCAGTCTTCATTTTCACCATGGCATACAGAGCATGGTACTCTGGCTGTGGACTAGTGTATCAATCTGTGTGAAAGAGAAATCCGATCTACTGGGTGCTTTTACTATTTACTTCAAATTCGCCTTTGAATGACTGAGGAACGACACCGCTGACCATTCCGTTGTATCATAGCTCTATGTCTGACTTTGATTTCAGCCAAAAAGCTATATGGCGAGTTCTATCTTCTCAGGACATCCACAATTTACGTGGGTCGGTTAGTATTTTTCTTTAAGGGTGTGTGTGCTCCTGGATTGACACCATTGTTAAAGGATCTATTTTGGTATTCTTAATCATTCAACGTAGTCCCGGACATATAGAAGAAAATCCAAATGCACCCCGGTCCCGAAAAAAGACTATGGTTCCAACCCGAGTAACTCCAGGCCTATCGCTATCATTATTCTGCTCTCCAAAGTAATGGAGCCGCCAAATCCCGGTATATCTAGATACAGGGTTTACGCTTGGTCAGTGATCGTCAATATGGCTTCCGCATTGGTCGTCCAACCGGTGATCTTCTAGTATACTTAACTCAACATCGCTGAGGCTTTCGATCGAGGGTGTGGCGTGGGGTCCTCATTTTTAAACTTCCTTCGTATGGGATTCCTAAGGAAACGTTATACCAGTTCCATTACCATAACAGATAAGAAACCGGCGCCATTAATAGGAACCTCTTGTCTCAGCAAATAGGTTAAAAACGTAGTATGGTAATTAATATGTAAAATTGCGCACAAATAAAATGTCGGGCACCAAATAGTACTAGACAGACAATAACATACAAATTGTGTTTTTTTTAATATTTTTTTTTCTTAAGTATATTTAAAATTCTCATAATATATTCTAAAATGGATTTTCAACAGAAATGTGAACACAAAGTGTCCTGATGGGATGAGGCATAACCCCGCCACTATGTTATGTGAAGGTATGTATGTACTATAAAGTATGCATTAATAGTAACTAATCGTTAATTATAAAAAGAGCAGGTCAGAGACTACTGGACTAGATTATTAGAATATTCCATTGAATGCTTACCAGCCGAAATCGTGACATAGCCTATTGAGTGGCAAACTGAACTCCGTACTAAAGTACGGGGTTAGCTTTGGTAAACCAAAGCGGAAGAATGAAAATAAACTTTCAATATAGTCTTTCCGAATGGGAATCGAACCCATAACCAATCACATTTATATTCAGACGCTATTCCGCTGCTTCACGATAGTCTCGTTAATCGTGGCTATATACATTTATAATATTCGTATTTGTTTAAAAGTTTTTCAAGACAAATAGAGTTAACGATGAACAAGGAAGATGAATCTGGAGTTTGTTCTAATTATATAATTAAGCTATGAAAATTGAGTTTTATTTAAAATTAAATTACAACTATTATGGTGCAATTGGTGGGTTTGCTTCTATTTCCCATTGTTTATTGAAATTACTTTTAATTTGCCGCTCAGTTTATTTTTTAATATTGAACATGAAATAGGGAAAAACAATGTCTCGACAGCAAATTCTCTCTGAATACACTGATATCAAGAAAAACGTTCAAAATTGTATAAACTAGAATTTTATTATTTACTATTTTTAAAGTGTTATTCCACACTTAGGATTAGAAAACATTTTTGAAAAAACCTATAAAAATTTGAACGCAGCGGGATTCGAACCCGCGCCTCTTGGACGGTATTCAAGAGGCGCGGGTTCGAAGCTCGCTCGCTCAAATTTTTATACGTTTTTTCAAAAATGTAGAATTTTATTGTTTTATTATAATCTACAAAATGCTAATATATTAATGAGTATATCGTATACTTTGATAGATATTGATGAATGTGTGGAGGGAACTCATCTCTGTGACCAGCATCAAAACTGTTTGAACACTAATGGTAGCCACGAGTGCCATTGCAAGCTTGGCTTCGAATTGGACTCCACTATTGGTGCTTGTGTTGGTATGTTGGATTATATTCTTATTTTTTTGTTAGCTTCACGCTTTAATCCCGCATAAGACAGGAAGTACCTAGCGTCAAGACTCCGTTCTTCTCTTTCCGCCGAATTCGAGGCATTGTGTTTTGAGAGGTGGAACTCAACGCTGCATTTTGTCTACCAGAGGGAGGTAGTGGAAATTATTTAAAACATAATCACTCCCCCGTGTGTGAATCAAACTCACAACCGAATCGCGTTTACAATCAGACGCTGTCACACTGCGCCACGACTTCATCATAACTCATACTGACAAGTAATAACTAGAAATTTAGAAATTAACCTACTGATATAACAAAGTTTGTATGGCTTTTATGTTAAAACTAGCGGCCTGCACGGGGCTTCGCCTCTGAGAAATAAACTATTATATTTCAATATACAAATATTTTGTACTGCTTATGTTACATAATTATAAAAATACTGTACCGAAACTTTGACTTTACTGATAGTGTGAATCTGCTTAAAACAGTCATTTGTCAGTATAAATGTCTATTTTTTTGCAGATATTAACGAGTGTGCAACAGAACAAAATAACTGTATACCGGAATCCCAACGATGCGATAACACTGTTGGATCGTTCCTTTGCATTCGGCTATTGTCTTGCGGTACTGGCTACATCATACATCATTCTTCTAGCACATGTGAAGGTATTAGAAGCAGATTCAAGCTTTATCCCATATAACTGGGTAGTTAGACTCTCTAGTGTTAAGACACTCCTATGACTGCTTTCCGCCCGAAATAAAGACAGTGTGTGTTAAATGGTGGAATTTAAATACGCGCTTTGCCTTACCAGAGCGGACTTGGGCTCGAACTCACAACCAGTCGTGTTTAAAGTCAGATACTTTCATACCACTAACGGTTTTGAAATATTTTTTAATCACCGAAATAAGTAAAAATATAAAGAAGTTATAAAAATTATTTTGTTATATATAGGGAATATAGAAAAGACCTTAAATATATTATCAGTAATATAAAATATTTAAGAAAAATTAAATATTTTCTTACAGACATTGACGAATGTGCTCTTGGCACACACAACTGTGATCGGGCAGGTCCACAATATCAATGTGTCAATATACCAGGGTCTTTCCGCTGCCAGAAACGTCCATCTAGCACTGCAGCGCCAGCTCTCGAATATGAATACGAATACTATGATTTAGAGTAAGTTTTTTGTCTTAAATTTATAGGATAATTTTATTATATATGATATTAAAGATAAACGACTTATATAGATACTGGATACAAAAATAATAAAAGGAAAGCAAATAATAATATGGTAGATAGAAAGTACCTAGTATTAAGACACTCTGTACTTTGCTTTATACCAAATTCGAGACATTGCGTGTTGAATTGTGGAACTCAACGCCGAACTTTGTCTTATCAGAGCAAGGAAGTAAAGAAAAATTAAATATAATCACTCCCTCGAGTTGGGATCAAACCAACAAGCGATGGCTTTTACAGTCAGACACTGTTCCACTTAACGGATATGAATTCGCTTCTATTAATCATATTTATTCTGTTATTTATTTTAGGGAAGAAATTGGAGAATCATCAAATAATACTGTAAATGATATAAACACAACTACAACTTCTGCCCCTGCTGTGACACAAAATACCCCTGAAATCCCCGAAATTGCTTCTCCGCCTGAAGAACCAAAATACATTCCAAGTTCTAATAACAGCATCGCTGATGTAAAGTCTCCAATAGAAAATACAGAAAAAAATGTTGACAATGATATAATTACGAATGCTATTGATGTACCAGAAAAAGTTGAACCTACTATTGAGAAACCAAATGAGCCAAATGAACCCGTCAGACCAAACGAATTTGATCCAAATTTGATAAATCCACATGTACTTCCCCCAGTATTTGAAAATACTGAGCCTACGGTGGACCAAAAATCTGAAGTACCACCTGCAGTTACAAGTCCTCCAGAAGTATCGACTTCACCAAAATTAGTAGTATTAAAAGTAGGTGAAGAAACAGCGACTATAAGGGGGCGTAAAATTGACGACGGTGCCGTTCTAGTGGACACCAAGAAAATACCAAAGAATGAATGGACTAAGATAAACGAGAAACCGACAATATGCCAAACTGGATTTGAATTGGATTTATACGGAGCTTGTTTAGGTGGGATTTGTTACTTTATAAAATGTTGTGTTAGTTGATTTACGTTATTTTTTGATTAAAATTATAGAGTGGAAATGAAAGATTAATCTATAATAATGTTTTTTAGATATCGATGAATGTGCAACAAACACGCATAGCTGTTCAGGTTTGACAGAGAATTGTCGTAATACAATGGGAGGTTATCTTTGTGACTGCGCTCATGGATTCCGAAGAGATTTATCTACAGGGGCTTGTACACTGATTCTGACTTCATCCACAACTTCTTCAACTACAACGTCTACTACACCTAGTACCACTAGCACTAGCACTAGCACAACCACTAGCACCACCAGTACCACTAGCACTACTCCAGCACCAACTACGTCTAGCACCCAAAGTAAGAATTGCATTGTATTTTATACAATTTAGTTAAGTAAGCTTAGTTTCAATAATAATAATATTATCATGAAATTTTGGACTATTAAGATTTTAAATAACATACTTGAAATCTGAACGAAAATGATCCAAAAAAGTTAATTTTTTTTTGGCTTCACGCTTTTATCCCGCGTAGCAGGGTAGGCAGAAAGTACCTAGTGTCAGTGTCAAGACACTCCGTACTTCGCTTTCCACCGAATTCAAAACATTGCGTGTTGAGTGGTGGAACTCAACGCCGCACTTTGTCTTACCAGAGCGAAGAAGTGAAAATAATTTAAATATAATCACTCCATCGAGTGGGGATCGAACCCACAACCGATCACGTTACAGTCAGACGCTGTCCCACTGCGCCACGACCGGTCAAGTTAATTTGGTTATTTATTTAATCCAAAAAGATGCAAATGTCATTATTTTTTTTATTTAAAACGACATTTGACAGTGTCTTAATCTATTCTAGATTATTTCTGGGGTTATCCAGAACAACGAATCACTTCCAGACCGTTTAGGCCGAGAAATATATGTGATGTTGGTTTTTATTTGAACTCAAAAACTGAAAAATGTGAAGGTAAGATATTCATAATGTCTAAATATTTCCATTAAAAATATATACTTAATTACGTAAATACTTATTAATTATATATTTTTAATGGAAATATTTTGATTATAAATGAAGCGTTTTTTGATGATATGATTTTGGGGATACATATTTTATGTGTTTGCATATTACACAGGTAAAACACGTTCTTTACATATATGTACATCATGAGACCTAGAGATATCAATCATACAACATTCTCTAGTTAATCTTGTAAATAATTAAAGTAAATTAAGTGGCTTGAAAATCGTTCTACGCAATTTAGTTACATTTATAAATAATTACTATATGAAGAATTTAAATAAATTTATTTTCTGAAAAATAATTTCTCTACCAAATATAATTAAGAAAATTAATAATGGATACTAAGAAGGTATTGAAACATTTCCTGTGTTAGAAACATGTAGAATATTTATTGAAGTATTATTTCATTTTATCTAGATGTAAATGAGTGTACAAACGGACAAGCCACTTGCGCTTCTGTGGAGATTTGCGTTAACACTGAAGGTGGTTACCGTTGTGAATGTTCACCTAACTGGACCTTCGATCCTCATCGAAACCGATGTGTGCCAGAATGGACTGAGGGGAAATTCCCGCCAGGCTACGGTAATATACCTGGTGAGTATCTAGACTAATTGATATAAATTGTCAATTTTGAAAACATTTTTAAATAACATATATAAATTTGAACGCAGCGGGATTCGAACTCGCGCTTCTGGGAAACCGTCCAAGAAGAGGTGCGGGTTCGACAACCGCTGCGTTAAATTTTAAATTTTAGACGTTCTTTAAAAATGTTTTCTAATCCTATTTCTAAATATAACTTTAAAAATAGTGAAATAATTGCCAACTTCTTCTTTCGTTAGCACTCTTCCATTTCTTTCTACGTATTTTCTTCTTAAAGGGTAGGTAGAGAACCAGTGATATATATTTTAGTTTACATTTACTATGCCTATATTATATACATTTGTAGAACTTTACAGAAGTATTGATTTTAAATAGTTTATAGTCCCAAAGTGCAAAACAGATATCTTTTCTTATATTCTATATATGATAGTAATATGAAATGATTGCCTATTGGCAATGAATTATATAGGATATCAACATTGTATCTACTGCATTATCTAGTTAGTCAACGCATTTGTTACGAATAATATAGATTTACTTTATGTCTAATTATCTATTTTAATTTTATACCCTTTTATCATATTTATTATATACAAGTAGAAAAAAAACAGCCTGCCTATTTTTTTTAAATAAGTATATAATATCAGTCGGTTAGATAGATTTTGTAATTTGGCCTAGGAGACGCAGATATATCGAAATATACCGCCAAAAATAAGCTCTAATGGAACTAAATCCGCGCGATGACTAAGATCAAACTGTGCCCTTTATTTATTTTGATATATTAGAATAAAATTAAAAAGAATATATACGAACAGCAAAGTTATTGTAAATAATAATAATATTTTTTTACAGCATATACACCATTGGATCCCAAAAATTTAATACCTGGTAGCAAAGGAGGAAAGAAAATGGCTGAACCAGAAATAATTCAAATAGAAAATAGAGGATCAATTTTCAACTGTCCGTGGGGCACTAGACTTGGAGATGACAAAACATGCGAAGGTAACACGTTATTGCCATATTATTATAATTTAAAATAAAAACTTTCCATTTTCCCTGAATGAACCACCCTTAGAAGTGAGTGTAAAGCACTCACTGCTAAGGGTGGTTTAGTCAAAAATTTGTTAAAATGTTTATTTCAATTCAATTTCTGCTAGTCGTCATTCATCAAATTATAAACAAAATACATAGAACAAAAAAGATTTAAAAGAAAACATTCATGGCAATCGTGGTTTAGTGGAAAAGCGTCTAAGCGCGATGGTTCTAAGTTCGACACTTTCACGAAAGATAAAAAATTTTACTTATTGTTTTTGCTAGATGTAGCTGAAAACCTAACTAATTTCTAATCATTATCTGTATTTCAGATATTGATGAATGTGCCACTGGCGAGGCTTTGTGTGGCCCGCTACAAATATGTACAAACTTACACGGGGGATACACGTGCAGTTGCCCGACTGGACATAGGTTGGTGGGCGACCATGAATGCGAAGATATAGACGAATGTGCTCTGGGTGGAAGCATAGTAAGAAACTTAAAATAATATGATTTTTCTATTTTCTATATCTTAGTATTTTAATATGATATTTTTAGTATAAATTATACCTATTTCTTCTCTACTAATTCAAAAGGCTCTTACATCGTTTTATTTCAGCCAATATGTTCCCAAAACGCAGACTGCATCAACACTATAGGATCGTATCAATGCAGATGTCACAAAGGGTTCAAATCTGCTCCTGTGAATGATAAGGTAGCAAATTAAATATAGTTTTTTAGCTTTACGCCATTATCCCGCATAACAGGGTACATAGGAAATACCTAGCGCAAAAACAGTTTGTACTCCGCTATCTGCCAATATCGAGACATCTCGTGTTAGGTGGCGGAGGTCAACGTCGCGTTTTATCTTACTAGATTGTGGATGTTAAAATAATTTTAAAATAATTACGATGAGAATCAAACCTCCAACCGATCGCGTTTGCAATCAGATACTGTTCCACTGTGCCACGAACAGCCTTTACATATAGTTAAGTATTGCCAATACTTTAAATAGTACTTCTATCTGTTGCAAGATTTACTTATTTTTGTAAATTGAAATTTCAGAATCTGATATAAAAGTTATTTTCTTACATTTATAGATGTTTTAAAACTAAAATTTGTTTTCTAAATTTTTTATTTTAATTTTCACTTTGAATTACAAACTCAGGTATGTGTGGACGTCGACGAGTGTACAGACACCAGTCCTGGTGCACTCTGCCAGCAGCGCTGCAACAACGTGTGGGGCGGCTACAGGTGCTCCTGCCATAGAGGCTATAGACTGAATCCAGACAATCGGTAAATTTTGATATTCCTCCATACACATGTTTTCATTGATTCGATAGATAATAATATTACATTCTGATTTATATTAATATAATAAAATAAATATTAAAATCATAGTTTTTTTAAATTGCAGTTGCAGAAGCAAGCTACTTACTTGTTTTTGTTCAAGTATGAATTAATTTATGATAAATTTATACTTGAATATCGAATCTATTTTTTTTTTGTTGATTCCTTTTATTGATTTGGCTATTTTTATATTACAAATGAAAGTATTTTAATCTGATTATTGGAATACTTGAGCCTTAATGCCAATTTCCAGCAGTAAGCGCTGTATGACTTAGAAGAACGAACGTAAAAAAAATAGTTAATCGAGAATACGTCTTAGAAAACCCCACGTTTTGTATATTTTATAGTGTTCCATGTTAACCTGGGCAAAATACTTTTATTTAAAATAGATAAAAGTTATGAACATAAAGTTTCTTTTTTTTTTAGTTATTTTCTTACCATATCTGAACGTCTAATTTTAATATATACATCTGTCATAATAAACACTATAGTAATTTGAAGTCAGTAGAGTATAAATAATATATAATATAAAATCAATGAATATAAATTTAACAGAACCTGCTCTGATGTGGACGAGTGTACGGAATTTAAACATAAAAATTTATGTATCGGACGTTGTGTCAACGAGCCCGGCAGCTTTAGATGTTCTTGCCCACATGGATATAGACTCACAGAGGACAAAAGAAGTTGTATAGGTAAGATATTTCAGTTTTATAATACAAATTTGTTTTTATAATCCTTTTGAATAAAGTAAAAGAGGGTAGAAGTAAATTCTAAATTAAAATTGGTTATATAGGCTTATAGAACCAGATATATATATATATATATATATATATATATATATATAATCAATCAATAAAATATATAAATATAATAAACTTTAATTTTTTAACATAATAATTTCCAAATGACTGACGCTTTACTTCTTCAGCCCTTTAGATTATATTATATATGAAATTAAATATATAAATATAATTATATTCTTTAATTATATTAAAGATATCGACGAATGCGAAAACGGTGAAGCTCCTTGTGCCAGTGAAGGTCAATATGCGGGTTCTAGCAACTTCTGTTTGAACACTCGTGGAGGGTACAGGTGTCAGAGGATCACTTGTCCTCCTGGATACAAACTGGAGAGTAGGCAGTACGTTTATCAAATCTATTGCATTTAAAAACCAACTTTAACATAGTACAAATCCAGACATAAAGTTAATAAAATGACTTCTCTTAAGGATATATCTTCTAGCCAACCTGTAAAAGTGGGTAAATGAATATAATTTATAAATTTAAAAAAAAACGTATAAAAATTTGTATGCAGCGGGATTCGAACCCGTGCCTCTTGGATACCGGCTACGAGGCGCGGGTTCGAATCCCGCTGCGTTCAAATTTTTATACGTTTTTTCAAAAATGTTTTCTAATCCTAAGTGCCGAATAATATTTTAAAAATAGTAAATTTATTAATTTAATAAAATCGGATTAATCACGTATATTTTGGTATTCGAAAATACATTTTGGACATCTGACCACCGTTTAGAAAGCAAGTTTGAGTAAAGCAACGATGACGATGATGAACTTAATGATCTTTAAGTAGTAGAAATTTGTAAAAATCTCTCTACAGAGATGCTAACAACATAAATAAGTTGTAAGAAAACGTATAAGAATTTCGACGCAGCTGGTAGTAGAACGCATGGCTTAGCGGTCAGAGCGCTTGGACGGTATCCAAGAGGTGCGGGTTCGAATCCCGCTGCGTTCAAATTTTTATACTTTTTTTTCTAAAAATGTTTTCTAATCCTCAGTGTGGAATAACACTTTAAAAATAGTAACTATCTTATTATTTTATTATTTTTCTTTGCCATTTGCCTTGTCATCTGACTTACATATTTTAAATGAAACTATTTTAACCGGACTAAGGTGGTAGACTGAGGTGGCATTTATCTGTTGTCAGTCTACCTGTGACCACGAACTACTGTAGTAAGTGTTCGAAACGTCACGAATGGAAGAATATATTTTCGAATACCAAAATATACGTCATTAATCTGTTTAAAATAGTTTCATTTAAAATGTGTAAGAATCGGAAAAACCTAAGATCTTTTATCTGACTTAAAGTTACTTTTTTTTAAATTTCAGCCGATGCACAAAAATACAAACATATTGTCCACCAGCAGATTGGGCGTGCTCACATCAGCCGAGCACTTATTCATACAATTACATCACTTTTGTTTCAAATCTGTTTATTCCTGAATCTAAGGTGAGAATTTTAACGCTTGTATTTACTTTACGTTTATCACAAACTTGATTTTTCTGCTTCACGCTTTTATGCCGCATAGCATACTAAATAGTGTCAAGACACTCCGTGCTTTGATTTCCGTCGAATTTACGACATTGCGTGTTGAGAGGCGGAACTTAACGCTGCACTTACCAGAGCTAGAAAGTGAAAATAATTTTAAATATAATCACGCCTCCAAGTGGAAATCGAACCCACAACAGATCGTATATTTAGTCGGGCGCTGTCCCATTGTGCCACGACCGGACTCATTAATATATATAATAAACAAGATGCCGCCTACAATATTACTATAGACTCTATGATTCCCGTCACAATATTACTATGGATTTTAATTTTAGGTTAGTTTTGAAATATAAATAAAATTTAATTAGTTATTAAATATAATAAATATATAGTAAATATATTTCGATATAATTAATATATTTAATTTCAGGTGGACCTTTTCACGATGCGTGGCCCAGGTTGGCCGTACGCTAAAATAAGGTTTGAACTGCGAGTCGTGGATGTAGACGCTCCCCCGTCTGTCAAAGACAAGGCCGATATAAACTCATTCTTGTAAGTATTTATAATATATTTTTTTTATTTCAACTGATACTGAAGTGGTTGTGAATTATTTTACGTGCAAATAAAATAATTATATAACTTCTAACTTTGTATAAAATTATTTGATTTTATATAATATATATATATATATATATATATATATATATATATATATATATTACTTGTATTGAATTGGATGTTTCGATAATTCACATGGCTTTTTTTTAATTTTTTTCAATTTGGTTGAACACATTTTAACTGTATATTTTAACTGTATATATTTTTCAACTGTGTGAGTCGGACTCAAAATTATAATATAAAAAAATAGAATTGTTAACTAAATGAGCTTTATTTCATCAGTGTTTAATAACTAAAGTTTGTATTGTTAATCGTATTAATATTTTTTCTTATTTAAATAAATATAATTAATAATTAGTAACTTTATATTCTAGAAATAACGCGTTTTTGTAATTTATAAAAAAATAGTCGTTCTCTTGCATGTACAATATATTGTTTGAATTGAATTTTGAGGTGAATATTGACTTTAATTTTTATACGTTTTTCCATAAATATTTTCTAATCCTATCGATGATTTCTTAGAAATAATCTTTGGGTAGCAGAAATTTCTAAAAACATCTCCACGGAGATGCTAACAACGTAAATAAGTTGTAACAAACGTATAAGAATCTCGACGCAGCCGGACGTAGAACGCATGGCGCATGCAGTCAAAGCGTTTGGACGGTTTCAAATGGGCGCGAGTTCCAATTCCACTGTGTTCAAAAATGTTTTATAAATCTAAGTGTGGATAAACACTTTAAAATATTAACATATTATATTGAATATTGAAGAAAAATGAAGTTTAAAGTATAATTTACATTTCTAGGTTAATCCAAACTGGTAACCAAGCGGTGATGTCACTAGTGCGACCACTCGAAGGGCCACAGAGCATAGAGCTGGAACTTTCCATGGAATTGTACAGCAGAGGACAGTTCGGAGGCATCGCTGTTGCTAAGATTTTTATATACGTGTCGGAGTACGAGTTTTAGATGTACTATTATAGTTTTTAATAACTTAAATTTTTAAGTTGTTAAATTATTTTTTTATTAAAAATTTTATTATTATTAAGACAAAGCGCATCGCCAAGTTCACCACTCTACACAATATCTCTCGATTTTGGACGTAAAGCAGTCAACGGAGTGTCTTGACACTAGGTTCTCTCTGCTTTGTGAAATGAAGCTGTAAAAATAAACTTTATAATTATTTATATATATATATATATATATATATATATATATATATATATATATATATATATATATACAATAACAAGTAATAGTGACAACCTAGTGTCAAGATAGTCCTTTCTATTACTTTCCATTGAAAATCAAGATTTCATTTCTTAAGTGGCGAAATTCAGTATCTGTACTAAAGTGATAGATTAAAATATCCCCGTGTAGAGATCGAACCCACGACCTGTTTACAGTCAGCCAACAATAACATCTTAATGGAAGGAAAAAAAATATAAATAAAAGAATTCTTTACGATTACATAAACTCTTTATTGGAAAACCACAATACTGACAATAACAAGTAACAATTATCTAGAATTTATTAATTTATTCAAATTCAAAACTTTCCAACTCATTGCTAGCGTACAGAAATCGATATTTCTTTTAATGTTTCCTAATTAATTACACTTTTCAAATTTAAACTTAAAATACATAAAAAAAAACTATTTGAGGCCGATCGTAGCGCAGTGGGACAGCGTCTGACTGTGAAAGCGATCAGTTGTGGATTCGATCCCCACTCGGGAGAGTGATTATATTTAAAATTATTTTCACTTCCTCGCTCTGGTAAGACAAAGTGCGGCGTTGAGTTCCACCACTCAACACGCAATGTCTCGAATTCGGTGGTAAGCGAAGTACGGAGTGTCTTAACACTAGGTAGTTTCATTCTACCTTGCTACGTAGGATAAAAGCGGAAAGCTAAAAAAAATTAACTTCACGCTCTATTCTGCGAAGTAGAGACAAATCAGTATCAAGACACTCCGTTGATTGTTTTTTACTTAACAACCTAATGTCAGAATACTCCGTTAATTGTGTTTTTTAATGCTTATTTTGAAAATTGAGAATGTTTACAATATAAAAACAAAATATAGTTTTTTTTGTTCTTTCCTCCCCTCTATTTAGGTATCTTTGGTTAATAACTTTTTATGAAGTTGGTTCTTTCGACTTCTATTCAAAACTGGTAGGTAAGCCCTTGTAATAAGGTACTTTATTATAAATCGTTATCGGGAGACTAATATGACATCATAGCTACTGTTCTCTTATAAAAATATAAATAATAGTTTGAATTACTATATGAATATTTATTTTTCTTTTAACTTGTTGTGACAAGACACTCCGTACTCCACTCTTCGTCGAATTCGAGACATGGTGTGTTGCGTGGTGGAACTTAACGCCGGATTTAGTTTTACCAGATTACATAATTTAAATATAATTATTCCCCTGAATTGGTTCGAACCAACAACCGATGGTGTTTACAGTCAGACGCTGTCCCACTGCGCCACGACTCCAAAATTAAGAATACGAATAGAATGCGAATTAAAATGCAAAAGTTATATCAATTTCTGTAAACTCAAGCGTCAACATATCTCTATACATTGTCATATCACAGCCACAAAGCGAATTACACTTTCAAGGATTTGGAAGATACCAAAATCGTTTAAGTATAAAAACTCTAATTTCGTTCAACATTCATATGTAATTGTAAGTCTATAATATTAATATTGCCGGTCGTAACGGCATAGCATCTGATTGTAAACGCGAACGGTTGTGGGTTCGATTCCCACTCGGGGGAGTGATTATATTTGAATTATTTTCACTTCCTCGCTCTGGTAAAGACAAAGTGTGGCGTTGAGTTTCACCACTCAACACGCAATGTCTCGAATTTGATGGAAAGCGAAGTATGGAAGACAGAAAGTACTTAGTCTTGACACTAACTACTTTCTGCCTTTATATATATATATATATATATATATATATATATATATATATATATATATATATATATATATATATATATATATATATATATATATATATAATTACCATACAAATTGGATTTGAAGACGATACAAACATTTCATAACATAATCGAAGAAGTAACGACCAGGATTTTTAATTATGTTTTAAATTTAGTTTTTTGTATATTATAAATAGTATATATATAATATATAAAAAGTAGTATATATAACATTAGATATGTATTTATTATTTTAATATTATGAACTAAACTGTATTCTATATAAATCTAAACTAAATTACTAAACTCCATTCTACTCTAAGAACACTAACTACTTTCATTATAATTTATTCTTGCAATATTACCTATTCTTGCAACATTATTACCTATTCTTGCATTTGCATATCTATTCATACGGATCTACGATATTAAGTACAGTGAGGCATCCGTCTTGAGATGCGATTGCTAGTGCCTTTCCCCCGTGAGCGCTCGCTACTCCTGTCACTTCTGCTGGAGCTCGATATTCAGCTATGGCTTTACCATCTATTGTTCTGGAAATTAAAAAAAAATGCTTCACCTTTTATCCCGCATAGCAGGACAACATAGTGTCAAGACACTCCGTTAATTGGAAATTAAGAATTTAGAATAGATGCTGGTCGTCGCGCAGTGGGGCAGCGTGTGACTGTAAACGTAATCGGTTGTGGGTTCAATTCCCACTTGGAGGAGTGATTATATTTAAAATTATTATCACTTGCTCGCTCTGGTATGATAAAGCGCGACATTGACTTCTTTAAACACTAACCCCACTCTTTCATCGGTAGTAAAAGAAATTTGGTAAGTAATCACAGAGTGATTTACACTACACTGTTTCGACACTTTTGTCCTTAAACTTGTAAAACCTAATGTAATATAAATTACATTTTAAACGAATACCTAAAAATTTAATTCGATCAAAAGCTAAAACGGTTTTTCGCTTTTAAAAAGCTAAAAAAAATATTGTTTAATACAATTTAGAAGATACTTATATGCCTTTAGCAACACAACCAATAGTAGATAAATTTTCCAAGTTTTTGTTATTAGCTTTTCTTAGCCATAATGTAATCAGCTTTAGATTACATTTCTTTAACTAATACTATATAGGTATTTCTTTATTTTTCCAAACAACATTAATTTGTGAAAATTGAAAATATTAGAGGATTAATAATTTATTACTTTTTCTTATTTAAATTAGCATCAATATTTATTTCATAGTAGGGTAGTCAGTGACAACCCAGTGTCAAGACACTCCGTTGACAAATGCTTTCCACAAGAAATCAAGACGTCGCGTCGTGCTTTGTCTTACCAGAGCGGAGAAATGCCAATAAAGTTTAATTATAATCATTCCTCCGAGTGGGAACAGAATCCAAAGCTAATCATGTTTGCAGTCAGACGGTGTCCCACAGCGCCACTACAGTCTTAACTGTTTTTCTATTATATTAGATACTTTAAGTTGAATTATGATATTGCAGAAGTAACAGTACCTTCGTCTTAACAGTCTTAAAAGTTCTTTAAACCAAAACTAACCTAAAAACTCGAAGAGTTTTCCGTCCGCTATGATAGTAGAATACGTATTGATCATCAGAGCTGAACATGGTGATGATGGAGAAGACACCTTCAGCTGCTCTAGATATAAGTTGCTGGACAGACGTTCCCCGTTTCAGCTCTATGAGATCTAGACCCCCTCTGGAAGGCGCGCAGAGACCGATCTTGCCGTCTCTAGTGCACGCGCCGTTCCAACGAGGGACGAACCTGTAATTTTTTTTGTTTTACGCTCTTATCCCGCACAGCAGGGTAGACAGAAAGTACCTAGTGTCAAGACACTCCGTACTTCGCTTTCGTGAATGGTGGAAGTCAACGCCGCATTTTGTCCTACAAGAGCGAGGAAGTGTAAATTGATAATTAAGTGATAACCTGTAAATGATATTTGTTTTTTTTTTACTAGTATTCGACGTGTAAATACGCGTTGCCTTGGTAACGAGTGTGTTATTTTACACAAAAGTATACGTCAAATATGAGATAGTCTGTGTAATATTTTTTTTATTGATTTAATACATCATTATGAGAAATTTTGCCTTTTACACTTCTTCTGCATATGTGTACTAATTTTAAATACGTCAAAATCTATAATCATTTGTTCGTAAAATATTCATAGATTTCTTTCATCTTATCAGATGAAGATCATCCGATAGATCATCTGATAGATCATCCCATAGATCATCTAATTGATTCATAGATATTTTATTGTTCATTATATAATTTATATAAAAATTGTCATTTATTGAATAATTTTAATAATTTCTATTATTTTCAATGAATGCGAAAATATAGCTTTATTTATTACAGTGATGAAAGGTCATTAATGGAATGCAGGTTAATTATTTTTTGTCGTTTCACGCTATATCTCAGAGAAAATCGATTGTTAGAACACTCCGTTCTCCGCTTCCCGCTAGAATTCGAGGCATGACGCAGTCAGTGGCGAAACTTAACGCCACGCTTTGTCTTACCAGAATGGGAACAGAAAATATTATATAAATTGGGAATCAAACCCCCAATCAGTGCTTTTACATCAAACGTGTAACGTAAACTGTACCTATGCGTTGCGATTTCCTTCTATAAGTTTAAGAATTGGCCGCAAGAAATTTAAATAACTCTCAAATATCTAAATGTATACACTCATTTTCAATAATTTAAACGTCTAAATGAATTTTGTAATTTGAGCAATACCTGACATGTCTTTTAGTCTTGATATCCAGTATTCCAGCTTTATCGTTCCCGATGACAGCGACCCAGTGCGGCTTGTGGGGGAGCGCCACTATCGATTGCATATCCTTTATGCCGCTATTTTTTATTGGAATTCTGGGAAAAGAATTTTTGTTTATATATATTTCTTAATTATAAATGAAACTATTTTAACCAGATTAATCGCGTATATTTTGGTATTCGAAAATACATTTTTGGACACCTGACGTTTACACTATACACACTTTACATTATACACTTTACACTTTAGACTCAGTCTACCTGTGACCACGGACTACTGTAAAGTGTTCGAAACGTCAGGTATCCAAAAATGTATTTGCGAATACCAAAATAGATGTGATTAATCCGTTTAAAATAGTTTTATTTAAAATGTGTAAAAATCGAGAAAATCTTATTATATTTCTTAAATTTTAATTTCATCTCCGAAATGATAGACAATTAAATCTTTGTTTTAAACATAACGAAAGTTTTAAATGACAGTCAATATTTTAATACGCAGTAATGATAATTAAAACGATATTAATTTTCAGTAATATTTTATTAAAATTCTTTTTTTCTTTTTTTAACTTCACGCTTTTATGCCGCAAAGCAGCTTAGACAGAAAGTACCTAGTGTCAAGACACTTTATACTTCGCTTTCCACCGAATTCGAGATATTACGTGTTGGGTGGTGGAACTCAACGCCGCACTTCGTCTTTACCAGAGCGAGGAAGTGAAAATAATTTAAATATAATGACTCCCCCGAGTGGGGATCGAGCCCACAACCGATCGTGTTTACAGTTAGACACTGTCACACTGCGCCACGACTGGCCTCTTATTAAAATTCTCTTTGTAATAATTATAGAAATTAAACTGATTGATGACAAATATTTTAATATGTACATCGATAAGCCTATATGTATATACATACAGTATCGACATAAGCAGCTTCACGCTTATCGCATAACAGAGAGATTTCACATTGTCAGAGAAAACTTAGTGTCACGAGACATTACATGTTGAAGCGGAACTCAACGCCGCGCTATATATAAGATAATTTAAGGGCAAACTCTCTCTTATAACTATATATAAGTAAAAAAATGACCTGTGTAATCTAGCGCCAGTTCTTGCGTGGAATACATGGAGACACTCCCTAGAATTCTTGTCAAGTCCAGGAGTCACCAAGTGGTGTTCATCAGCTGAGACCACAGCAGCCCGGTATCCGGTGCCTCTAACTTCGTAGTCTATTGTGTATATTTTCTCTCCATCTGATGATTTTTTTGTAATTTATAAATTAAACTATATAAATATTTTAACCTGTCTATTATTTTTCTGTTGACAAACTTAATGTTTAATCATTTTAAATAACAATTTTTTTTCTTGATGCCGGCCTTGGCACAGTGGGACAACGTCTGACTGTAAACGGGTTCAATTGTGAGTTCATCTCCATTCGGGGGAATGATTATATAAAAATTATATTCATTTCCTTGCTCTGGTAAGACAAAGCGCGGCGTTTAGTTCCGCCACTCAACACGCAAAGTCTAGAATTCGGTGGAAAGCGGAGTACTGAGTGTCTTGACACTGGGTACTTCCTGTCTCTCCTGCTATGCGGGCTAAAAGCGTAAAGCTAAAAAAAATATATCTTAGAATCGTTACTTAATAGCAGGGTGGACAGGAATTACCTAGTGCCAAGACATTCCATATTCTCCTTTCCACCAAATTCGAGACATTGCATGTTGACTGGTGGAACTCACTGCCTCGCTCTGTTTTACGAGAGCGACAAAATGATGTTAAAACTAGCTAAAATAACTTTAAATGAAACTTGTAATATATTATCATAACTAAATGTAAATATAATAAGATATTAGATTAGATTTTCGCGATTTATACACATTTTAAATAAAACTATTTTAAACGGATTAATCGCGTATATTTTGGTATTCGATAATACATTTTTGGAAACCTGACTGACTGAGTTTCATTTTAAATATAAATATTTTATTCTAAGAATATATGAATATGTTTTTCAATATGACATATCTATATATTCACAAAAGAACGTTATTAAAGTTATTTGTTTTATTTAAGTCACCTGGTATAGTTCTCGCCACGATATGGGCGACGGCCATGTTATCAACGTTATCAGTCGAAACCACCATGGATATTGTGATGAGCTTCGTTCCATCTTCTAGAAGGAGGAGTTGTTTTACTCCCTTTTGCTCTTCTTTGAATACTACCTGAGAATCCATTGGAATAATGCGAGATATTTTTTGTTATATTATTATTCTAATTAGAATTGCCAATATTTAATAGATTTTTTTAGCTTCATGCTTTTATCCCACATAGTAGGGTAGAAAGTATCTAGTGTCAAGACACTCTGTACTTCATTTTTCAAATTGCGAGACATTGCATATTGAGTGGCGGAATTCAACGCTGCGCTTTGTTTTAATCTAACAATAGATATTTCTCTCTTATCGTTGATTTATAAGATTCAATTGAATTATTTGAGAATTTAGCAGAATTTAGTCCAAATTATTTACCTTATAGCATTATTATTGATATCCGGGCACTATTTAATTTCTACATACAAATATTTCTTACAACTTAAATCTTAACAAAATGATAACAATAAATATGAATAAGTTGGAATAATAGAATTACCTGTCTATCAGGAATATCCCATATAATGACGTTCCCAGATTCAGCGGTGACCACACTCTCGCCGTTGGGCGTGATGATGGCATGCGTGAGGATGGCACCTAGCGGGGCGTCCGCAAGCTGCGCCAGCAGGCGGCCGCCGCGCGTGTCCCATAGCCCCCAGCAGCTACGCGTCACCGTCACGGCTAGTTGTTGCTCGCGAGCGAGACTGGGGACGATACATGACTTATTATTTTTTTAACTTCACCCTTTTTATCCCACATAGCAGAAAGTACCTAGATGTCAAGACACTCCCTACTTCTTTCTTTCCATCGAATTCGATACGCTTTGCCTTGTCAGAGCGAGGAAGTGAATATAATTTCAATATAATCACTACCCTGAGTGGGGATCGAACTCATAACCGATCACGTTTACAGTCAGACGGTTTCACGCTGCACCACCACTGGCCTCTGTCTTATATACATCTTATCTGAATCTTTTTAGGAGCTATCTAAATGACAGAACCCAAAGCGTTACCATATATAACATTATAAGTAGCCAGTTGAATATATGCCGGAGTGCCACATGGCAATGTACTAGGACGTATACTATTCCTTTTCTATATAAATGAGCTGTGTAAGCTACAAATTTTCCAGTGTAAAATTATCACTAATGTTCTGCTAACACTGCTCTGATTGTTTACGGAAACACATGGTGCGATACACAGATGCATGGCGAAAAAGAACTATCTACTGTAATAAATTGGTTATTTTCCAATGTTCTTACGCTTAATATTGAAAAAACACAGTATTTTTTTGGCCATAAATTCCAACTTCCCCAAGATTCCTACTCAATAATTGCGCACAAATGTCCTTTGAGTCAAGATAAGAATTATGATTGCCGTCCGGTTACACGCTTACATTTAATAAGATACCTTAGAGTAGCCCTTGATGAAAGTCTCGCTTGGAACGACCACATTAAACTAATGGTTTAAATGGATACGGTGACTGGTGTACATTTTAAAACAGCTTAGATCAAGCGCGAATCATCAAATTTTAAGAATGATTTATTTTTCTTTTATCCAATCAATTCTAAATTACTACATACCAGCCTGTGGTGGGACAACAAAATCTGTAATGCTTCGTTTGTAAGGAACCCAAAGATATATACTAAACTTTATGATGAATAAACCTAGTCGCTTGCCAACATCAGATTTATACCAGCATTTTAAGTGTTCGACAATTGTTTATTATGGGCACCATCCTACGCAAGCATAAATGCATTCCTTTCGATCCCAAAGCTTTTGTCTTAAAACGTAGATCTGGCAAAGTCTGCCTAGTCGAATCAACACAACATACAATACTTCTGTTTAAGCCCAACGCTGTACAACAAAGTAAATGAGAATCTTCAAATTTATTCCTTAACTTTATCAAAGTGTAAAGTAAAATGAAATGAACATAAGACTTTTATTTCTCACACACTATCCACTGTTTCATACTATTTCTCTCACACATACACACACGAACAAACTCACATATATACATACCTACGCACATAAGCAGAACAGCACGCACACGTACTTACACATACACACACCCACATCAACAATTATTGTCTACAAAGACGGAGGAGAAACCTGTCATTAGTTTAGTAACTAAATAGTTTAATAAATAAATTAGTATTTATACTTTATCACTTTTTGTTTTTCAATTATAATTGTTATTATTATTATGTTTAATCTTGTTTTTTCTTTGTAATGTAAAATTGCGCTTGTGATGTGGGCGTTAATAGCCCCAACACAGTATTATACTAAAACGGGTCTTATAGTGCAGTGCTAATGAAATAGTACTTGATAAATATATAAATAATGAATAAATAGATGTATGTAGATGTTTATATGTGTATGTATGTGTGTTTGTTTATATGTATATAATTATATTTTTATATTATTGTTATGTTTACTGCCTACACACCTTGTACAATAAAGATTATTTTCATTTCATTTCATTGTGTCTAATAACAAATATTTTTTATAAAAACGTATAAAAATTTTAAACGCAGCGGGATTCAAACCCGCGCCTTTTGGTAAATACTTTTGGTAAGGTATAGGTCTGATTATATTTAATATAATATTTTCACTTCCTCGTTCTGGTAAAGACAAGCTGCGGCGTTGTGTTCCACCACTCAACACGCAATGTCTCGAATTCGGTGGAAAGCGAAGTACGGAGTGTCTAGTACATTAAGTATTTTTTGTCTAATAAAAGCAAGAAGCTAACAAAAAATATACTTCAAGGCACTTAAAGGTCAATAAAGTGTGACGTTGCTTGACAATTGTGGTCTTACCAACGTGACCAGCTGTGGCAATGGCAAGGGGGAGAGGGGGGTTGGTCACAAAAACCATAAAGTTCGTGTGACGTAGTTTATGGATGACCCTTTTAGTGTGACGGCAATAATAAGGTATACAAATCTACTTAATAAATTGTACCTTATAGAATCTATAGGTAGTTCTTGCCTATCGATTTTATGAACTTGTTCGAAGATGTTGTCAATATTCCATATCTTCACAGTTCTATCGATTGATGAAGTTATGACATTGTTCCAAGCACCAACAGTAAGCGGTTCCAACTGAACGATTCTTCCAAAGTGTGCGTCCAGTACTTTAATCAATTTTGTAGTTTCTAGACTCCATACGTAGAGATTCTTTCTGTAAACATATTTTTCATATTTTTCAATTGTTTTTTTATACACGCTTTTATCCTACATAGCAGGATAGAGAGAAAGTATCTAGTGTCAAGACACTCTGTACTTTGATTTCCGTCGAATTCGATGTATTCCATGTTAAGTGATGGAACTCAACGCCGCATTTTATCACACCAGAGCAAGGGAGTGGAAATAACTTAAATAATCAAATTAGATGTTGAGATGGTCACCTCAGAACACAGTATAGTTCTCGAATTCTCAAATTTCTAAATTTACACAAATATTTCGGCTAAAAAAAGATAATAACGGCTAAAAATAAAATTTATTTGAGACCGGTCGTGGTGCAGTGTAACATCGTCTGACTGTAAACGCGATCGGTTGTAGGTTCGATCCCCGCTCGGGGAAGTGATTAAATTTAAATTATTTTCACTTCCTTGATCTGGTATAGACAAAGTGTGGCGTTGAGTTCTACCATTCAACACGTAATGTCTCGAATTCGGTGGAAAGCGAAGTATGGAGTGTGTTGACACTAGGTACTTTCCGTCTACCCTGCTATGCGGGATAAAAGCGTGAAGCTAAAAAAATATACAAATAAAACTTAAACAAACCTAACTCCAGCTACCGCGTATGTATTATTATTGCTGATCATAAAAGAGTTGGACAAAGTCATTTTAGTTGAGATATTTCGTATGGTGTGTGGTAGTTTTAGAACTATTCCTTCTAAACGTAAATCTTTCTCTTGTTCAACGTCTTGCTTCTCTTCCTGAAAGATAATTTGATTTAATTCTATTATATATTATTTTAGGGATTTTCTTAATGTAAAATATGTTTTAGTCGTGATTTTATAAATATTAAATAGCTGTGGCTGCGTGAAAATTAACATCTATGGATCTATGTTTTATAATTCTAAAAAAATAATATTTATTCCTTCAGCTGTCTGTCAACGCAAGTCCGGTCAAAATCAGTGCAGCAGTTCCAGAAAGACAGACTTTTTTATATGTTATTTTGGTATATATACCGTGTATTCATACGTTTAGTATAAAAAAGTTATTTTAATATTACAAATAGACACTCCAATTTTATTTATTATTATTCATTATTTATTAAATGACATTTTCTATGTTAAATTATCATTTTTAGCTTTGGGTAACAGAAAACTGTAAAAATTGATAACAGGAATATAATAAATTCTACGTAAGTGGTTCTACGTAATTCTAGTTTAGTGGTACAATTGCTAGTATAGCTTAGAAGTGACAAGAGAATTCGAGTTACCGAAGGAAATATTCCTTAAGCGTGGGATCTCATATAACAAAGTTTAAAACGATAAAAGTCGACAGGTTTGACATAAACTCCCACTTCTATCAACTATTGACAATAAATTAAGATAGCAGAAAATATATTATAAAGATAAAAAAAATATCACTCTCATTATTCTCCAATTCAAGTTATAATTTTGAAATCAGTATATTTTAAAATAAAATAATTGATAACACTTAGCATTTGCTACTTACATCTTCTTCTTCCTTCTTCTCTTGATCATCTTCATTAGCTTGATTCTCTCCATGCTTGTCACGTGGTATCACATTATTAAAATCCCAAACCACAAAACTATATGTTGTCGTTGCTAGAACAGAAAATTAAAATTTAATATTTAAAAAAATATATAAATTATACAATTTTAAATATTTCTTCCATAACTGGGGACAAGCAAAATATAAAGAGAAAAGAGTAACTGTTGAGTTTAAATCAGAAAAAGGTAAGTACTAATATGGGAATACTAATTAGCAAACTAATTAGTATATAATGATTTATAATTTATCATTATTATTACAAGCGGTCACGTTCAAAAAATGAGCGATGAAAGAATGGTAAGAAAGATTTATGAAGCCAAGGTGAGTGGTACGAGAGGTCGAGGGAGACCTTGGTTGACCTTGGAAAACACAGTATCGAAGATACTGGAGGAAGGTCACGTAAAAAGTATGAGGACCCCCCGAAGGGCATGCCTGAAGAGGATAATGACCGTGCTCTCTGACTACCCCGCCAGGGATAAAGCGTGAAGCTAAAAAAAAAATTAAAGTTTTTTGAGGATCATACTCATACATATAGGGAGGCTCATACATATAAATAGTACTGAACAGATTTGTATGAAACTTTACAGTAGCATAGGTTATACATCGGAATAACATATATCGGAATCGGCTATAATTTATAATGTTTTTGAGTAATTTAATGATAATATAACGATTTGCTCAACTAACCGACGTCTTACCAAAATTTTATGTGGGTAAAACCGCGAGGGGAATCGGTTTATAAATAGTTACTATTCTGGTCAATTTATTTAATATATACTTGTTTATAGTTCTTGGTTACCTAGCAGCATTCTGTCTTTCTTTCCTCTCTTCAACTGGAGCATTGCTTCTGCAGTGTCTGTTTCTAGATGGTGGAGCTCTTCAAATTTGTCCCATCGTAGTTCAGTTTCATTTAATTCATATATTGATATCTAGTGAATTTAATAAGTAATTAATATAAGTTATATTAATGAGGCCGGTCGTCGCGCAGTGTGACAGCGTCTGACTGTAAACCCATTCGGTTGTGGGTTCGATACCCACTCGGTGGAGTGATTATATTTAAATTATTTTCATTTCCTCGCTGTGGTAAAAGACAAAGTGCGGCGTTGAGTTCCACCACTCAACACGCAATGTCTCGACTTCGGTCGAGACATTGCGTGTCGACTCGGAAATCAAAGTACGGAGTGTCTTGACACTAGGTACTTTCTGTCTACCCTGCTATGCGGGATAAAGCGTGAAGCTAAATTAATTAATTAATTAAATTAATTAATTAAATAAAATTAAAATTAAAAATAATATAAGTTATCTCTTTAAGTTCTAAGAAGAAAGCAAATGATAATATTAAAGGTTAAGTACCTTTTTTAGTATTTTACAATGTTAGCTCGGAAGGCATAAGAACACATTATTTTGGTTTAATTTTTCAACAAGTAATTAAAAAAAATCTGACTACTTATTTCCCGTCCAGGCAAATACAGACATCGAGGAATACTTAGTTAGGTTAAAACTGTCAGTTTAATTTGTACCTGAAACCCTCTTTCTGGATCACTCGTATATATTTTGGTCCAATTCTTATTCAAAGTCATCGCCCCTCGACATCGCAGCGGCTGCAACCATGAACCAGATTTGCAGAACTGCACCAGAAGCCTATCGTCATCTAAATCTCCACTCCACATTACCAGAACTAGATTTTCCAAATCCCGAAATTCAATTGCTGGAATAATATGTTAGTATAAATGTTATAGATTTAAATAAATAATAAAAACAACCCTTCTTTGCTGACAATACTTAAATATCTATAATTGCATTGCATACATATCTAAAATTTTATATTAAATAAAATCCGAGAAATTGATTGCCGGTTTATTAATAATAAGCTTGTCATCCGACAAAAGCCTGTTCTCAAGCTTCAAGTATTCAATCTAGACCAGCTCTCTTTTTCAAATCGTCTTCCCAACGTAAAGCTGGTCCACCTTTGCTCCTTCTCCTACTCTCTTCTCCTCCTACTCTCTTCTCCTCCTACTTCTTTTCTCTTCCTACTATCACGGGTTCCTACCATTCCGTTATTAATTTAGTCCATTTCTCTAGTCATACAATTAGGATAAGGAAATGGGTGAAAATTTTCTACATGGAAGCCTCTTGCTGGCAAACATAAATAGTTACAAGCGTATAAGAAATGCAAATTAGCACGCATAGCTTAGTGGGAAACAAGAGATGCTATAACGCACATGAACTCCTCCTGAGTTGAAACTTGTCACATTTATAGTTTATATAGAGAAGTAGCGCGGAATGCTCATATTTTTTAAAAATAATGCAAAAAAATATATTAAATTAATAAATTTAATATCGCACACATGCTGTTTTCTTTTGTTACTAAAAAAAACGTAACAGGATGACTATGGAAAATATAAAATAATAATAGTTTTTATCATGATTGGATTCTACCCTTTCTCTCACAGGGAAATGTTATACATAAAATTTGACATACAGATTTACTTAAAATGACATACACGTTGCCATGGCTACGCGTAGTCAACGCATTAACGGTATATTGTATACAAAAGTAGTAATAAAAATTCTTACATAGAATTTCCCATGCAACATCATCATAAGGCGCAGTATCTGGAGCGGGTTTGGTGTCTTCGAGCTCCCCTCTCATGTTGTACTGAACCCACGATTTTGGGCCGTAGATGAACATATGATGATTCAACACGTATACACCTCGAACTGTTTCACCTGTATCATTTGTTAATTTTTTTTATATCTTCACGCGTTTATCCAGCATAGCAGTGTTTAGAAAGTACCTAGTGTCAAGACACTCCGTACCTCGCTTTCCACTGAAGTCGAAATATTGCGTGTTGAGTGATGGAACTCAACGCTGCACTTTGTCTTACCAGAGCGAGGAAGTGAAAATAATTACTTTACTACTACGAAAATATTTACTGTCAGACGCTGTCCTACTACGCCACGACCGGTCTCATTTGTTTATCTTGGATTCATTTGATTTAAGCCTGAAGCTTAAAGCTTCTAAAATAAACTATCTTAATAATTTATCATATTTTTCTAACAAAAATACTTTCAGGATTTTTATGAGTTGTATGAAACAATAAATAAATTCATATGTTATATCTATTTATTTAAAACATCAACAAACTGCAAAACAAGGAAAATCAAACTAGTGTCAAAACAAGTGAGGCCGGTCATAGTGCAGTGGGACAGTGTCTGATTGTAAAAGCGATCGGTTGTGGGTTCGATTCCCGGTCAGGGAGTAATTATTTTCATTTCCTCGCTCTAGTAAAACAAAGAGCGGCATTGAGTTCCGCCATCAAAAACGCATTGTTTCGGATTCGGCGGAAAGCGAAGTACGGAGTGTGTTGACACTAGTTACTTTATGTCTACCCTGCTATGCGGGATAAAAGCGTCAAGCTAACTATAAAAATGATAATAAGGCAAGTTTCAAAAGTCACCTTCAATACAAATAAGTATAAGTATTTAGATATCTCACCTTCATCCAATGGGTTATCTATAGTGACGTATTCACTTGTCAGCATGTTTAAGAGTATTGACTGAAACATATTTATTTTATTCAAGTTATAACAAATACTTCAAATATAGGTTAAATCCTATCAATAGTTTATATAAATTTGGAGTTAGATTTTTTCGTTTCTATACTAAAAACTTATTTTTATACAATAATTATTTGAAATACATGTGTAATTGGATTGGTTTTTACATCATTGTTTTTTACCTTCCCGCTTTTCATCCTACAGACTACTTCACTACATGCTGAATTCGAATTCGAGACATTGCGGGTTGAATGGCGGAACTCAACGCCACGCTTTGTCTTACCAGAGCGAGGAAGGGAAAATAATTTAAATATAATCACTCTCCTGAGTGGGAATGGAATCCACAACCGATCGTGTTTACACCCAGACGCTGTTCCGCTGCACCACGATCTACCTGGTACTGTAGACTACCGAGTATGTATGAGAGAAATAAAATATCTTATGCGTGGTACAGAAAACATAATATTAAGGCATTCCGTTCTACGCTTTCACTCGAATTCTTTACATTACATAGTGTTTGATTAGAATTTGTCTTAAAACACCAGTGAAGTGATAATGACTATAATATTTTTAGTTTCATATGGGAATTCAAACCTATAACTACCGTGATAATAATTTTATAATTACATATTTTTACATAAATAAACACAACTTTTAGAGACAGAAAAGTTACTAGAAGAATAAGAAGAAGATTCACGCTTTTATAGCGTATAACTGGGTAGACAATACGTGTCTAGTGTCAAAACCTCTATACTTGACTTTCCGCCGAATTCGAAATAATGCGTGTTGAGTGACGGAATTCAACGCCGAGTTTGATCTTATCAAAGTGAGGAAACGAAAATAGTTTAAATATAATCAATCTCCCGAACGGGAATCGAAACCACAACCGATCGCGTTTACAGTAAGACGCTGTCCCACTGAGCCACGACCGGCCTCAGAATATTAGAGTATTATCTTATTATATCAAACGATAAGAACAAAATTTTACCACAGAGTTATTAGTGGATGCTGCTGCCCATTTATTATCTGAAGATAGTTCCAGATTCTGCATAATGCCTTCTAGCTGAGGACAGAGGTCTCTAGCGAGGTCCGAAGTGGAGAGATCCCAGGATATCACTCTGCTGGAGATGGACACCACGTATCGCTTGTCTGAGCTCAGACGGAAAGCAAACACTGCGAACTGGTGACCTTCTAGCGAGTACTAGAAATGTGATGAAATGAATTAAAATTTGTTTATTTTGAACTAAAACAATAGACGGAATTTAACGCCGCATTGTGTTCTAAAAAGATTTTTTTTGCTTCACTTTTTTATCCCGCATGATAGGGTAGACAGAAAGTACCTATTGTCAAGATATTTTTTTTTTTTTTAGCTTCACGCTTTAACCCCGCGTAGCTGGGTAGGCAGAAAGTACCTAGTGCCAAGACACTCTGTACTTCGCTTTCCACTCGAGACGCAATGTCTGATGTGTTGAGTGGTGGAACTCAACGTCGTACTTTGTCTTACCAGAGCGAGGAAGTGAAAATAATTTAGATATAATCACTCCCCCCAGTGGGGATCGAACCCACAACCGATCGCGTTACAGTCAGACGCTGTCCCACTGCGCCACGACCGGCCTCAATAATTTTTTTAAATTGATTATTAAATTTATTAAGCAGTAATCCTGAAACCTAGTATAACTTAGTTAGTAGTCAGAGAGAATATTATAACAAATAATTCTATTCTATTATTCTCTATTAATTCTGCTCAATTAAAACATCATACGTACATGCAGAACCTTACACTACTAAAATGTATAAAATATAAGAACCTTCTCATATTTTTTCAAGAGGCGTTCCAATCACGCGCCTCTTGAACTTATTACATATTTACAGAGATTTGTGTATATATATATAGATGCTAAGAACATAAATAAGTATGTAACAAACGTATGAGAATTTCTACGTACGGATAAACAAAGAAGAGAACGTATAGCTTAGCGGTTGGAGCGCTTTGACGGTTACCAAGAGGTGCGGATTCGAATCCCACTACGTTCAAATCTTTTAACATATTGTCATTATATAATACCTTCTAATGTTTTTCTTGAATTTAAGGTATCTCACCTTCAAAGGACCACCAGGTGTATGCAAACAGTGATGAGAAGGCAGCAAGGCACAGTGATTTTTCCCTATATCGTGACACTGTTGTAACAAGGACGCTACAGCGGGGTTGTGCGGCGCCTCCGGCAGCAGTCTGCCCGCGAGTTGCGGCGCGAGCATGTCGGGGAACGCCCCCAGGATAGCGCCCCCGAGGCGGAGGGCGTCCGCCACTAGCATTAGCTCTCTGGTTATGAATATATATATATATATATATATATATACATTAATTTAAACTATGTGTATATATGTGTAGGCGGTTTATTATATATAAAAATTTTTGCACTAGTCTGTACTTTTGTTTTCTCTCTCTCATTTCTCACTTGTATATATTTAAAATAAATAGTTATCTTTATTCTACGAAGTATATTTATATAAATAATTATTAATAATAAACTTATAAAGCTTAACATATTTTACTGTATACATATTTCTATGCTATTATAATATTTATTATTAAAAAATACAATAGAACTAAACTGTAGAGGATTCGAAACTTTGGAGAGTCAATTTATAATGATGTGATTTAAAATTAATATTTAACCTAGATGGTTGAGGCCATCGTAGTGCACTGGGACAGAGTAACTATATAGTGGTGGTAGTGAGTTCGACGCCATTCGCAGAAACGATTATATTAAAAATATATATATTTTGTTTCCTCCGCTCTGGTAAGACAAAGCGCGGCGTTGATTTGGCCAGTATACACTCAATGTCTCGATTTTAAGCGGAATATTATCAATGAAGTGTCTTGACATTAGGTTGTCCCTGTCTACCTTACAATGCGGGATAAAGCGTGTTATATCTTTTAATATACCAACCTAACAGCATCTTTATTAACATGTAGCTTGGCATCTTCAAAATCCGCTAACACAGCTTGAAGAGGACAGCAATTGAGTTTCGCGTGAAGCCACTCATAATTGAACAAGACCTCAGCGTATAAATCAGTAAAACGTTTTGAGCGAACTAAGTGAAATGGAAGTTCGCCGAACTGAAATATAAATTATATCTACTTACTTTATATTGTAAAATAATCTTATTATTAGTTATTATAATATTATAAGGTATTATAATGGCTTATAACGGATTATTTGTTATTATAACGGCTTGTAACGGATTGTTAGTTATTATAACGGCTTATTTCATCAGCGTTTTTCTACTTGTAGAGCTGATGGTAGGTTAACCTGACAATACTGACATTTTCTAAGTTTTTCTATATATTTATAAGATTTTCTATTTATTTATATTTTTATATAATTGATACAATGAATAAAGGGCAGAGTAGAGACCGAATTCAAACTGGAAATCTTTACCTGTGATACGTCCCAATATCAATATCTTGATATTGTTCAAATAAATGTTCCATACAAATATTTTCATGTGGAATATATAGTAAAAATAATTATTTACTATTGAAGTTAAATTAGGAAAAGTTCCAAGAACTATTTCAAAAGAATTAATCGCGTATATTTTGGTATTCGTAAACAAATGAAAAAACTAAAGTTTAGAATACTACAGTAGTTGGTGGTTATCTACAAGAATGTATTTTCAAATACCAAAATATACGCGATTAATCCGTTTAAAATCGTTTCATTTAAAATTTCTAAAAATTATTACCTTCCTCAAGTTGTATCTTTTGGAAGAGCCATTAGCAGAAGTGAAGACAAGCGGCTGTAGCGGCACTTTCCTATCAGCGACTCCCTCCTTGTCCGCAAGGTTGAACCTATGACGTTGTATTTCAGTGTACTTGAACGGCTTTGGAATACCACCGCCCCAGATACCTGGAATTTTAATAAATTTATATTTATATATATATAAAATCATAATTTGTTATATTTTTTTATGATTTATATGCTTTACTTAATAATACAATACATGGCGTTGAATTACGTAATTTAAAACGCGATATCTTAAGTGTCTTGATACTAGTGTTATTTTTACTATTCGCCGCACTTCGTCTTTACCAGAGCGAAGAAGTGAAAATAATTTAAAATATAATCACTCCCCCGAGTGGGGATCGAACCCACAATCTGTGGCGTTTACTGTCACACGCTGTCACACTGCTGTTTATTTGTAATACGCGATTAATTCGTTTAAAACTGTTTTAGTTTAAAATGTGTAAAAATCATTAAAATCAAAGCTTTTCTTATAGATTTATTTTATTACAATTTTAATAGTAACATGAAAAAAATTCCCTTTCACGCAGTTTATGTCCTATGCAATTACAATTAAACTATAAGTAAGTAGAATATATATATATATATATATATATATATATTTACCTAAATAATAATCAGCGATCATAGAATGAAAGTACATAGCCATGTTCATGTTCTTGAAGTACCTCTCCCGCGCCGTGTCGCGGAACTGACGGTGATACCAATTCATGACGGACACGCCGTCCGCCTCTCTCTCTGATAGATAGTTGGGAAGATCGTTGCGGATTCTATTATATTAAAAATTATATTTTATTATTATAATTTTAATAGCATAGTATCTGTGTACCCTACACAGAAAGTACCTAGTGTCAAGACACTCCGTACTTCGCTTTCCACCAAATTCGAGACATTGTGTGTTGAGTGGTGGAACTCAACGCCGCATTTTGTCTTTACCAGAACGAAGAAGTGAAAATAAATGAAATATAATAACTCAGCCGAGTGGGGATCGAACCCACAACCGATCGCGTTTACAGTCAGACGCTGTCCCACTGCGCCACAACCGGCCTCAATAAGGATATCGTGGTTAGGTTGTCCTGACACTTGGTTGTTACCCATATGATTGTAAATACGATTGCTTGGTTCAATTTCCATTGGGGTAAATGATTATGTTTAAAATATATATTTTCTCTTTCTTTGGAAGTGTCTTGACACTTGGTTGTTTCTGACTACCCGACATTTTTCGTTTTCTACCTGAAACAAAGATTATGTATTCCTTTTTATAAAAAATATAAGTATCGAGGAGTATGAAATTTGGCACAGTTAAACTCCTGTATTTGACCGGAACTACATAATTCATATACAGGAGGAGTGCAGAATGCTGATATATTTTTTAAATAATATACAAAACTTGTTTGAGTTGGTATCATATGTGTGGAGTGAGATTTTTAAAAATTTCTGCTACGTACGAACATTAACAAGTTATAACAAGTGAATTAATATTTCGACGCAGTTTGATGGAAAACGCATGACTTAGTGTTTGAAAAGCTTGGACCAATTCGTTAAGGGGCGGGTTCAAATACTGTGTTCCACGCATTGTTTACTTTTTCTAACTAGACCGATGGAATATTAACAATTTACATTATAATATTAAAATATAATATATTATAGCAAAAGCAGACGGGAATATTCACATTCGTATAAAAGTAAACCAAAGTTCGTTAAATAATAAAGAAAAACACATAATACATGTATATGATACTTTATTTGAACGTCAAAAATTACCGCTAACTCACCAAAGTAAATTCCTCAGACCTGAGAAGAACCGACACAAGAAACCCAGCAAAATTTTATATTATTATATATTTATTAACTTCACGCTCTTATCCCGCGTAGCACAATAGACAAAACGTACCTAATGTCAAGACTCTCCGTACTCCGCTTTCCACCGCATTCAATAAATTGCGTTTTTTAAAGTTAGTATTCCATTTTTAATCTAAATTTAACTTAACTAGGAAATTCAAATACCTTGTCCACAATAACGGCGGGATTCTGCGTACTGGAGGCAAATGGTACTGATATACGTCATCTAGCACTTTGTCATCTAGCGATATTAGATCTTCCAGTTCAGTTTCAGAGAGGCCACTCCTGGCGGCGGTTATGTATGCCAGAGCGTGAAACACTAACAAACGGCCGTGCTACGAACATACATATGTATATACATATATTAAATATATATTTATATTTGTGAAACACCTGAAGCGTTAAGTTCCGCCAATGCTAATTTTCATTTTTTTATACGGGTGAGAAATGAGTACAGAAGCTTAACAAAAACAACAAAGAATCTAAATCTAGATAGACTTTGCTTACGACATTATTGGAGATAACGCTGATTTTTATATTCCCATACAAAAAAAGTGAAATACTTGTCTATTCTTAATAATAAATGAATTCACTATTAAAAATTTAAGCCGATCGTGGCGTGTAAGTTAGCATATGACTGTAAATGCGATAGGTAGTGGGTTCGACTTTGAATGATTTTCATTTTAACACGCAAAGCTATGCAGGATAAAAGTGTGAAGCTAAAAAAAGATTTGAAATAATTACCTAATTTGGCACTAAAAGAAGACTTTGTCTAACCTAATATAAGAATATTGTAAAAATGCACATTTCCCCTTCTAGGAATTGAACCTGTGAACACTATGCATCACTTTAATCACGACTGCGTCGTTTACACTATGAAATCCCAATATTTTGAACGTTATTTTGTTATATTTACCAAATTAAGATACGAATCAGATTACATTTGTAGTCTATCAAATATATACTAAATTTCCTTATTGAGATTGGAAGTATATCATTGATTTAAGAATTGATTAATGACATTGGCACATTTATATTAACTTCACTGGTCTACTGAGACAAATTGCGGCGTTGAAATCCGTCACTTAATACGTAATATGTCAAATTTAGATTGAACGTGACGAACAGAGTGTCATGACACTAGGTTAGTTTTTTTTTATAGATGAAGACGGCAAACAAGTAGAAGGGCCACCTAGTGGGAAGTGGTCACCTTCAACCATGGATATCTATAACATGAGGGTTGCAGGCCTTGGGATGGAAGTGAAAGGAGGCGAGGGAAGGTTGGGTGGGAATGGGGAAAGCTGTCTTACATGACATCGGACCGGAACATATCATCAGATATTTGGTCGTGAGCCAGTCGGACGATTAATCTCCTACCACCAAATTATTGGGATACCCGCCTTTTACAGGACGCTACTCAATAGCAGAGGAGAGTTGTATAGTACTCCGGCCCCTCACGGAGAAAACTAAGCAAAGTTTCTATCTAATTGTGCGGAAAAAAGCGTGAAATTTCTAATATTAATAGGCATTGACTGACCTGTTTTTCAATTCTTTCAAACAACATCATAATGGAGTCCATAACTGTTGAGGCTAAGTGTGTGTCTTGTGGCTTGGTATAACTGCGCCATCTACAGACCTGCAGTTGCGATATTATTTTAAATAAATAAAATTTATTCTATAAATAACTTAAAAGCGCCATAGCACGGCAAATTGTGGCGTTAAGTTCCACCACTCACTCAACATGCAATGTCTCGAATTGACACTTTATATGTGTCTATATAGTATACACTATATGGAGTGTCTTGACATTAGAAACATTCTGTCCACCCTGCAGGTTGAAAAGGTGAAGCTAAGAAATTAGGAAAAAATAAGTTGTATTTTTCTATTATTAAACTATGGAGTTCTTTTTCTATATTCGATGTCAGACAAAAACGATTTCTGTTAATTGTTAAAAAAAATAATTTAAAAAAAAATAGTTACATTTATTTTTGTAAGTCGTTCTTAATAAAATATAGCACCGATACGATGATAATAAAAAAATACCATTATAATATTTTCAGACTAGGATTGTCAGAAAGAACCAAGTCTCAAAGCAAACTATTCTCTGCTTTCCGCCCTAAATTGTGGCATCGTGTGGCAGAACTAAGCCACGCTCAGTAATTCGCTCGCTCCATAATTATTATAACTTCAACTGGGAATCGAACCCACAACCAAGTTCATTTACTGCCATTATTATAAAAAGAAGTCACCTCAGCAAATACTAATTTGACGAAAATTGGTAAAGAGCATTGTCCAATCGCATTAGATACAAGGCGCCACTGATAGTTGCTTAAATCCCGAGCCGCTGATGCCATCCATAATCTAGGAAAAACGTATAAAAAATTGAATTTGTGTAACATTAATATTATTTTAAATTCGTAGAGGACTTGTTAACATGTAAAATTTAAAATGAAATAAACTTTTTTAAATGGATTAATCGCGTATATTTTGGTATTCGAAAATATACGCGAATAATCCGTTTAAACACGAAAACCTAACAGAAAACCTTATTATGTCTTATTGTATATATTTTACCTCAACAAAATAACAAACACATGTTAGTGCTTATTTATTTTTTTAAGCATTATTGTCAAAATCTCTGCACTTGTTCTCTATATACATTTTAACTGTGCCAAATTTCCTACTCTTTCGTATATATATTCCAATTTTCATAAAAAGACGTACAAAGTGTTGCTACACGTATCAATATATGATATATTAGACAGATAAAGACAGTAGAGGCAAGCGTAAATAGACATTTCAAAGGGTTTTCGAGCCTAGACTTGTGTTGCTGGTTACAGACACTGCTCTGAGCTCCACTCTGTCAAGTCAAGTCAATTCAAGTCCAAGTGTCACCCAGGTCGTGTAAATGTGGCGTTGGGTTCCGCCAATCAACTTCATGGTATTTTTTTTTATAACAAAACGTATTATTAATTAACATTTTTGAAAAATTTTTCAAAAATGTTTTCTAATCCTAAGTGTGGAATAACACTTTAAAAATAGTAAATATTAAAATAAAATAGCCATCTCTCTTGTTAAACGATTATTTCTTAATAATCTTTAAGTAGTAGAAATTTGTAAAAATGTATCTACAGAGATGCTAAACAACATAAATAAGTTGTAACAAAACGTATAAGAATTTCGACGCAGCTGGTAGTAGAACGCATGGCTTAGCGGTCAGAGCGCTTGGACGGTATCCAAGAGGCGCGGGTTCGAATCCCGCTGCGTTCAAATTTTTATACGTTTTTTCAAAAATGTTTTCTAATCCTAAGTGTGGAATAACACTTTAAAAATAGTAAGTATTATTAATTACGTAATTATTTTTTATGATAAAGGAAATAACGTACTTTAAACGTATATAGCATACTAGTTGGAAAAGGTAAAAATTCAATACAAAAAGAAGAAAAGAAAAAATTATAGTTGCCTAAACTCTTTATCTTTTTATAGAACAAAAAATAACAGAAATAGCCTCACTAGTTATATAAACTATTCATAGTAATAAATTAAGATAATATTCTCACTTCAGGACTTGCATTGCCAGATCTTCACCCAACGCTTTGACTTCTAGAAAGTTCTCTTCAGAATCAATCATTCTACGGAGCACATCGTATTCTTTTGATACTTCAGGATTTGTTTCCTCGCAAGCGCATGTTACTATAATCTGTAAATGTATATATATATATATATATATATATATATATATATATATATATATATATATATATATATATATATATATATATATATATATATATATATATATATATATATATATATATATATATATATATATATATATATATATATATATATATATATATATATATATATATATATATATATATATATATATATATATATATATATATATATATATATATATATATATATATATATATATATATATATATATATATATATATATATATATATATATATATATATATATATATATATATATATATATATATATATATATATATATATATATATATATATATATATATATATATATATATATATATATATATATATATATATATATATATATATATATATATATATATATATATATATATATATATATATATATATATATATATATATATATATATATATATATATATATATATATGAGGCCGGTCGTGGCGCAGTGTAACAGCGTCTGACTTCTAACGCGATCGGTTGTGGGTTCAATCTCCACTCGAGGAAGTGATTACATTTAAAATTATTTTCACTTCCTCGCTCTGGTAAAGACAAAGAGCGGCGTTGAATTCCACTACTTAACATGCAATGTCTCATTTCTCATTCAGGAAGATGATTAAATTTAAACTATTTTTTTTTCGCTGCTCCAAAAAAGGCAGATCGCGGAGTTAACGTTTGAAAAGCAAACTTGTAATACTTTTGAATTCATTGTGAAACTATATTTCAAAAAAGAGCAACTGTTGAGTTTCTCGGCAGAATTGCGTTCCTCAGAACTGGTGTTAGCTTCCTATAAGACTGACAATACTGACATTTCATGTGATTAATGATTCGAAAATAGAAACTTATTTGAACAAAGAGTATCATGATTTTGATTTTTGAGAGAAATCGACAGAAATTATATATATTTATTCCACTTACTTTACAATGTGGCGGTAGTCGGGTAGGTAGCCACGACACCTTATTATTTTCAGTTCCAATACCCGTCAGCTGGTCGACAGAGTCCAGGAACAAGAGCAAGGGTTGGTGTTGAGTCGCCATTGTCAGCAGTTGCTTGAAATGCGCCGTTAGAGGAACTAAGTCGTCCGGAATGCTTTCAAAGGGTAACGCGAAATTGTATGATATCTGGAACATTAATTTTTGTATTAATAATCTAGTTTTCTTATAGATATAAATAATTTTGTTTATTTTAAGTTGTATAAATTTTAATAGCTAAGAGATTAGTCAGCTAAGGCTATCAAAATAAACACTCATACGTTTTTCCTTATGGAAAATAGGTTAAAATAAATATTAAATTATATATTAAAGAAATTACTTTTTCCAAAGTAAATCATCGTATTTTTTTTTCGCATCAAAGGCATAATAAAGTTAGTGAAGTAGTCTACTTTTCCCCACATAGTGGACTCTCTTATATATAATCAAAGAAACATAAATGTATATATTAAATATATTATTCATAAAAAAGCTATATTCAAGTCCTATTTTTTTTGTAGTTTCACACTTTTATCCCGCATAGTAAACAGGAAGTACTTAGTGTCAAGACACTCCTCTTTATTCGCTGAGTTCGAAACATTGCATGTTGAGTGGCGGATTTCATAATTTAAGTATAATCACTCCTCCGAGTGGAAATCGAATTCACAACCGATCGCATTTACAGTCAGACGCTGTCCCACTGCGTCACAACCGTTCAGAAAAAGGACATAAAAATAAATAACCTGTTGACATATAGATATAAGTGTTGGTGTCAAAGCACTGGAGTCAGGAGTCGTTCCTAGGAACCTGATGATATTGGTTGGTCGCACTTCAGCGAACCAGTAGTCCAGGGACATCGCTGAGCTCTTAGCTAGGAGGCTGGTTTTACCACAACCACCTGTTGTTAAAATAGGGATAATTTAAAAGTATATTTGGCTATATATATATATATATATATATATATATATATATATATGTATATATATATATATATATATATATATATATATATATATATATATATATATATATATGAAAGTGTATATCATATGGCATCATTGTATATCATAACTAAGAAAGTATATGATTTTTTTAGCTTAACGCTTTTATCCCGCATATCAGGTAGACAGGAAGCACCTAGTATCAAGACACTCCGTACTCCGCTTTCCGCCGAATTCGAAATATTGTGTTCAAATTCAACACCGCGCTTTGTTACCTTGCTAATCTAACCAGAGCAAGGAAATGAAAATAATTTAAATATAATCATTCCCCCGGGAGCCTCACTATTGAACCATTTAAATTTATTTAAATTTATTTATTATCATAGCATTATGTACAAAATATGAACTAATTAATTCGTACAGTATTTTTTACTAGCATTATCGCAGGGCTGATAGAGAGAATTTAGTGGTAAATCGTTCCTTCCTTTAATTTTAGTTGTTTTAGAGACTTGAGATAGATACAGGTGAAATCTAACACCAGGATTTTGAACAAGGGAAACACACAAAATATTTAAATACACGTAAAAGTTTATTTTTAATCAATAAATTAAATATTCATATTTCAATTATATTCAATTCCTCGCTCTTTTAACTCAAAGTTCGGCGTTGAGTTCTGTCATTCAACAAGCAATGCCTAGAAATACAATAGACGGCGGAGAACGGTGTCTAATGTTCACTGTAAATAGCAAATCTCTCGCTATCCCGATAAGCGACGAAAACAAAATTAAAAAACAAAAAAACCTTGTATTAATTAAATGAAATATCCTTTGGGCAGCAGAAATTTGTAAAAATCTCTCTACAGAAATGCTAACTACATAAACAAGTTATAACAAAACGTATATAAGAGTTTTGATACAGCCGGATGTAGAACGTATGGCTTAGCGGTCAGAGCGCTTGGACGATTTCCAAGAGGCGCAGGTTCGAATCACACTGCATACAAATTTTAATCGTTTTAAATAATGTTATGAAATTCTAATTTTAAGACCAACCTTCTCCATACAACACTAAAGGCTTATCAGACGTATTCATCATATAATTTTCTATATAGTTTAAATCATCTTCCCTCCCATGAAAAACTTTCACGGAATTATTACAAGCGTGCAAATGTTGAAGTATTTCTGTCACTATCTGTCCTTGAGCACTGCTGTCTTCTTTCCGCATTGCTCTTTAATTAATTATAATAATATTAATATTTTAAATGTAAGTATTTTAAAACGGATTAATCGCGTATATTTTAGTATTCGAAAATATAATGCATTTTTGAAAATCCGACATTTCGATTACAGTAGTCCGTGGTCAGGTAGACAGGTAGTTTAAAGTTTACCAAAATATACGTGATTAATCCGTTTTAAAAAAAATCATTTTAAATGTATAAAAATTGCGAATATCAAAGTATTTATAATATTTAATATTAAATAATTTTACATATTAATATGAAAATTAAATTGATTTTATAATTGAGCATTAAAAGGAAATTGTATTGGTTTTCTTAAAGGTATATGCCTTATTTTAAGAAACAAGCAGAGAGGATATTGTTCTCTTGTCTTTTTGTTCTAGTCTATATTTTTAAAATACCAAAAAATATATAATATATGAGCTGAAGTACTAATCGTAGCTTCACGCATTTATTCCGCGTAATTCGAGACATTGTGTGTTAAGTGGCGGAACTCAACGCCGCACTTTATCTTACCAGGGCAAGAAAGTCAAAGTAATTTAAGTATAATCAATGTCCCAAATGGGAATCGAATCCACAACCGATTGCGTTTACAGTCGCTGTCACACTGGGCCACTGCCGAAGTGTTAATCATAAATAAAATAAACAAAAACACTCACCTATCGACCAGTTTAATTATATTTTTATAGAAATGGGAAATAAAATGATTGAGGTACTCCCCGTGTGTTTCATTGTCGAGACCGTCCCGCCCGATCCACTCCACTGTGTATCTGTAATTAATTGTTACTGGGTAGTCAGAAACAACCTAGTGTCAAGACACTCCGTTGACTGTTTTCCGCCCGAAATCAAGACTGCGTGATCAAATTAAGGCGATGTCTTATTTTACCTGACTAGCGAAATAAAAACAAATTTTAAATATAACCAGTCGAGTAGGAATCGAACCCACAAGCAATGACGTACACAGTTAGACGTTGCCTCAGTGCGCTACTATGTGTTAGTGATAATAATAATAAATAAATTTAAGTTAGAAATATTATATATTTTAGATTAACAAGAATATTAATTATATTTAATTTCATTATCATTAGGACTGAAGTCGTAATTCAAATTTCAGATCAAAATGATACTGGGAAGTGGGACAAATTGACGTTGCATAATTTCACACACACTAACTAACTAATTAAAACGGCAAGTTAAATAAAAGCTTCTGATGGAAAAGTCCATAAAATGAATTATAATAATATAATACAATTTTAATGCGTTGTATACATATTACATACGTTTAGATACTGTTAAACATAAAAACCTGCTACTAATCTCATAGGAATTTCTGGAAATTATTATAAACTACAAGGAACTTATAGAAAAGTTTGAACGCCAAGCAAATTATTTCCTATTTAGTTACCTAAAGACGTTTTCAGTGAGTGGGTGAGTTAGTTTTAGTTACCTAAAGACGTTTTCAGTGAGTTACTCAGGGAAAATTTTTAGAAAACAATCGAGATGACTAAAAAATCTTATTAACAAAATTAAAGAAGATATTGAATCTCATCCTAATGCTGAAAATCAAAAACTTTTCCACTGAGACAGTATGGTGTTAACTTTATAAAAAAACTTTTATATATAATATAATATTATTTAATTAGATTTTGTACTATGTTTAATAAGGCTTCTCCACTACATATAATTGATTACTTAAGAAGCCATACAATATTTCCTGGGACCAAATCATTTCACATCAAATTAACGATTAGCATTTTGATTTGATTTCAAGCTAACTCATGGGTCCTGTTGACACTGATAGTACGCGTTGCCATAGAAACGTGCTTATACTATTTTACACACAAGTGTATGTCAAACACATAGTAATTCTTGTATACTCTGTACAAGTTAGCTTGATCTTTTTTGACAGATTAAAATTTGAATGTTTAGGGACTTTTGGGTTATATGTATTTTTTAAATATTTTCTTTGCTTCACGCTTCTATCCCGCATAGCAGCGTAGACTGAAAGTACCTAGTGTCAAAACACTCCTGTGTCACACACAAGATACTTCGCCTTTCATCTAATTTGAGACATTGAGTGTTGAGCAGCGAAACTCAACACCGCTCTTTTACTTACCAGAACGAGGAAGTGAAAATAATTTAAATATAATCACTTTCCCGGGTGGGGATCGAACCCACAACCAATCTCGTTTACAGTCAGACGCTATACCACTGCACTATGTCCGGCCTCTATATAATATTATAAGCAAAATAAAACCTTACTTTTGTATGTTTGTTGTTTCAATTTTTTCAGGTAACCTCACATCTCTTAAGTCGGCTAAGAGCTTAGATGCTTCAGCATCCAAACTTCTGTTGAGGATATCAACAAAGTTGCTGGCTTTCTTTAAATTTTGCAAATTTATATTATTTATGTACCGCACGTACGCCAAACAATGGTTCTTCGTATTCTTCACATTGAGAATACCGTTGATCACTTCACGTTCAGTCACTGAGATTATTAATGTATACAAGTTAATATTTTATATTTTTTTAAATGAAACTATTTTAACCGGATTAATTGCGTATATTTTGGTATTCGAAAATACATTTTGGACACCTGACGTTTCGAGCACTTTACAGTAGTCCGTGGTCACAGGTAGTCTGAGGTGGCATTCGTCTGTCAGTTGATAGAAAAAAATAATTATATCAAACTAGCTATAATTTTTTTTATCGAATTGAATTTTTTTTTCGAATACCAAAATATACGCAATTAAGTTACAATAGTTTCATTTAAAATGTATAAAAATCGCGAAAATCAAAGATGTTATAAATATTTTATAAGTAAAAGTTTTTAAAGAGATTCTTAGCTTTAAATATGAACATATAATGTCTAATTATGAACTAAACTAAAAATAAACAGATTTTTGGTTCATGATTCATTCTCTAACACATTATAGTGACATTATAGTGATAATGAACGAAAGTGGAATATAAAGACAGTGTCTCGACACTAGGTTGTCTCTGACCACTCTGCTATTCGGGATAAAGTGTCAAGCAACTATGTTACGTTTATCTATCGGCTGACAGAGTTAGTTAAGAAAAATATATTGAGAAAATTTGTAACTATAAAAGTGAAAATATTTTAAATTCAGATACATTCTAAGTTCCTAAGTTACTTTCAGTTATTGCCTGTTAAGTGGCAAAAATCAACAATCAAGTCTTACCACTTTATCTTAGAACGGTGAAGCGAAAATAATTGAAATAAATTCTCCCGACCATTTTGTTTACAGATAAATATCTGACCATAGACTTTTTGGCTTCACGTTTCTTCTTGATAGCAGAGTAAGTATCTAGTATTAAGACACTCCGTACTTCGCTTTCCACCAAATTCGAGACATTGCATGTTGAATGGTGGAACTCAACGCTGCACTTTTTCTTTCAGCTGAGCAGAGCGAGGAAGTGAAAATAATTTAAATATAATCATCTCCCGAATGGGAATCAGACCCACAACCGATCGCGTTTACAGTGAGACTGTCCCACTGTGCCACGACCGGCCTCAATATCGTTATATGTTTAAAACAGTGGCATTACTTTAAAATAATATAAAGACAATACCTGACATAAAATAATTATGCATAGTATCTTTATCGATCTTGCCAGAATTGTACAACTGTAGAGAAGATTTGCGAAATAATTTCTGCATTTTGCTGAGAGTGTCCCACCAGACCGCCTGGTCCTCCGCTTGGAGCTTGGGAACGCGCTGGAAACAAAAGTTGGACGAGTTGAACGTAAAATTCACAATTTAATCTAAATTCTCTTCAGTTTCAAAGACTTTGAACGTTTTACTTGTGCATATATGAGAGCGGATACGAAAACTTCAGAGCCTTTGAAATATAGTTTAATGAATAATAAATATTAAAATTTTATATATTTTTATTATATTTTATTAATATTTTTTTTGTCTCAAAGTTAATGTGGCTTGTTCCACCATTGCACATTCCTATACACACAAAAACACACCAACAAAAAAATATTTTTAACTATTATAAAAGAATAGGCTTTAAGTTATATTATAGCTGACATTTTAGTGTATAGTAAAATGTTAATATTTTCGCTCTTTTTGCTCTTTTTGCGATGATTATACAAAGGGCGGAGAGTGGAGTGATTTATTTAAAATTAGAAGAAAGTAAATAATAAGACAGGAATAGAGCCAAGACACTCCGTTCTTTTATTATAAAAATTGTCATAAAATGTGAGGACAATATGTATAATAAAAAGTATAATAATAAAATTTATTTATAAACAAAAAAAGCTTTAAAATATAATTTCTAAAAAAATTTTTTTTTTTAAATGAAGAAGAGAAAGAAATATATAAAAGCAAGTAATATGTAAGGCAGAGAGAGAATCAACACTTTATATGGGAAAATTATTACTTAATAACTTACTGGTACTTACCAGAGCACAATTACGCGCTAAAACTATGTAAAAAATACGAATTGCATCTTTTACTACACTATAAGCATACACAAACATATCAAAGTAAATCACACACAAAACCATTTGTGTATTGTGTTACACGAACATTGAGAGATAATTCAGAACTTAATCAATTTCCAATACTTAAGCTTCATTGAACGAAGTTTGGTTTAAACTTGTTCTTGTTTGAAACAAACAACGTTTATTAATTGTTCAATGAATAGCTGATTTATTCACACCACAAATTGTGTTTTATAATGCTCTTGAAGTTATTATTGAAAGTGAAAATATTGCAAGATTTCTAATGAAAGAGTTATTGCAAGTCTTGCAAATCTTGCAAATCACAGTGTTGAAGAAGAGAGTGAGACCATTGTGGGGAAGTGTGACGGAGTGTAGTTGTAAACGCGATTGATTGTGGGTTCAATTTTTACTTGGGGTACGATTATATTTATAAAAGAAAGCTCTTTACTTTATTACGCATGACAGGGTTGTCAGAGAAACAGTGTCAAGATAATCCATTGACTGTTTTCAGCCCTAAATCAAGACACAGCGTGCTGTGGAGAACTCAACTATAGTAAATATTATTTTAACTTCTTAGATCAGATAAGTCAAAGGGCGGCTGCATATATTCAATTCAGGTGGAAATCAGCGAACAGTGTAGGGTATTTATATATATTTACCTTATTGTTAAAATTCACAAGTATAGACGAAATAGGTTGTAGCACAGATACAGGGGGTACCGCGTTCGAATCCTTTTTGTACCACGTGTCCAGTAAGATGACATCTACTCCACCAGCGACGAGCTCATCTCTTAGCATTTGCAGCTCAGATGAAAGTACATAGGTTGGGATTGGTCTGGAAATATTAAGCTTTCTATTGAAGTAAGTTTTTCGAGACTAATTCTGGCGTATTGAAATAGCATCTGATTGTAAACACGATCGGGTGTGGATTCGATTCCCACTCAGGAGCATGACTATAATTAAATTATTCTCATATCCTCCAAGACAAAACGCGGTGTTAAGTTCTGCCATTCTACAAGCAATATCTCAAATTCGGCAGAAAGCGAAGTACAGATGTCTTAAATAAATATTATATAGACTTAATTTAGGGTGAAGACACTTCTTCCTCCCCTTTGCCATCCATTCCATAACAAAGCGTATTAAGCAGCGGAACCCAACACCATATTTAGTCTTAAGTACCTTTGTGTTAAGAATTTACTATGTCAAATGATGTAACTCTTCTGACTACATTAAATATATGGCAGTTTTAAGATCCACATATAAGTTAGAATTTTTTTTACGTCCTGTCTATACAAAACTAGGCGTACGCCATTTAAAACGAAGAAAAAACAATTAATAACAAACTAAATCCCTAATCACTTAATAAGTTTTTTTTCAAGAAGTTTATATACATATATATTTAAATGATAATCAAATTGCAAGCATTACCTGTATCCATACTTCTGACCCAAAAATACAACAAAATTGGGCCCCATGGACAGTCGCTGGCAATTTTTAATTTCCCTCATACACAGTTCTGTGGTCATGTGGTCGTCTGTCGCCTCGTCTCTTACTCCCCATCGCATGTCAACCACCTTTATGTTAATCAATAAAAATATTTATCTTGAGCCAAATAAAAATATTTTAAACGGATTAATCGCGTATATTTTGGTATTCCAAAATAGCTTTTTGGAAACCTGATTCGGCATTCGTCTATCAGTTTGTCTCTTACCTCAGTCTACGTGTGACCACGGACTACTGTAATGTGTTCAAAACATCAGGTTTCCAAAAATTTTCGATTACCAAAACATACGCGATGAATCTGTTTAAAATAATTTCATTTAAAATGTGTAAAAATCGTGAAAATCAAACATCTTATTATCTGGAAGTATTTCTTCTACATTCACGCTGTTTGCCACAAAGAAAGAATCTAGTTTTGAGGAATACATAATCCGAATTTGATACACATTATGGTGTTGTCTGGCGGAACTCAACGCCGAGCTTTGTTTTTCGCTACAAGAAATATAGAATAGTAGAATATAAAAATTTGTTTGTGTGCAGGACTAACCAAATGCCGTAATTATTTTTATAATATTAGATTTTTTCAGCCTATTTTGTTCTGTTTTATGATTTTATAATTTATTAAATTTCTTAAATTTTAATTTTATTTAATTGAATTAAAATGTGTTTTATCAGTTATATAATAAATTAATTTCCAGTGTTTCATGAAAAAGCGTTTTCTCCCTTGAGTTTATCTTCTCCTTCATCCGTAAAAATCCTGTTTCTTTTCCCTATATTGCAAGAAATTTGTAATGCACGTAATAGATTTTATCTACGGCCAAAAGCTTCACGTTATCTATCAATCACTGAGGAACGAGAGGGTTATTAAACAAAATATTTTCATATTCACGACTATTTTGTATAATATTTTTTGCAGACAACAAGATCGTAGTGTCAAGACACTCCGTTCTTCTCTTTCTGCCCAAATTCAAGACATTACGTTTTGATATGCAAAATTATACGTGCTATTTCTTCAAGTAAGATAAGGTATTTAAAATATTTATTTTATCTTCACGACTTTATTGTTTAATAGATGTTGCAGGTAGTGAGAATTTAGTGTTCAGACACTCCGTTCTTCACTTACTGTCTAAAATTATGATAATACATTTTGATACGCAAAATTATACCTGCTATATACAATTATAATATAAAAGGAGAAAAAAAACAAGATTTACATATTTATCATACTCATGTAAGGGGAACAGGGTAAAAAACAACTCCCCTTCACTGCTGGGTTGCGTCCCGTAAGAGGCGGGTATCCCAGTAATTTGGTGGTAGGAGGTTAATCCTCCGACTGATACTCTGGCTCGCGACTACTGTCATGAAAAACGAACATGATGTGTTCCGGTTCGCTGTCATATAAGCCAGCTTTCCACCCATTCTCAGAGTGTAGTGGTTCCACCAGTTCTGGCTGCCGAGGCCACTTAAACACACCTTTCACACCCATCTTCCATCCCAAAACCGGCAACGCATCTACAACTCTAATCTTTTGGATGTCCATGGGCGAAGGTGATCACTTACCATCATGTGGCCCGGCCCTACTACTCTTTTGCCTCTTTTTTTAATAAAAAAAATTACTAAAATATAAATATTAATCCCAAAATTAAAGACCAAACGCGTAAATATAGTTTCTAGACTGTTCCAATACTCAAAGTATTATTGGTTCTTACTCATTGTTTAATTGTCTGAACCATATTTTCTATTACAATATCGAACTATTTTAGACCAAACGCAGCGTTGGATTTGTAAACATTTTAGGCTCAGTTCATATAGGTGGAATAGCGTTAAAAGGTTTTAATATGTTTTTTAGATATTCTGGTTTAGTTTTTATTCATAATAGAGCCGGTTTACGTCCACTGTATAATACGCGGCGTTGAGTTCCGCAAGCAATATTTAAATTTTGTTTTAAAGAAAATGAAAAAAAACGAATTAATAATTATTAATTGGAATTCAACACTGACTTTTCTGATAGAAATTGTAAAATGCATTTTAAATGAATTATTTCAAACGCGAGGCAAGTAAGTAAGATTGATAAATATTTTTTGTATCAACTGACAACTGACTGTTCGAAACGTCGGGTTTTCTAAAATGTTTTTTTCGAATACCAAAATATACTTGATTAATCCATTTAAATACTTCAATTTATTATATTTAATAGAAGAAATACTTATGAATTGCTCACTTATGTAATGTACGCATTCCTTACAATAACCAACAATTCCCAGTTGCGGGGTTTATTTCTGTCGACGGAAACTTGCCCACGTGCCGTACTAAACTAAACTAAACTATGCGTACATACTATTCAATCCCGCTATGAAACTATAACGAAATAACTACAGTACGTGTATTATTAGAATGGTTTAACGGTTTTTCTTCAAAGTGAATTGTATGGTGTTTTTATTTTTATTTTTGTGTAAATAATCCTTACAAAGAGGCAGGTCGTGGCGCATCTGGACATCGTATGAAAGTAAACGCGATCGATTGTGTGTTAGATTCCCACTCGGGGGAGCGTTTATATTTTTTAATTATTTTCACTTCTTCGCTCTGGTAAGATAAAGTGCGGCGTTGAGTTCCACCACTCATCATGCAATGTTTCGAATTCGGTGGAAAGCGAAGTACGAAGTGTTTTGACACTAGGTGCTTTCTATCTACCCTGCTAAGTGGGATAAAAGTAAAATTGTATAAAATTCCAAAGGTAAAGAGATTTGAACCCTTCCTTGGAAACTATACTGATCACTGTTGTTAACATGCTTATAGGGAGTTCTTTTTCAAATGGCCGCTCTCTAAAAACTATTTCTTAAACAGAACTGTGAAATATTAAAAAAATAAATATTATTACATAACACTTGTGGTGAGTGGCGGAACTCAACGCCGCGCTTTTACTTACTAGAGCTTGGAAATTTATATAATTTAAATATATAACAATAAAATCCTAAAATATATTATTAAAAAATACTATAATATAGTATAGAAAAAGTTAATAATACAATCGGCTACATCCTTACGTAACTTTTCTTAGGAAATCCATATAAATATTTATACCTTTAGAATTCCCGAAATCTACACTTTGTTGTTCCACCGATCGATGTCTTTAAAGTCCCTTTGCATTTCCTTGGAAAAATCTCGGATTCATTGAGGATTATTATGAGAGACAAATCAAACGAATTTAAAGGGAAGCCCTGCTTAATACTTGTTTTAGTATTTTGATGTATTATAATATTTCTTTATGTACATATTTGAAATATTTATGGGAAAAGTAATTTAAATGTTTTATATTAAGTTTAATAAAATAGTTTAAAATTTTGTTTAAAAAAAAACTAAGAAATATGTTAGTGTGTTAAATAATTAATTAATCTAGTCTATTTTAATGGTTTTTATATATTTTTTTTTCTTTATTTTTCATGTATATTCTGCTCTCTATCAAGGAAACGCTTAGAAACTCCGTTTTCCAAAATAAATATATATATTTAACCTTAATTGAAACTTAAAATGAAATAAATTGAAGGAACTGATTTTTTTGCGAAAGGACCATACATGTTGAGTGGCGAAACACAATGTAAATGAGATTATTCCATCGAGTGGAAATCAAACCCAGAACCAATTGTAATTACATTCATACTTTGTCCCACTGTACCACAACGATTCCAATATAACTAACTACACTTAAAATTTCTAATATCTTGTAATAAAATATACTTACAACTTTTAAATGTAATTTCTTTTTTTTACCTAGTCTAAAATCTTTTTCTACCTAGTATCAATGACACTCCGTACTCCGTGGGTAAACGTATGTACATTATAGGGGCGATTGGTTATGGATTTCTCCACTCTCACTCTCATTTCTCCACTTTGATCATTCTAAGAACGTTGTTAAGTTCCGTCAATCAATACATAATGTGTAGAGACATAATATTTAGATTTGAGATTTGTATGCTTTAATAATATTTTTTTGTACAACTTCACGTTTTTATTCCTCATACCAGGATAGACAGGAAGTACCTAGTGTCAAGACACTCCGCATTTTGCTTTTGCCGAATTCGAGACATTGCGTCTGAATTGGCGGAATTCAGCGCTGCACATTAACTTAATAATATAATTTTTTTTATGTATTTAAGTATGACTCACCCTTAAGTAAATCGAAGGATTTAGAGAGTGGAAGCGGAAGATATAAATTTTTATAGTATCTTAAGACGATCACTTGAATTCGAGGAATAGCAATATCTTTGCAAATAATAACATTGTATTTTATCTATTTTCTATAAAAGTTTATTTACAGGTTTTTGAACTCTATATTCTTTTACTTACTTAACTAACTCAACTTTTTGAACCTTAAATGTATTTTAATGTATAAAGTTGTCTTTTTTTCTTAGCTTCACGCTTTTATTCCACATAGCAGGGTAGACAGAAAGCACCTAGTGTCAAGACACTCCGTACTTCGCTTTTGACCGATTTCGAGAAATTGCGTGTTGAGTGGTGGAACTCAACACCGCACGTTGTAAAGTTGTCTTTTTGACCTTAAAGTCGTTGTTTTATACTTAAAGTTAGTTTTTTTTAATTTTCATATATGTCCGTTACAATACTCGTAATGCTTATACCAAACTGTTGTAATAAATTTAAAGGAATTGAAGCTCAGCTCAATAAGAACGTGTAGCTTTATTGATATTATTTGGACGGTTTCGAGACGCGCAGGTTCGAATCCCGCTATATATTAAAAATGTTTTGATGCTTTCAAATTTCGCTTCAATTTACTCCTACATTTTCTAGATATTGTCTTATCTTAGAGATCAGCTAGCTTACTGATACCCTGTACGAGTTAGCTAAGCCCGGTCGTGGCAAAGTGGGACAGCGTCTGACTGTAAGCGCGGTCGGTTGTGGGTTTGATCCCCACTTGAGGAGTGATTATATTTAAATTATTTTCACTTCCTCGCTCTGGTAAAGACAAAGTGCGGCGTTGAGTTCTACCACTCCACACGCAATGTCTCGAATTCGGCGCAAAGCGAAGTACGGAATGTCTTGAAACTAGGTACTTTCTGTCTACCCTGCTAAGCGGGATAAAAAGCGTGAAACTAAAAAAAGTCAGCTTGATGTTTTTGATGGATGTAAAATTTTCTGATCGCCATATCTTCTTTTAACTGCAAACATACTATCTTCTTAATTTAAAGATTTTAAAAATTGTAAAATATATTGAATTAGTATATAACACAAAAGTCCATAAAGATTCAAGCGTTATCCGAAAATTATAATACGACCAGCCCATCCGTCAAAAAGATCAAGCTAACTTGTACAGGGTATAGCTCGTTCATATAACGTCATCTAAGAATAGTCAGAATATTTTATTTGAAATTTCAAAGTGCTTATAACTAATTCTAAGAATGTGTTGAAATATTTTATATTAAGCTTTAAAACTCAAAGAATGATGCGCGGTATATAAGACATATCTCAAAACTGAGCCCGCTTAAGAAATTTACACGCGAATTATTGTAATAAAGAAAATGTACGCTGACGGCGCAATTAAGGACTTGCGTAGAATGGTTGTGGGTTCAAACCCTCTTAGACAAAATACAAAAATATTTGGAGGCCGGTCCTGGTGCTTTGGGCCAGCGTTTCGTGTTGCACTCGGGAGCATGCTTATATTTAAATTATTCTCATTTCCTCGTTCCGGTAAGACAAAGCGGTGCGTTGAGTTCGGCCATTTAACACACATTATCTAGAATTCGGCGGAAAACGGAGAAAGGATTGTCTTGACACTAGGTACTTGGGCTGTTATGCAGGATAAAAGCTATAAAAAATAGCTTCACGCTATTAAGACATTGTATATCGAGTTTCAAATCTTAACGTTTAGATCAAGGCGGAGAAATGAATATAAATTAAATATTATAATATTAATATCACTTCAAGTGAAAATAAACTGTAAACGGTTGTGGGTTCGATCCCCACTAGGGGGAGTGATTTTTAAATTATTTTCATTATTTTCTCGCTCTGGTAAAGACAAAGTGCGGCGTTGAGTTCCATCACTCAACACGCAATGTCTCGATTGCGGTGGAAAGCAAAATACGGAGTGTCTTAACATTAGGTACTATCTTTCTGTCCTGCTATGCGGGATGAAAGCGTGAAGCTAAAAAAAAGAACAAAAAAAATAATTTTAAGCATATTTTGATATGAAAACAATATCAAAATGTCTATATTATCTATATAAAAACTTATCACAATCACAAAATATAAAAAAAAATAAACATATCGAGTCGACAACATGTATATCGATACAATTCATATTATGGAATATTTTGATAAATTCTAATAATTACCACCATATTTTCTTTAGAAAAACGTCACTAACACCTAATGCCATCACGAGTTCGTTAAGGCGGATTCACACTATCAATAAAATCACAGTTTCAACACAGTACCGTAATAATTATTTTTTTCATACATTTTCTATTGAACGTATCCCTGTCAGTGTCAGTAATGACACAGTGCTGTCAGTCATTTAATTAATTAAGGCAAAACTTAATATTTATGTTATTTTAAAATATTAAAATACAATAGTGTAGTAGTTTCTCAGAAGCGAAGTCGCGAACAAGCCGCTAGTATAATATATAATATAATATTATAGAGTTAAACTATTTTTAAATTTAGTTAGGTATGGAGAAGGGCTTGTACAGTGGAGTGGAAACGAGTGATAATGTGTATTTTAAGAGGCCCTTTAAGCCTACAGTTGTATTGTGTAACAAACCTGAAATTCCAAGCCATGTTTTTCACGGCAGTAGTCTTTTATCCGGGGATAACATTTCGCCATCAATGTGTTTCTTTCCATTGTAGTATCTGTAATATAAATATTATAACATTAGGCCAATGGCGGCGTGGGTCAGTGTATTACTATGACCGGTTGTGGGTTCAATTCCCACTCGGTGGAATGATTATATTTGAATTATTTTCATTTCCTCAGTCTAGTAAGGCAAAGCGCGGCGTTAATTAATGCCACTCAATACGAAACATCGTATATTGTGAAAAACGAAGGTACGGAGTATCTTGACTGCCTTCTAGGTACTTCCTGTCTACGTAAAACTAAAAAAAAATGATATCGTTGCAATGCAATGCAATTGCAAGAAACAATTCATTAAAGAAACGTATATCAAGACAAACAGTGCACTGTTTGATAGATACATAATAGAAACAGGTAATATCAAAAAAAAAACATTTTTTTAAATTTTTTTTGAAACCGTATTCCGTTAAATTGTTAATTTTAATATAATTATTTTTCTCTACAACAGTACACGATTATCAATATTATAATTGTAATCACCGAAAACGCATTAGAATTCTAATTTAATCTATATAATGCAAAACTGACCACTCAACTAGAGTGGCACTAACTTTGATATTCATTGGACTCCCATGGGCTCACTACAAGTGGATAACTAAAAGGTTTCTTTTTATCAAATTTACTTTGTTCACGCTATCTTTTAAGCAGTAAAATTTAAACGCCCACTTTGCTAGTAAATACATGTAAGAATTATTATTGTAAATAAATGAAGCTGTTTTAAATGGATTAATCGCGTATATTTTGGTATTGGAAAACACATTTTTGGAAATCTGACGTTTCGAACACTTTACAGCAGTCTGTGGTCACAGGTAGACTTAGGTGGACAGGTCAGAGACAAACTGACCTACGAATGTCGAATCAGATTTCCAAAAATGTATTTTTGAATACTAAAATATACGCCATTAATCCATTTAAAATACTTTCATTTAAAATATATAAAAATCGCGAAAATTAAAGATCCTATCAATTTACATTGGATGGGTGTATATTTTAATATATGTAAATTTTTAGAAATATTAAATTTCATATGCCTTTTTCATAATTTGCGGGAAACACTTAAAGATATGTATAACAGACTATACATACTAATAATTTTCAGAGCTACCCTCTTAAAGGAAAAAAACGAGACTCTGTTCATCCGTTTGTCACAGGGCTGTATATCATGTTTTAATATAGATAGTTGAAGTTTTTACATATGATATATTTCTGTTTCTGTTAAAATAATAAATTAAAAAAATGAAATAAAATAAATAAATATTAAAATAATCTTCCATACAAACAGCGTGATTTTTTATATTGTTTTTGCTTTATATTACTAACGGCAACAAGTAGATGATGTTAATAGTCCAATAATATATAGGTATGTACTTACTTTGAAAATAAAGAATTAAATTAAAATAAGAACATATACAATATACATGATTTTTATAAATAATGATACGGAACCATTCGTACATTAGTTCGACTCACACTTAGCCGGTTATTTTCAAATTTTTGAGATAGTATATTAATTTCTTTTTCAACGTTAAGAAATACATGTTTTTGAACTAATAAAGCTGAATTTGAGGCCGGTCGTGGCTCAGTGTGACAGCGTCTTACTGTAAACGTGATCGGTCGTGGGTTCGTCCACTCCGGGGAGTTCCGCCACTCAACACGCAATGTATCGAATTCGGCGGCAAGCGAAGTACGAGCGTCTTGACACTAGGTACATGTAGCATTAGGAACTTTTCCATATACATTTGTCTAAAATTGTATATTATAATAGATTTTATATGAAAATACGTATGAGCTGTTTCTATAACATAGAATTTTAATTTAAGGATGAGATAGCTCACTACTACAATTAAGAATTAATTTAATACGTTTTTACGTCTTTTCCTAATTTTCCAGTTTTCTACGTAATAATGTCTATGTTACACGTATATATATATATATATATATATATATATATATATATATATATATATATATATATATAAATATATATATATATATATATATATATATATATATATATATATATATATGTGTGTGTGTGTGTGTAACATAGATATTATTAAGTATATAAATACGTCAGTCAGACTCTGACTGATTGACATGGCCTGAACGGAACGGAAAATTTAATTGTCGACCATCACTGCCCGATGCGGCCGATATGTATATATATATATATATATATATATATATATATATATATATATATATATTCATAATCAGTGTCTTAAAATTACTTTTGTTAATAAAAAAAAGTACATTTTAATATTAAAATTTAAAAGTTTTTTTGAAAATAACAATAGCTTCAAATTTGGCTAGAAGTGTAATTTTCACTTGCTTAAGGGAAAGAAGGCTCTTGGTCAGTAATGACCGCGTTAGCATTGAAGGTTTATGTCAAAATTCCCCGAAATATAATTTGAACCTAGGACTATCGCTGTGTGCGTTTAAGTAAGATCACTTTGATAATTACTTCACTACTGTGCTCTCTTTTAATTCTTTAAATATTTATTTTTATATTATTCACATTCTAATATATATTCTTAACTAAGTACATTTATACTTGGTGTTAACGTCAAAATGTAATGATCCGGTCCGTCAAATGCAGGTATAGCGCGGGACACCGCAAACCTAGTAACCGTTGTTTTGGATAGAAATGAAATATACAATAATAATAATAATTAATTTAAATTATCTTTAGTAGATTGCTGTAGCAATATTTACAAGTTTCTCATAAAAAAGCAGCTTCATGCTTTATCCCGCATAGCAGGGTCAGGGACAACCTAGTGTCAAAACAATCCGTTGCCTGCTTTACATCCGAAACCGAAACTGTGTGCGGAATTCAACGCCGCACTTTGTCTTGCCGTAGCGGATAAATTAAAATATTCTTTTTTATATAATCGAATCTACAACCAACCACGTTTACCGTCAGACGGTGTCCTGCTGTGCCGGGATAGCCTATATAATTTTTCTTATAAAATTAGTTAATAATGAATTCTGAAAGTAGAAAGAATTGTTTTTTTAACACTCTTCTCTCCACCTACACCGCTACATGATCTAAATATTTGAAGTTTAAGAAAAAAAACAAAGAAAAATTAATTAAATAAAACATAATATATGTAACATGACGACTCAGTGTCACTCTGTCTGGCATCGTAGTAGTAACACGATACTGTCGGCGCTCTTGTACTGGTTTCAATATCTTTATCAAAGATAATGACTAATAACTCAACAATAAATAAAATTACTTTAATATATATATATATATATATATATATATATATATATATATATATATATATATATATATATATATATATATATATATATATATATATATGGGGTAGCTATAGGTGATTATTTTTAAATATAAATAAATAGTTGTTTAGTACATATAAAGGTACTATAAATTACTAAACAACTACTTATCTAAGTGAGCAAGGCCGGTCGTGGCACAGTAGGACAGGTCTGACTGTAAACGCGATCGGTTGTGGGTTCCCATTCAGGGGAATGATTATATATAAATTATTATCACTTCCTCGCTCTGGTGAAACAAAGTGCAGCGTCGGGTTTTCCACTCAACACTCAATGCCTCGAGTTCGCTGGAAAGTGAAGTATGGAGTGTCTTAACACTCTTAGTAGAGATACAAATTTAAAAAAAAGCGATAGTTGACTTCTTACTGTCAAAAATAATTTTATATTAGATCTTCAAATAATGTGTAGAAAATTTATTATTATTCCTAATATTTCAAAGCTATATTATTATTCTTTATATATTTATTTAATCGAATAAGCCTTTTGAAAATATTATAACGGTTACTACTAACTTGCTATCAAAATATTGGGTTAGGATTCTGTGCTTGAAATAATGTGAAATATACTTATCTCAGCTTAGAGTGTTTAATGGAGTCGTAATTTGTATAAAAAAAATCTTTAAAAACTACTTTCCCAGCCCTTAGACAGCGTTTAACTGCGGACTTTATCTCCAAACGGCCTTGTATATATGTACATATTATTAGGTTTTTATTTCCCTGGCATGGTACGGAAGTGCGGCGTTGAATACCGTCACTCATCAAGCTCGAAGACACTATGTAGCCCTATCCTTACCTGCCTATCATATCGAAACGCCTGACTAAAAAGCAAAAAATACTAATTATAATTAGGTATATTATTATAAAATATGAATTCACACATTTATTACAGGTAAAAGATGGCATCTACCCAAACTCATTAGATATGCAAAAGCTTGCCAAGAACTTTTATTATTTACCGAGTAACAAAGATTTACACAAGATAGTAGCAAAATTTAAAGTTTGCAATAAAGTTTATAGCACATCTATATATATATATATATATATATATATATATATATATATATATATATATATATATATCTTTAAAAAAACGTATACAAATTTCGAACGCAGCGGGATCCACACTTAGATTAGAAAAAAAAATTTTATACGTTTTTTCAAAGATGTTTTCTAATCCTAAGTGTGGAATAACACTTTAAAAATAGTAAATATATATATATATATATATATATATATATAGGAAATTAAATATAGGAACATGTTATAAGAGACAAACCGCGGCGTTGAGTTTGCCATTCAACGCAGTGTCTTGACTTCGGGCGAAAAACAGCAGTTAGCAGTGTTTAGACACCAGGTTGTCTCTTACCTTAAGCTGAACACTTTATGGAATATCGAATTGTACAAGTTATAAGTAAATATATTTTTAACACATTTTTATTAACTTCACCTATATATCTACCCTATCATTCTTTGTAAAATAAACTTGTAAACGCCAATCTGACCGACTTCGTGCCAACCACTTCATATTACAATATTTTCATGACTTGAACCTGGTGTCTCTGCCAGAACAAGAATAGCCTTAAAATAATTCTAATCGTGTTTCTTTTATTATTATTTTACTTGTTAGTTAATGTACAAACATATACTCAAGCAAAAACACTATAAGCCCCAGTAACTTTTTTATAATCACGTATCACGCGTATTGGATACAAATTATTTGGTATTACGTCACTCTGTTCTGAGGATTGTTTTTATTTGTCTAACTAAATCGATTAAATTAATATATTTTAGATATATGTACTCGCTTTTTTTAGTTTTAAAATTTAATTCTTACCTGTGAATGTGGAACTGGTGAAGATTCTGACTATCTTGGAGCTGACTGGTGGCAAGGACTTCAAGGAGCCGCCGAAAATCAGGTCCACTGTTCTGTCATCCATGGTTACAGCCTATCTGTTGTAAATATTAAACAAAAACGTTAATGAAATAATCAATTCTTTATTGAAAATAATTTGAGTCTTGATTATTTTTATTTTATCACAATATATATATATATATATATATATATATATATATATATATATATATATATATATATATATATATATATAACACCGTAACAATATTATTAAATATTTTGATGAATGATTTTTCCTCAAACAAACTTAAACAAGGACCTGCTCCTAAAGAGGACTCCACTATTCTTCTAAGAAGCTTTTAATTTGCTTTTCCTAAATTTTTTTATCCCGCACTCCGTACTTTGCTTTCCACCGAATTCGAGACATTGCGTGTTGAGTGGCGGAACTCAACCCCGCACTTTGTCTTCTACCAGAGCGAGGAAGTGAAAATAAATTAAATATAATCGCTCCCCCCGAGTGGGGATCGAACCCACAACCGACCGCGTTTACAGTCAGACGCTGTCCCACTGCGCCACGACTGGCCTCTTTTCCTATATTCTTGCAGTAAAAAATCGTAACAAGTATAGAAAATGTTTTGAAAAGTTCATGGACGCCATAAATCTAAGGTTTAAATAAAGACTCTTTAATAAAATATATATTTTAACTCCTAATTCGTTCGTTCTTTCGTGTTCCGACGTTATTCCAGAGATCCGGGTTCAAATCGTGCAACATTGAAAATTTCTAGTAAATCGCAATGTACTGTATTTACTTTGTTCCAGTCGATAGGAACAGCATGGGTTAATTAGAAAATAACCTACCTAACAAATTGCGTTTAATCACGACACAGGCCAATTACACTAAAAGGTTGCTTATCAAATTTATAGACAAAGGCTATCACGTTGTCCGTGAAACTATCTGTAAGCTGGTAAGCCGAAAATACTATCAGTTTATTAAATAACATGGCTTTCTATTTATACAGATACAAGTATATGAAATTATATAAACAGTTATACCTATTTCAAATGTATTATTCTCACTAATAATTTTTTTTAGCTTCACTAGGTACCTTCTGTCTACCTTGCTATCCCGCATAGCAAGGTAGACAGAAAGTACCCCGTATCAAGACACTTCGTACTTCGCTTTCGAGACATTGCGTGTTGAGTAGTGGAACTCAACGCCACACTTTGTCTTTATCACAGCGAGGAAGTCAAAATAATTTAATCACTGCCCCGAGTGGGAATCGAACCCACAATCGATCGCGTTTACAGTCAGACGCTGTCCAACTGTGCCACGACCGGCCTTTTAAATTAAAATTGATTATATTAACTAATTAATTAATTAAATATAAATATATAATATATTGTATACAGTGTGTCCCAATAAGGATAATAGGATTTTGATAGCTCACAGCCGCCATCTTGGTTGTTTAACATTTGAGATTTGTATTGTTTTGTATTTAGTAATGTTTGCCATTTATTCATGAATAAATTCACGTTACCTCAACGTTTGAAAATCGTCCAAATTTTCTATCAAAATTCGAGAAGTATTGTCTCTACTCAAAGAGCATTTCGTGCTAAATATGGTCGTCATGGTGCACCGTCTGAGCTCGCTATACGTCGCATAATCCAAAAACTGGAAAGTGAATATTCTTTGCACGATAGTAGACCACCAACACGACAACGGACAGGTCGTAGTGAAGAAAATATTGCTGCCGTATCAGCCAGTGTCGAAGAAAATCAAAATGTTTCCGTTCCACGACGTGCACAAGAATTGGGCTTATCCAAAATGACAACCTGGCGAATTTTACGTATGGATCTTGGCCTACATGCATACAAGATTGTGTTGGCACAAGAACTTAAGCCAGCAGACTATCGATTACGTCGTGAATTTGCTGATTGGGCGCGTGAATTGATGGAAATGGACACCGAATTTCATAGGAAAATCATCTTTTCAGATGAGGCTCACCTTTGGCTCAATGGTTATGTGAACAAACAGAATTGTCGTTACTGGAGTGAGTCAAATCCAATAATGTTTCATGAAATACCATTACATCCTGAAAAATTGACTGTTTGGTGCGGATTATGGTACGGTGGAATCATTGGCCCGTACTTTTTCAAAAACGACGAAGGCCGTACTGTTACTGTCAATGGCGACCGTTATCGTGACATGTTGAACGACTTTTTTTCCCTGAAGTGTATGAAATCGATGCGGACGACATTTGTTTTCAACAAGATGGTGCAACATGCCACACTGCGATCGTCACAATGGATTTATTGCGTGATAAGTTTGGTGAGTCGGTTATTTCTTGCAACGGTCCTCATAATTAGCCACTAATATCATGCGATTTAACACCCTTAGACTATTGTTTGTGGGGGTATGTTAAATCTCAAGTGTATGCCAATAAACGAGCTACGATTCAAGACCTTGAAATCAGTCCATACCAGCCGAAATGCTGCACCGACTCATCGAAAATTGGACCGATCGTATTCATCAGTGCAAAAAAGGTCGTGGCGGTCATTTGAACGATATTTTGTTTAAATTATAAATAACATAAAATTTCCTATCTAATAAAGTCATTGAGCACGAAATTCAAACATATATTACATGTTTTATTTCAATTTCAAAACATATTGTTTTATATTGTGAAACCCCATATTAAAATATATTATGTATTATTTGAATAAAATTATTTGACTTTGACCATAGCATTCGCAGCGCATAAGAGCGCATGTGTGTATTAGTACAAGTTACATTATAATATATAGAGTAGTTATTTAAACCTTTAGGTTAGGAACTAAGTAAGGGAACTAATTTTAAATCTTGTACTCTCTTAGGGAACACATAGAGAGAGTAGGGTCTCTATAAATCTTATGAGGTATGGATCTGTGTCCGTAGAGTGTAAATAATAACAGTAATTAAAAAACATGCAATGCCTAACAGGAGCCGTTGAAAACAGTTTGTACGTTCTAGATTTGTATCTACACATAACCATAATGTACTAAAGATTGAAGGGCCAACAATACAGAGATAGATAGATAGGTTTTTAGTTTTTTTCCTTGATTTTTTTTATTTTGGTGCTCCTTGTATAGACACGTAATAAATGCTAAAAATTTACTCTATTGTCATTGGGGACAAACACGTATACAAATTTTCAAATAAATCAAATTACAAGAACTGGGTCAACATAACGCTATTACATTTTATATTTCATAAATCCTATAATAAAATTTGCCAATGATTTTTTATTCAAAACCCTTTTTTGACATCTACCGATATGACACACACACATATATATATATATATATATATATATATATATATATATATATATATATATATATATATATAAATATATATATATATATATATATATATATATATATATATATATATATATATATATAATTAAATGTTATAATTTTCTATATATAGATCCTTTCCTGTGTAATAAAAATAGAAACAAGTTTTTTCCTCGAAATTGGCGGAAAGAGGAATGCATAGTGTCTTGACACTAGGCGCTTCGTACCCTACTATGAGATATAAGACCGTGAGGCTAAATAAGACTCACGTTTTTATTCCAAATAACAGGATAGATAGAAAATATCTAGTGTGAAGACACTCCGTAATCTCTTTCCGCCATTTGGCTGAATTTGTGGCATTGCATGTTGAATGGCGGAACTCAACGCCACACTTTGTACTACCAGAGTGAGAAAATGAAAATAATTTAAATGTAATTATTTCCCCGAGTGTAGATTGAACCCACAACCGATCGCATTTACAAAATATGAACATATACATAGATTTCTCATTACCATTAAGTGATAGCTAATCAGCCCTACGAAACTGCCATAATCCCCATATCAAACGTAACATCAATATTAATAACTTCAAGTAGTTGTATGATAAACGTTAAAATTTATTACATCGTGTACGCAACCACGAGTTATCTCTGTCAAGGACTTGGTAAAGTTTGCATGAAACTGCATAAATCGATAATGCCTAGCTTTCGATGTAGGTGGAGCTTTTGTACAAAGTGTTTATTATTATATATTATATTTTTGGTAACTATAATCTATTTAGGACGGTCTAGGAGCCTATCCCTGGACGGAGTGGTTATGAGCTTTTTTATCCCATGCGGGGTTGTCAGAAAGGAAGGTCCCTGCCTACCTCTTTCGTCTCGTTCACAGTCATCACCCTCTTCGTACATTCCCTTACATGGTCCTCATGCTTTTTACGTGATGTCCAGTATCAATGGTACTGTGTTTTCGAAGGTCAACCAAGGTCTCACCTAATCACTCGTACCGATCACCTTTGAAGTTAGGAGTTTATGTTCTATAAGAACTTATACTTATATAGCTGTTATGAAACTTTTCAGTTACACTTTGGGTGGATAAGACGCTACACCCTGTATTAAAAAGCTGAAATTTCACATATTCTTTGACATATAATTTGACAATGACATATGCTTTGGACATATCCTTTGGGGAGAGCGAGAAAAATATAGTTTATTCAGATTTAAACGTTATTAATTTACAGTATTTTCTTATATTGTCAGCCTTTTTTGCAACTATTTTGTACTAGATAGAAACTAATGCCTGTTTTGTGTAGACTAACTGAAAAAACACAAATTTTTCTTTTTTCTGTCAGAATTAAAAACATACTGTGTTAAGTTGCGGGACTTAACTTGATGTTTTGAGCCTCAATACAGTGAAATACAACTAACTGTAATATAATTCCTGCATATAAGAACTGACACACCCATCGTCCGGTCCACAACTACTGCGCCACGGTGGCCTAACAATATTTTTTTTATATTTCTTTATATTTATAATATAAAATACCAACTATTAGTGGCACAGCGACTGATTGTAAACTGGATCGGTAGTTCGATTCCATTGCCAGGGAATGAGTATTTTTAAAATTATTTTTATTTCTTCTCTCCCTCCCCTTTTTGCCTCTGGTAAGACAAAACGTGGAGTAGAGTTCCAACACCCAACTGGTAATGTCTCGAATTCGGCGGAAAATTGAGTGGTAATGGGAAAACAAAGTGTCTTGAAACTAGATATTTCAAGTCAACCCGTCTATACGGGATAAAAGCGTGTAACTATACACTATATTGTTGTTTAAATATTATTAACTCTCGCTTCCGGAGGAAGTACTAGAGTTTAATAAAAAAAAGTTACATTTTTCCCAAAATCTGTACGCAAAAGCCATGTATATCGATTTGTGTGTATCGGAATAGGGGCGTCGAGTGTGGTCTGGTTCAGTCCACTCTGACGTCGCAGTCACTCAATGTTGGGTTTTTTTTTATTTTACAGCAAAAGAACTGACGGCTTGGTGGTGGGATGTGTTCGCACTCGTAAAGCGAACACTACTGTCTAAAATAGTTAGGTTATATCGATTTGTACGATATATTGAATATGTGTTTGATTTTCGTGATTTTTACACATTGTAAATTAAACTATTTTAAACAGACTAATCAGGTATATTTTGGTATTCGAATATATTTTTTAAAGACATATAATTTTTGAAAACCTACTAACATAATTATATATTTTTACAATGATAAATATAATTTTATTAACAAGTAAAGTACTTACTTTCATGGAAAATAAACCAAATGACAATGTACATAAGTTGAAGGCCGAGAAAATCGTTTGAGGCGCCTTAATGGCTATCCGCTGGCAAGTAACAAATGCCTGTTATGTATTGATTTAAAACACCTTTTGGTTTGATTTTTATTTTCGCTTCTTGCACATAGCCAGAACTAGGAATCGAGTGTTAAAACACTCCGTTATACAGGTTAAGTTTATTTGCTTATAATACGGAAATGAAAATATTTTATAAATTATAATATTCTTTCTTTGAAACTTATAGTCAATATAATGCGTTTATTGCTTTCCATCTGAATTCGATATATTGCGAGTAGAGTGGCGGAACTTAACGCCGCTCTTTTTCTTAGCAGAGTGGGGTGGTGAAAATATAATCATTCCCTCGAGTGCTTTACCATCGTATTTGTATTTATATTAATTTATTTTAAAATATTTTAATGAAAATTCCACAAGATAATTAATTTGCAATAACAACGCCTCGCTAAAATCTTAATAAAGCAACCATGAAAATAAATTTCAAATATAATCGTTCCCGCGAGTGGGAATTGATCACACAACCAATTGCGTTTAACGTCGAACAGTTTTACACTGCACCACGATGGTTTCAGAGGCCAAGTAGACAAAGAGTGTATTGATATTAGGTTCCTGGCTACCTTGCTTTGCGGGATAAAGCGTGAACCTGTTTTCACCGACTGGACTTTCAGCCCTTTTACTTTGGTTCCTATGCTAAGTGATACGTGAAACTTTTGACTGTCTTTTACAGAAATTTACAGTCAGACGCTGTCTGACGCGATTGGTTGTGGGTTCGATTCCAACTCAGAGGAGTGATTATATTTAAATTATTTTCTCTTATGCGGCGTTGAGTTCTACCATTCAACACGCAATGTCTCGAATTCGGTGGAAAACGAAAAACGGAGTGTCTTGACACTAGGTACTTTCTGTCTACTCTGCTATGCGAGATAAAAAGTGTGAAGAAATTATACAAACGAAAAGTTATGATTGATTTAAAAATATTCATCATATACTTTTGGGAATTTTGATTTGATTTGATTTGATTGATTTAAACAGTTTCTTGGCCGGTCGTGACTTAGTGGGACAGCGTCTGACTGTAAACGCGATCGATTGTGGGTTCAATCATCACTCGTGAGGATTGGTTATAACTAAAATATTATCATTTTCTCGCTCTGGTAAGACAAAGCGCGGCGTTGAGTTCCGCCACTCAGTACGCAATGTCTTGACATTAGGTACTTCCTGTCTACCTTGCTATGCGAGATAAAAAGAAGCGCAAAGCCAAACAATTCCCTAAAGGTAAATAACTTAATTCAATATACTCTAATAATCAATATTTATTGTAGTATTATGGCCAAATTATAGAAAATTATCCTGAATTTAAATTTAAATGTCATTATAATGATAAACTATAATATTGTAATGTTTCATCGAGAACGGTTCAGTAATTTTAGCTTGAAACAGTAAGAAATTAATATTAATTCGTGGAGACGAATTCCCACATTTATTATATCCAAAGCTTCCAAGCCATATAATATCAATATAAATAAATAATTCAGTTTCATAATGTCCTACATGAGAACTTTAATTGGTGAAAGAGAAAGTTATACATTCGCTATACGAGTGAAAGAGACGACAAATAAGGCATAAGAAAACTTACCTGCGCTACTTTACTAAGGCTCAATCAATAATGCACTAGGTAATGTTAAGGTCAGTATTGATTTGTTTAAATTATATGAAAATACGGAAAGAAAAGCAGAGAGATAGGTTCAAATCTCTCCGTTTTTCCCTTTCAACTAAATTTAAAGTTAATACTCGATGAGTTTACGCAGAGTGTTTTTTTTTTTCACGGTAGACAGAAAGAATAACGTCTGACTCTCTGTACATTGCGTGTTGAGTGGCGGAACTTAACTCCGCGCTTTGTTTTACCACAGCGAAAAAATGAAATAATTTAAATATCGCACGCAATAACTCGCCCTAGTGGAAATCGAACCAACAACCTATCCCGTTTACAGTTAGACACCGTCCCACTGCACCACGACCAGCCTCTATTATATAGTCATAATTATTATTGTACACAATACCACTGTAACACACAGAATAATAAAAAAATCACCTGCACGTCTAAGTTTGGTATGGTGGGTACAAATCTCTATTAAACCAATGGATCACTAACATTGAAGAAACGAAGCACGTGTATTCACTATCTATTATTGGATGCTACTGATTTAGGAGATATATTAGAGCTGTTATTGTGTTGCTTGGTTACGGCTGATATGATATCGTTCGCGGTTTTCTATGAAGTGCTGATTATGCATAAGGCAATGTACACATCGTGTAATAGAATAAATTGAGTGAAATAAGTGGAATGAAGCTGGTCGTGGCGTAGTGGGACAGCGTCTGACTGTAAACGCGATCGGTTGTGGGTTCGATCCTCACTCGGGGGAGTGATTATATTTAATTCATTTTCACATCCTCGCACTGGTAAAAGATAAAGTACGGCGTTGAAATCCACCACTCAACACGCAATGTCTCGAATTCGGTGGAAAGAGAAGTACGGAGTGTGTTGACACTAGGTCTACCCTGCTATGGGGGATAAATAAAAATAAGAGTCAAGTTCAATAACAAAAATAAACGTGGTTGTCAATAATTAGATATACAAATGAGTGCTAAGTTCTGTGTATTATCTTCATGTATAAGGAACATAGTATGCGTGTTAAATTGCGTAACTTAACGCAGTACAATAGTCAATTATTGTTAATATACAGTTTGTTCCAATCTTTACATTTAGACGCATTGACACCGCCTGGTACCATTATATTTTAGAGCTTACGTAAGCTCTACATTTCTAGTGAACTTTAATATAGGAGTAGGTTTTACTGCGTATTATAAACAAATTAATATTAATAACTTTTGTAAAGCCTAACCAGTGATTTATGAAATTAAGCAATCTATTAGCGTGATATCTGTTTAATTTTATAGGTCTATTGCAAAACTTAGTTAAGCGGCTTCACGCTTTATCGTATATAAAAGCATAAATAGAGCGAAGTACGGAGTGTCTTGACACTAGGCACTTTCTGTCTACCCTGCTATGCGGGATAAAAGCGTGAAACTAAAAATAAATAAATAAATAAATAGAGAAAACTTAGGATTAAGTCAACTCGTTTTTCATTTTTTAGACATTACGTGAGACATTGAGAGTGGATCTTAACGCCGTACTTTGCCTTACAATGAGAAGTTATAAATATACAACAAATATAACTTCTCGTTGGAAAATTTTCATTTGAAAAAATGGGATTCAAACAGTCAGTTAGTCTCATTTAATAATTATAGTATAATGAAGTACTTAAGTTTTAGCTACACGTTTGTATTCCACATAGTAAAGTAGATAGGAAGTACATAGTGTCAAGACACTTCGTACTCCTATTTCCACCGAATTCATTTGAGCGTTAAGTGGACTAACTCAACGCCGCGCCTTATCTTACCACAGTGAAGAAATAAACTTAATTTAAATATAATTCATTCATTTTCGTATTTTTATTGTATTAATTTCTCAAAAATTGTAATTAAAATTCGATATTATACTTAATTTACATCCCCATCCTCAACGGCAATAGAGGACACTCTACAAGTACATTTACAAAATCGAATAATGAACATTGGCACGTGTGAAATTTTAAAGTAGGTTAGCGTCTTTTGTGTTAAGGACTCGTATTGTACGTAATAATTAAATTTTTGTATGAAATATTGGCTAAGGCTGTACTGTTCAAATTATGGCAGAAAAATGTATGAAAAGCGCTACTTTCATGATATGATTATGGATAGAGTGATTGGATTTCTGAAATGCTTATAATCAAAATATGATTTTATTTCTCCACTCTGGTAAGATAAAACACGGAGTTGAGTTCGCCACTCACTCGATTTCGGGCGGTAAGCAATCAACGGAGTGTCTTGACACTAGATTGTCCCTAACTATCCTGCTATGCGTGATTATATAAGTGATATAAGAAAGAGTTAAAAAATTTTTAAACATTATATATCTACAAGAATAATCGTTTTTTTATTTAATTTCATTTTTTAAAGCTATCATGGCTAGTTAGACAGCGTTTGACTGTTAACCACGGCGTTGTGTACCGCCATTCAACACGTAAGGTCTCGTGGAAAAAGTGTCATGGCACTAGCTTCCTTTTATTTGTTCTACTATTTGGCAAAAGGAAAAAATACAGATTTATTATTTTATTCAAGGTTTTTGCAATATCTCAAAGCTGCTTTATTATTTTTATAATAAAATATATCTAATCAATTTTGATTAGTTTTAGACACCGCGATATCGCTCTAGTGATTTAGTGCTAAGACATAAAAGTCAATGGAAATTTTCAATTGAAAAGTCATAGTTTGGATGTTGCCAAGGACACTCGTATAAAACCTTTTCCAATATCTTTTCAAGTGGCATTACCGAAATACGTTTAAAGCTGTAGATATTTAGTATCTAGAAATATATTTTTTCATGATTTTATTGTTATTTTAAAATATCCCTTTATTAAAAAAATAGGGAATTTTAAGCCAAAAATTTCTTACATAAATCTAAATACAGTTTTCTATACTACTATAGATATAGCAGCAGTAAGTCAGCCAGTACATTGTATTGAGCTATTAAAGTAATATTTTGGCAAACAATGTAATACTATAGTACACACTTTATAATCTGTAACGATAATAAGGGGCATGAAAAGCAATCCATTAGTAAGAGTGTATGCAGGCCGCACCTTACGCTGGGCGTAGTCTTTCTTGTGTGGTGTAAGTTGTAAACAGAAGCGGAAATGGATACATGCAATGGAAAGGATTTAAGGTTAATTATTAACCTCAGTAAGTAATGAGATTGTATCATTTTGGCATAGTAGGATAAAGCCTGACTGTGGAGTGAAAATTTAGAGCGAGGTATCTCAGCAGTATGTTCTGACTGCCCAACCTACTATATTTGAAGGACGCGTTGCCTTAAAAAAATAGTATAATATAATATTTAAAATCATTATTTTTTTATTAATCATATTTTTATTGAATCTCTGTAGAGAGATTTACACAATGCTTAGAAAGAGAGACTGCTAGTTATTCAACATATTAATATTTTTAACGTTTTATTCTACATTTACCAAATAATGTACAACGAGGTTTCTTTTTAAAGGGTTTCCAAGGGATACAGGTTCAAATTTTCCTGAGTCTTATTGTATTTTAAAGTTTGCTTAGTGTGTAATCAACATACGCACTTCAATTTGTAATAAATATTATATATATTCTTGTTGTGGTAATTTGAAATTGCAAGTTTTAAATAGATATAATAAAATTTATTACAAGAAGTTAATAAAAAAACTTTCTATCACACAAATTTAATAAAAAAAGTAAACATATTACTTATATTTCATTGATTTTATTTTTTATTTACGTACCTTAAATCTATTATTAAAATTTACATAGTAATAAATGCCTCTTTAATTCTCTGAATATCAATGAATATATAACAAATAAAAAAATATAATATATTCTTAACTTTTCATAAACACGCTTTATCTCAAAACTTACACCAAACATCAGCGGAAGCGCGTCTATTTTTGTATCGATTCCTACCTGCTTTTCCACGATTAGACCAGCCATAAACTCAGTTCCGGTGGCAACTCCCACCACAGTTACAGCTTGCAGTTAACACTAAAATACTTGTAATTTCAGCTTTACACTACTTTGTAAGTTTTAATAATAGTCGTTTTTGTGACATCCGCTTGAAGCATGACGTGTAGGCATATTTGTACATTTTTTTTTGCAAAAATATGAATTATATTTTCATGTTCTTAAAGAAAAGAGTCATAAAGTGGGTCTTAATATTTAGAACCAGCAGTCAAAGTCACTATTTGAGTCTAATAAAACGTAAAAGTGTTTTTTAAAGACAATAGACATGAGGTTTTAAGCCAACGAAAGTATGAAAATACATAATATTTTAGTAGAAGTATCCCATTATGGCGTGCTCGTGCTAATAAGATTCGATTTTGCATTACAATGATTAACAGTTAGTAAGCTTTCAAATAAACCATGATCGTTCTATAGAAAAAGGATTTCGTAGCGGACATCCGGATTTTTGTGGAAAGACCCAACAATTAATGTGATGTTTAAAACGTAATACAATACCGTTTTCTAAGGAAATTTAATTAAGATCTACGAAAATTCCAAAACCATTACTTATAGAAATACGTCGATGACGTCAGTTAGGTGTATTTCGAATAACTGAACTAACTAGAGTTTAGTTACCAGTTTTCCTAGGCGAAAATTTTGGGGAACTGTTTGAGGACTGTTGCGCTAGGAGGTTCATTTTTTTAACTCTCCTTCCACGTACATGCCGATACTGGTATATCGCAGATACCAGTGGATATCGTAGATATCGTGGGCACCAGAGAAGAAGAATATTTAGAGAAGATCATCGTCGCCCGTCTTTGAAAGGCTCGGAGCGACTTCAGGGCTCAGACTTCAGGCTTGTTCAACCATCGACGCCTTAACCCTAATGTCTCGTCGTGTTTTCCTCGTCTCCTCGTATCGTTGGACGTGGCCAACGCCTTTAAAACCCACCGTTTGAGACACTGAAAGAGGCTCTCTAATACCCCAGAGGGATTCCATACCTCCGGCGATTGCTAGACGACTATTTTTAGGATAGAGTAATCCTATAGATTGGATGACATTTCACACGAGTCGTTAATGGCTTTTGCATTGCCGTTTACTCTGTAATTTACCGTATCTACCGCATTAAGGCTCCAGACTTGATAATCATGCCTTAAATTTTGCGCCATCTATTCCATGGCCTGAGAGAGGCTACTCTATACGCTCACCGAAACCTGGTGGAGGTACAATCTTGAAACAAGTATTTTAATTTTACCCTGCACCCACCTACAACTTTCTAGCTTAGAGATTAAATTATGGGAGAATCACGGTGATCCTTCTGCAAATCAGATCGAAACTACGCGTGCTCTGGACGAAACCCCGGATCACCCTGAAGGCATCCGCGGCCTAAAATAAATAGATGATCACTGAACGACACGTCCTAATGGTATACGCGATCCTTTGAGTTGCCGTTGGACTTTAGAGGTTACATATACCAGGTATTCATCAGTGAACCTGGTCACAAAAGCAACTCTAAGTTTCTTTCATATATACCTACTTTAGTACCTTAGTGAAATATCGAAACGATCACCATTCATGACGTTTTCGATTTTTGACCAATTAAGTAACATTTTCACTATTTACTCGCATAATATATTATAGCAACATGAATTGACATAGAGAACGTAGTATCAATGCATTGAGTTCTTCACTTTTCGCCCACATTTCAGACATTCCTTTAATCGAATCCATGACCAACGCGCTTACAGTCAGACGCTGTCCCACAGCACCGTAATGGTGTCATGTTTTATTTATTCCAATTTCCTTAACACCCTCAATGTTATGTCTAACCTCATATTCACGTTTATACGAGAAACGTTAATTAGCTAATATTATTTTAACAGCTTCGTAACGAATATTGCTGTTCAGTTTATTAAGTGCTAAATAACTTTTAAACTATTCGCAATTAATTTCGTAATTAAACTAAGCTATAAATAAACAAGTGTTTAATATGTTTGGATATGGTTGAATTATTTATTTACTTATTTTTAATGCCTTTTTAAAAGTATCCAGATATCCTACTACCTATAAAATGTGGTTTACATTTATGATTGGAAAATAATTATACGAATTTTTCAATGTTTTCTCATCAATAAATATGATAATAACAAAAAAAATAGTAACAATAAGAATTTCGACAATGCCGGATGTAGATCGCATGGCTTAGCAGCCAAAACACATGCGCGGTTTTCAAAAGCCGCGGGTTCGAATCCCGCTACGTTTAGTTTTTATGGGTTTGTTAAAGACATATCCAGGTTGAACAATATGATTTGAACCCGTGCCCCATGAATACGATTCAAGCATTCCGATCGCTAAGTAATGAATGCGTTATTCAAAGATTAGATTGCTTTTTGGCTGAAATAAGAGATTTTCGGAAAATAAAATATTTATTATTAACTAATGCACTTACTTTCTTAATTACTTTACATTTTATGATTAATTTTAGAAACATTTTTGAAAAAAATTATAAACATTTTTGAAAAAAATTAAAATTATAAACAGTTTGAACGCGTTGGTATTCGAACCCGCGCCTCTTGGAAACTGTCCAAGCGCTCTGACCGTTGCGTTCAAATTAAAAAAAAACACTTTAAAAATAGTAAAACATCATACTTTTAAATTTATATATAACTTAAATAATGGTTTTAAAAGCCAAGTTATTTTTAAATTATTTAAAAAAGCGTACATTTATTTAATTTTTACATAAACAATTACGTTACATAAAAACAATTCCGTTATATTACAATGTATGAACTTTATCCCTAATCTCTCTCTTGAAATAATTATCAAAATTACTACTTACTTTAATTTTTGTATTAGAAAACGTAAATTTCGCGTTTTGTTCATTTTGTATCACTTACTATTTATTACTTTGAATTGTATTTATTTAACTAAGGTAAATTTAAAAGGTTAATACATGCATTACGCTAAGCAGAGGTCAATTTGAATTGGTAGCCTTATAGCTAGAGACTAGGCAAACTTAGTTGCCAGAACTCAGGCCAGGATTTGGTATAAAGAAATGAAATGACTTGACTCCAAATGAAGGAGGTAAGGAATAAAGGAATAACAAGACAAGCATATAAAAGTGATATAAATAAGTTATTTTTTTGCTAATATAAAAAAAAATATTTCAATCAATAAATATTAAAGTTAAAATAGATGATTTTTTTTTGTTTTAGCTTCACGCTTTTATCCCGCATAGCAGGGTAGACAGAAAGTACCTAGTGTCAAGACACTCCGTACTTCACTTTCCATCGAATTCGAGACATTGCGTGTTGAGTGGTGGAACTCAACGCCGCTCTTTGTCTTTACCAGAGCGGGGAAATGAAAATAATTTAAATATAATCACTCCCCCGAGTGGGGATCGAACTCACAACCGGTCGCGTTTACAGTTAGACGCTGTTACACTGTGCCACGACCGGCCTGAATAATTAAATATTAAATAGATAATTAAATATTTCTATATTGCGGATTTATAATATTACAATTAGTTCACATCCTGAATATTAATTTTTGTTGCGGACGTACTTGGTACAGTCGGTGCCAGAGTAAAGTAACAATTATATTTTAATTATATCTATATAGTTTTGAATTCTAAGATATTATAGAATTCAATACATGAATTCAAAATGTATGTTTGGATACGTAAAGTAGTTATTGTTTAGTTTTTTTACTTATCGCGTTTCATTGAAATATATTTTAAGCCTGGTCGTGGGACAGCGCCTGACTGTAAACGCGTTGGGTGATGGGCTTGATTCCTACTCGGAGATTTAAATTATTTCCACTTCCTCGCTCTAATAAGGTAAAGCGTGGCGTTGAGTTCCACCACTCAAGAATCAATGTCTCGAATTAAGCGGAAAGTGGAGTATGGTGTCTGGACAATAGGTACTTTCTGTTTTAATGAAACTATTTTAAACGGATTAATCGCGTATATTTTGGTATTAGAAACTACATTTTTGGAAACCTGACGTTTTGAGTAATTTACAGTAATCTGCTGTAAAGTGTTCGAAACGTCAAATTATCATCATCATACACAATTTAAAAATAACAGTCTGTCATCAAAAACATCCCTATTCCAGCAAAATAAAAAAACACACAAAATATATTTGTAATACAACTAAGTCAATAACGTCGACACTTAAAACTCATTTCGAATGACAAATGGTCGGCGACAAGAATAAGGCTACATTGAAAACGTAGGTGTGTACTGAACATGGTTGCTTAGACCGTGATTGATTAATGAATGTTAAACGTGAGAACTTACCTTTACAACAGATCTGAACGAAGGTTGCCAAAGATATTAATGATAATATGGCCAAGCTAATAGGTGTGCAAATTGTGAAATTGTGTTTTTTTTCCTTAAAAAACGTATTTACAAAAAGCCTTCGTGGGAAAATGCTTGAATTTCAACCCCACACTAAGAATAGTATCTACGTATTTATTTAAAACATTTTTTTATAATTAGAGAATCTGTACGCTGTTTTGTTTTGGAATTAGGTAACGTATAGATTTTCTCTCTTCTGTGTAATACAGAAGCCTGAAATAAATATAAAAAAAAATATATTTACATTAGAAATAAAGTATTTTTGAAACTAACAATGGCGACAAGTTGTAAGAATTTTTAATGTCAGTTTATATATATTTATGATGAAAATAAAGATTACTGACATGTTAACTGCTTGAATCATGAATTTATTTAAAGTGATTTTCCAATTTGTAAGTATTACTTCATAATACACAGAACATATCTCGGATTTGCTTATTTAATGATATTTTATCATTGTTACTTTAAGTGTTTGACTAGATATTGCAGTCATGCATACTTCTAGCCTAGCCCTAATGTCCATATAACAAATTATATAATATTTAAAAAAATAAGAGCAAATATTAGATAGTTGACTGACATTATCCATGAAAAATCTCTTTTTACTCGAGTGTCAGAGAATTGAAAAATATATATGAATTAGTTTTTAAACCTATCAGTTAAAATCAGTCGTTATTCAGAAAAGCAAACCGCAAAATATCCGAATCACAAAAACAGATTCAAAATTCAATTACATCAATTATACAATATTTGTGTGACGTTTAAAAAAAAACAGAAAACTAAAAGCTTGTTAGACATGTGATATTAAAAATGAAAATTTTTGTTTTTATACCTTAATATTTTCTAACATCAAATATCTACTATTTTATGTGTATAATCTAGTATATATAAAAAATAAATAGACAGACGGACGGATAGGATATATATAGAAAAGGAATATGCGTCTTTCCACACCGGCCGCGTCGGACAGTGATGGTCCACAATTAAATTTTCCGTTCAGGCCATGTCAGTCATTGCTGATCGACGTTTAATATATTCATAATTAATAACATGAAGTACGTAGTAAATGTATATATATATATATATATATATATATATATATATATATATATATATATATATATATATATATATATATATATATATATATATATATATATATATATATATATATATAGCTAGGATTGTGTTTTTTCAAGCCTAGTTTTTTCAAGTTTAGCCTTTCAAGATTTTCTTATATTAATACATATATAAGTGAAGCAATTAATTATATAAATATATATATATATATATATATATATATATATATATATATATATATATATATATATATATATATATATATAGCTAGGGTTGTGTTTTTTCAAGTTTAGCCTTTCAAGATTTTCTTATATTGATACATATATAAGTGAAGCAATTAAGACCCCGTCAAAATAGATTCCAAATAGGATTTAAGCCTCTATGCTATATGGCCTAAATATGGTGCATTGATACCAGTGGGAGAGAGTCTGACTGTAAACGTGATAGGTTGTAAATTCGATCTCCACTCGGAGGAAAGATTACAATTTCCCCACCTCGGGTAGGACAAAGCGTGGTACTGTTTACCTCCACTCAACACGCCATGTGTCGAATTCAACGGAAATTGAAGTATGGAGTGTGTTGACACTAGGTTATTCCTGTCTACCCTGCTATACAAAATAAAAGAGTTAAGCAAAAAAAAGATACCAGTTCAATTTCACCAATAATTAGTTATTACTGAAAAGTATTTTTTTAATTTCTCAACAGAACTACATTCACTGAGGGTAATAGCTTTATGGTTACTTTATAATTCTTAAGTGCTTGTAAAAATCTATTTTAATATACTGTGTTTTTTTTCACAAATTCACTTGAAATAATAATATTTAGGTAAAGCTAATAAAATTGTGCTAAATAGAAAAAATGAAAATAATTCCAACCATTATTTTAAATACGAGACGTTTAAATTACAAATGGTGGTAATAAACACTGGCAGAAAGATTAATTAATAAGTAAATGAAATTAAACACACGAAAATTTTTACGCTTTTATTCAGCATGGCAGAGTAGACAGAAAGTACCTAATGTCAAGTCACTCCGTACTTCGCTTTCCACCGAAATCAAGATATTGCGTGTTGATTGGTGTAACTCAACGCCGGACTTTATCTTTACCAGGGCGAAGAAGTGAAAATAATTTAAATAGACAGTCAGACGCTGTCCCAATGCTAAAATAATTTTAGATGTTAAGAAACTTGTGAAGTTCTTGGGATGTAACTTTAGGCATTTATTGTATTTCATACAAAAATATACCTTTGGCTTCAGAAAACGTTGCGTTTGTAACGCAGTACAATATAAGTGGATGTATAATGGCACGCTTTTTTTTGTTTCTTTTTTATTTTTTTTAAATTTTATAATACGAATTTATTAAAACAATGCTTATCGTGCTTGTAATTCCTTACTTCCTTTACTATTTAAATATTATTTCACACTTTTTTCAGAAAACGATAATCGTTCAAGCGCTCTGACCGCTAAACCATGCGCTCTAATACCGGCTGCGTTGACATTCTCATACGTTTATTACAACTCATTTACTTTGTTGGTAGAGAGATTTTTACAAATTTTTTCCACCCAAAGATTATTAAGAAATAATCGTTTGACAACAGAGAATACTGCGTATTTTAATATATATATTTAAAGTATTATTCCACACTTAGAATAAAAAACCTTTTTCAAAAGTATAATATTTTTAAACATTTAAGATGTTTTGAGAAAAAAGAAAATTTAATGAGTTTTTCTCCCGCCAAATTTTTTTCGCTTGCAAATAAAACGTAGAAAAAGAAAGAAATTCCATTAACTTTATTTATCAATTATTTTTTCTAATATTAATTTTATTATTAAAAAAAAAGAATTATCTATTAACATAATCTGTAGCCGACTGTACACGTTCAAGGTAACGTCAGCATTCACTCGTGCGCTGAGTGACAAACGCGTATCGCGTTACGAATTACACTACAATACCAATCAGCGTATCGTAACTTAACATAAGCGTGGACCATATTTCTTTAATATTTCACAATATATATATATATATATATATATATATATATATATATATATATATATATATATATATATATATATAATATATATATATATATATATATATATATATATATATATATATATATATATATATATATATATTTGACAATGATTAAATATATTGAGACACATGGCTTGGTTAATATACGCCTAATTATAATCTTGTATTTGCCTAAGATACTTTTATTTCGGACTTTTAGCACAAAATGCGGCGTTGAGTTCCGCATCATTTTATCTTATCATGATGAAATCGTACATAAACCATGTCAATAGTATGTTATTTCAAATTTTATATTAATATACAAATTGAATATAAACGTAAGCCTCTTAAAATTTATTATCCAGAATTATATTAATTCAAGTATCTGAGAAAATATATACTTATTAAAACACATGGCTTGATTTATATGCTTAATAATAATCTTGTATTTGCCCAAGTTACTTCCATTTTGGACCTTTAAGACAAATGCGGCGTTAAGTTCCGCAGCATATTACTAAAAGATTCTCCTACTTATCTAGCATAATATGATAGAAACTTTTATTTAAAAAATATCAGTAATATGTCCTTATTATAATTTTTATAGGCCGGTGGTGTCGCAGTGGGACAGCGTCTGACTGTAGACGCAATTGCTTGTGGGTTCGATCCCCGCTCAGGGAGTGATTATATTTAAATTATTTTCACTTCCTCGTCTAGAAATCGGTGGAAAGCGGAGTACGGAGTGTCTTGACACTAGGTACTTTATGTCTACCCTGCTATGCTGGATAAAAGCGTGAAGCTAAAAATATATATATAATTTTTATATGAATATGAAAGCTTCTTAAAATTTATTATCCAGAATTCTATTAACTCAAGTATCTGAGAAAACTTTTAATGTTATAAAACAAATTCAGTATTAGCTTGGAAATGGATAATTTATTCGTATGGCAGGGATCATTTAAATTTCAATAAAGTATTTAAAAGATCAGAATTGACCGCTCAATATACCAATGAATATAATTATTAAGACCTTTCGTGTTTATATGTATATATATATATACATATAAACACGTATATATATATATATATATTAAACTACTTTAAGCGGATTAAATTCAATGTATTGAACACTTTCCAGTAGTAGTAGTAGTAAAAATCTCTAGAGAGAAAGTAGTTTGCCTGTGACTTCTATTTTGAAATACGAATTTGTATTGTAATCGATAATTATTTCTTAGCTTCACGCTTCTTATTCCTCATAGCTGGATAGACAGAAAGTACTTAGTGTCAAAACACTCCGTACTTCACTTTCCACCTAATTCGAGACATTGCGTGCTGAGTGGTGGCACTCTATGCCGCTCTTTGTTATACCAGATCGAGGAAGTGAAAATTATTTTTAATATAATCATTCCCCCGAATGGGGATCGAACCCACAACCAGTCGCGTTTACAGTCAGACGCTGTGCCACAGCGCCACGACCGACTTTAATAATAGTAATCGGTAATCGATAATTGATTGCCTAAATTAAACTGCCATCTCCACAATTTTTATCTAATAACATATTAGAAATATATTGGTAAGAATTTAAATACATAATCTTTACGCTTGAGATAATATATTCCAACTGCTATACAATTTTCTTTTTCGTCTAAACAGGCAATATAAGGCGTGGCCTTATTTATATATACTACATAATGGTCATATTCAAAATATATTTTTTAATTCAAATGGGTTATTACAAGAATAGTTGTTACAACAACATCAATAATGGCAGGCCTATAAAATGTTACCAGCTATTCGGAAGGCAGTTCTATTGAGTAGTTCTACTAAAAACATAACAGTTATTCTTTTAAAAACTTTAGGCTTTTAGAATGAAATAATATAACATAGTTTATTTAAGTATAATTTATATTTATAAATATATAAGAGGCCATCGTAGCACAATGAATAAACTCTCACTGTAAACGTGATTGGTTGCAGGTTCATATCCACTCGGAGGCATGATTATATTTCAAATTTATTTCATTTCTTTCCTTTAGTTAGACTAAGTGCGGCGCTGAGTTCACCACTAAACACGCAAATTCACTATTGCAGCTGGAAAGCAGTTAACAGAGTGTCTTGACTCTAGGTTCTCTGAACCCTTCACTGTGGGGTAAAGCGTCAAGCGGCTTTTTTAGTGTCTATCTATTCAAAAAATGTAGAAGTTACTATTAATAATATACATATACGCCACTTTACATATACATACAACTGTTCATACATACATACATAAAAAAAATATATGTATGAGTAAAAAAAAATATTTAACAAAAAAAATCTTATTATTATTTTAAACTTATTTTTATTCAAACCAACACAGAACTAAATAACATTGATAGTTAATATTTCGTGTCACGGATGTAGAGCACTGTACCGGCGCGATGCTGATCAGACGTGACGGTGCGCGTGCGCATTGTTAGTCGAATAACTGATTTATTACTTAGAATTAAACGTGCATTACTGAACGAGACAGGTGTATTTTGTATTTGTTATTGTTAAACTAGTTTTGGGGCTTAAAAATAGAATAACTTTATGCTTCTATTTCGATGTATGTCGAAGTCCTTATCCATCTCATCTCATGTTTAAAGACCAGGATGGATAAGGACTTTAGGTTATCGCAATGAAATTTTTTTTAGCTTCATGCTTATATATGGTTATATATCAGAGTAGATAGAAAATACCTAGTGTCAAGACACTTCGTACTTCGCTTTCCACCGAATTCGAAACATTGCGTGTTTATTGGCAGAAGTCAACGCCGCACTTAGTTTTTCCAGAGCGAGGAAGTGAAAATTATTTTAATATAATCACTCTTCCGAGTTGGTATCGAACACACAATCCTTTGCGCTTACAGTCAGACGCTGTATCACTGTACCACGACCGACCTCAAGCACTCTGGGCAAAAAAATCTAGATATACAGGTGAATCTAGCTAAACATACTATATACATAATACATCTTTGTTATAATTTTGAAGTTCATGTAATTGCCTTACGCTTCATTCCTCGAAGGATGGTCAGAGAAAATGCAGGCGTCGTCTCGTCCACAGTCATTTGTCTCTTTATATATGCCTTTTAAGGAGGTTTCATGTTTTTAAATTGGGTTCCTAAGAGTTAAAACATCGCTCACATAACTAAAAAAATTAAATCTACATATAACTTCTAATATAAAATTTGAAAAAAAAAAATACAAGTACCAATATAATGTATACATTACATTACAAGTATCCCGATTTTTACTATAAAATCCGTAGATATTTTAAAAAATATCAAAGTATGTATTTCTAACTAGTCTAACGGTAGACCGTTAACAAAGTGCCACCGATATCCACTCAAGTACCGTCGCACAATGGAGCCCGGCCACAAAGAGATCGGGGTTCAATGCACTCCCTGTACTATGAAAGATTCACTGTTTCTAAGAACTAAACGTTTACATGATCTATAATTATTTTTATGTTAAAGTCCAATACATTTTAGAGGATATTTGGTTATAATAAAATAATTCTGAAAGGCTATCGTGGCACAGTGAAATAGTTTTACTGTGAGCACGATAGTTGTGATTTGGATTCCCATTCAAGGGATTGATTATATTTAAATTATGTTCATTTCTCAGTTCTGGTAAGACAAAGTCCGGCGTTTCGGTACCACAAAGCCCGGCGACAATGTCTCGATTTCGACGGTAAAAAGTATAGGAGTACAGGAAATATAAAGTACAGGAACGAGTGTCGTGAATTTCTGACTCTATCTCTCTGATCTCTGTGGAAAAAATGTGAAGCCATAAAAAACAATATTATTAAATGATTTTTAGCTACGCTAAGGTTTAATACAGCCTCGAAGGTTTTTGGAATTTCAATATTTACGTAGTTTTACAAATTGGATATTATATTGTAATTGCACTAACATTTGGTAGTTAAAGCCAGTATGTGATTTTCATAACGGTAATGCAGATTCGATTCCCGCTGAGGTCAGGAATTGCTTGATTTCAATAATTGTGAAATAAATATGACCTCCTGCTATTTTGTTGTTATGCGTGATGTGAGAAATAAGTCAATGCTTTAAAAAAAAATTAGATGCCGGTCGTGGCACAGTGGAACAGCGTCTGACAATAAACACAATTGACTGTGGGTTCGATCCCCACAGCCGATTGCGTTTACTGTCAGACGCTGTCTGAGTAGACGATGGGGGAATGATTATATTTAAATTATTTTCATTTTCCTGGTTCTCGTAAGACAAAGCGCGGCGTTAAATTCCGCTAGTTAACCACGCAATGTTTTGAATTTGACGTAAAGCGGAGGAAAAAGCGTGCAGGTAAAAAATATAAATATAAATCTTATTATATGTTGTAATTTCAAATCAACGCAAGGTGGTTGATTCGAATAACATCTGACTGTTAACGGTTGTAGGTTCGACCCTCTCTTAGGGGAACAGCTTATATTTAAATAAACTGCATTGCCCGTCAAAACGCTATATTGAAGTATTGCCTTGACACTAGGTTCTCTCTAACTAATTTACAATTTTTAAACCATTATTTCACACTTGGGATTAGTAAACTTTTTTAAGTAACCTATAAAATTTAGCAGTATTGAAACCCGCGCCTCTTGGAAACCGTCCAAGCGCTCTGACCGCTCCGTCCGCTAAGCCGTGCGTTCTACGACCAACTGCGTTGTATTTACGTTGTTCACAACTCTATAGAGATTTTTTAAAATCATGGCATGTCTTAGCGGTCAGAGCGCCTGATTCATTTTCAAGAGGCGCGGGTTCGTATCCCGGAGCGTTAAAATTTTGTACGTTTTTTTTTAAATATTCTCTCTTACTACCTCGCTATACGTGAAAATGTATGAGCTCACTCTATATAATTCTCATTATCTAGTACAAATATGTGCAGCTTAAAGCATGCATCCCAATTAAAAGCCAGTTACGCTTAATTAAGCTAAAATTTTGCGTACACGTTTGGTTTAGACGATAATGTATGGCCGTGGCACTTAGCGGATAAGTGGCATCATTCTAAATTCAAAATTATGGACTCTGAAAGCTTGTAAATAGGTCAAATACACTTGTGAAAATCTATTTATTTCCCGGATTTTGTAATAAAAGTACATCTAGTATATAATAATTTGAAAATATAACGGTCAAAGTGTGAAATCAAATTTCTTACTTTTTCTAAATAAAGCAAATAATGGAACATTATGAAATATTCTTGTAATAGCGGAGTACAGAGTGTTTTGACTCTAGATGCTTCATGTGTACAGTGCTATGCGAGTTAAAAGCTTGAAGTTAAAAAACAAACTTTATTTTGTCCGTCTAGTTTCAAAACACTCTGGGAAATGAACTAACTACCACTAGCCATTACCTAGTATTTAAAATACATTTTAAAGATTTTTTTTTCAAATTAGTATTTATAATAATAATAAAAATCTGATTGGCTGGGTTGACGTCTGACTATAAACGCAATGCGTTGTGGGTTGAATTCCCACTCGGGATATGATTATATTTAAAATTTGTTTTGATTTCTTCGCTCTTATAAGACATGGCACGGTGTTCACTTAGCCACCGAACACGAAATGTCTCTATTTCGGGCGAAAAACAATCTACGTAGTGTCTTGACACTTGGTAGTCTATGTCTAACCTGCTATGTGGTATAAAGCGTGAAGCAGCAAAAAAAATAATTTAATTTTGATAAAAACTCAATGTATGTATATTTTTTTGTATTCCAGTATATACATAAATACTTGTATTTTGTATCTCTGATATCATAATAATCTTATGTTTTCTTTCATAGAAATTAGGTCCTAGTTGTTGAATTAACTCCGCACTTTGTCTAATAAGAACGAAAAAGTACATACTTATAACTGCACTAACATACCCTACAACGGAATTCGAATCTACAAACAACGTTTTAGTTCGATATATTACATAATATATTTATACATATGGAAGATCCCGGTTAGTTTGCCGGTCGTGGTGCAGTGAGACAGCGTCTGATTGTAAGTGCGACCGATTTTGGGTACGATCCCCACTCGGGGGAGTGATTATTATGTTTTATTTTTTTTAGCTTCACGCTTTTATCCCGCATAGCAGGGTAGACAGAAAGCACCTAGTGTCATCACACTCGGTACTTCGCTTTCCACCGAATTCGAGACATTTCGTGTTGAGTGGTGGAACTCAACGCCACTCTTTGTCTTTAGCAGAGCGAGGAAGTGAAAGTAATTTACATATAATCACTCTCCCGAGTGGGGATCGAATCCACAACCGATCGCATTTACAGTCAGACGCTGTCCCACTGCGCCACGACCGGCCTCTATTGGAGTAAATATATTTCAATTATTTTCATTCCTCGCTCTGGTGAGACAAAGTGCGGCGTTGAGTTCTACCAATCAATGCGCAATATCTCGAATTCGGTGGAAAGCGAAGTACGGAGTGTCTTGACACTAGGTACTTTCTGTCTACCCTGTTATGCGGGATAAAAGCGTGAAGCTAAAAAAAATTAGGGAAGGTAGGAAGTGTGAGAAAAATGAATGAGGGTATATATCAATGTGACAGGATCCAAATTAGTTTATTTTAATTTTTTTATTTTTCTATTTGACTGTTTTGTACGTACGCTAATATCAGAACCGGCAGTTTTCTCTATTTTAATTTGGCATTCTTTTTTATAATTTAGTGTTTGTATTATTTTGATTGCTTTACAAATAAGGAAATACGGCCGGTCGTAGCTCAGCTTGACAGCGTCTGACTATGAACGCGATCGGTTATGGGTTCAATGCCCACTTGGAGGAGTGATTTTATTTAAATTATTTTCACTTCCTCGCTCTGGAAAACAAAGTCCGGTGTTAAAATTTACCACTCTATATGCAACGTCTCGAATTGGGTAGAAATCAGAGTAAGGAGTGTCTGGACACTAGGTACTTCTTGTTTACCCTGCTATGCGAGATGAGATAAAAAAGTTATATCAATTTAACGTACTTTACAGATGAAGTTGCGGGCATTCACTAGTTATATAATATATATTCAAACTATATATAATAGGTATATATAGGTAGGTATGTATATACGAATGCGATGGGCTTTGTAATACTAACAATTACCGCCTACAAGGTCGCTAGATGCTCTCAATTGGCGAATAGTAAACGAACAAATCATCTACCAGACGTTATTTTTCAAGCTTCATTATTTATATTATGTATTGAGAATTTTTTTAAATAAGCTAAAACTAATTGAAATTTCTGCAACTAAATAAATATATTATTGCATTATTAAAAAAATTATGATCAATTTTTCTTATTAAAAAACATTGTTAATTATTCCCCCAGCGAGAATCGAACCCACAACTGATCGCGTTAACATTTGGACGCTATACCACTGCGCCACGACCGGCATCAAAAATGTTCGTTTCCTTGCTTTGGCAAGACAAAGCGCGGTGCTAAGATTCGTCATTCGAGAGGGAATATCTCAAAATCAACGGAAAGTGGAGTGTGGAGTGTCTTGACACTAGGTGCTTCCTGTCTGGGTTAGAAGCCTTATATGAGATAGAAGCATGAAGTTAAAAAATACCTATTATATCTAATGGCATTGAAATCCGTATGTCATTTTCATTTTAAAACACACGTGTCATACTACAAAAGATAAATTGCCTAAAGTATCACACATGTTAAGCTCGTTTCATTAATATTTATTTCGAAATGTAATCTGATTAAATAACAGTATATCTAAATCTATTCGCGTCTAGACAGAGATGTGTCTAGAAAGATAAAACTTAGTTTTTTTTACAGCCTGAATCGCCTCCATTAATTCTTTACAAGTTTTTTTAAAAAGTTTTTTTAAAAAGATTTTCGATTTTCGTATTTTCGAATGCCAATACGCGATTAATATTTATAGCAGTATAACTACTGTGCGTTGGAACATCAGGGAGTTTCTCCCACAAGCCATGTTCCACAAGCCTGTGAAATGCTCTACCAGCGGCAGCTTTTCCGGGTCAATACGATATGGGTACATCCAAAAAGAAACACCTTTTTTTACTTAAACGCCAGCAATGGCCGTGTAGCTCCCCTGATGTTAAATGAGACCGTGGGAGGCGGAGATCATATACCATCAGATGAGCCGTACCGCAAGCTCATTTTTTTACCTGTCCCAGAAAAAACACCTAATATCTAGACATTCATTATACACTGCACTTCCGTTTGAAGTCCACAAGTAATAATTGCTAAGTGGCGGAACTCAACACCTTGCTCAGTCTTAACAGTACAGTAAACCAAATATATATCTGCTCTAAGTAGGAAATCTACAACCAATCGCGTTTATTTTCACCCGCTATTCCATTACCACATCATGAAGTTTATTTTATTAATACTAAACAAAAAGAACAGTTCTAAAAGACAAAGAACGGCGTTGTGTTCCACCACTTAACACGCAACGTCTCGAATTCGGTGGAAAGCGAAGTACGGAGTGTGTTGACACTAGGTAATTTCTGTCTATCCTGCTACGCGGGATAAAAGCGTGAAGCTAAAAAAAAAGAACAGTTATTTATATTAAAGCAACCACAGAAATCCGAACAGTTCATATTATTACAGGATTAGCTAGATTAGTGAAAACTTATAACTTTGAACAACGTTTTAGTCACAAAACTTTTGTAAGTAACTTTATTTATAATCTATTTATTGTAATCCTGGCTTGCCCTAAATGCTATGTTTTTCACATGAGGTAGTAACAATAAGAAATAGCGATATTGTCATAAACATGGTATCGTGGTGCGTCTGATTGTAAACGGGATTGGTCGTGAGTTCCATTCGGGGGAGTGATTATATTTAAAAATTTTAAGGTCTGTTCTAGATATTTTGTAAGACACAGCGCGGTGTTGAGTTAGCAATGTTTCGTTTTGGGTAGAAGACAGTCAAGGTATTGTCTTGACACTAGGTTGTCTAATTTACTGTTTTTTGCTTCATATTGTGATCGAATAATTCAGTGCATGAATTCATATATAGGTAGATGTCTTATATATAATAATTCATTTAATAGGTTTTTTTTAATGAAATATCATTTTTTTTAATTTAAATGTTAATATTTCTAAATATTATTTATAACGTCATATATATATATATATATAATATATATATATATATATATATATATATATATATATATATATATTACGTGGAGTGTAATGGAGTTTTCCATGTTTACATAACATACTTTATATGTGAGGTCGGTCGTGGCGTAGTGGGACAGCCTCTGACTACAATCAGTTGTTGATTCGATATCCACTTGGGGAAATGATTATATTTAAATTATTTGCAATTCCTTGCTCTACTAATATATAGCGCGGCGTTGAGTTCCGTCAACAAGCAATACAATACAATACAAACGCAATGTCTTGATTTCCATACTAGGTACTTCCTGTCTACCCTGCTATGCGGGACAAAAGCACGAAAATAAAATGATAAATATATTATAATTGTAAATATTTTTTTCTATAGTATTGTAGTTGAATAGATATATAATACTCTTACAAGTACAAATGTAGATATTGTAAATTCACTTCACTAAACCCACTAATGTCAGAATCGCGTTTCAAATATTGAATCTCGTGAGTTTACGATACATTATCAATGAGGTAGATAATGGAAGTACTTTACAATGTGTTGGATATGTTTTCTTGGAAATATTTTAGATTCGTACAAATTCAGTTTCACGGTTTACTATTGGTATGGTTGGTTCCTTTATTGTAGTCGTATTGCATGTATGTTTGTTTGTTTGTTTAAATACCAAAATACAGTAGACAACGTTTCAGCTTAAAATATTTCAAGTGTTTTGACCCAGAACCCAGAGAGAAACCCGTCGCGTTAGCCTTGAATTTTTTTTTATTTAGATTTTATCAGTGGCTCTGGGCATGTGGCTCGTGCATTTTTTTTATTCTGTGTATTCTAGATTGTACTCATAGACAACATGACATTGCGTGTAGAGTGGCAGGCTAAACGCTGCGTTTTGTCTGATCAGGACGGAGAAATGGATATAAATTAATATAAGAAAGAGAAAGACTTATAGAGACTTGGTTCTTTGTACTCCATAAGAGAGTCCAGAATATATTATAAATGCTTTCTTAAACTAACAAAAGAAAAACACAAACTTCTTTTTTTTTAAAGTAATTTAGCACAAATCTCACTTCATAGCTTGATTGAAACAGAGCTAAGTGTTAAGACACTTCGTTTCCTGACTGACTGTTTTCTGCCCAATAGTGACATTGCGTGTTGAGTGGCGAATTTAACGCGGCGCTTAGTCTTACCAGAGCAGGTAAATGAAAATAAATTTCAAATATAAACATCCTTCAGAGCTTAGTGTTTCTATTTTCCTTTAGTTTAGATTTCCCTAAAGCCCAGGAATTGTAATTAATGGCTTACTAAATAAGCAAAAAAAAATATTTTTCTTTATATTTAATTTCTTAAACATCAAATAACTAAAATAACGCCTCAAAAGGAAAACCTTCTGAAGTAGCATGAGTAACAAGTAAAAACCCCACTTAAATAACTTGATTAAAACTTAGCTAAGAATTAAAACACAGCGTTGACTGATTTCAGCCCAATCGTGATATGTGTATTGAGTGGTAAATTCAAGGCCTACATTTGTCTTATCGGGGCGAAAAATTTAAAGTAAATTTAAATTATAACCAGTATTTCGGGTGTTTTTATTGTATTGTAATTAATAAACAAACAACAAAACACATTATTAATTTCTCAAAATGAAAAACCGATTGAGGCCGGTCGTGGCGCAGTGGGACAGCGTCTGACTGTAACGCGATCTGTTATGAGTTCGATCCCCACTCGGGGAAGTGATTATATTTAAATTATTTTCACTTCTTCGCTCTGGTAAGACAAAGTGCGGCGTCCACCACTCCAAAAGTTCCACCACTCAACACGCAATGTCTCGAATTCGGTGGAAAGCGAGGTACGGAGTATCTTAACACTAGGTACTTTCTGCCTACGCGGGATAAAAGCGTGAAGCTAAAAAAAAAAAGAAAAAAAAATGAAAAACCTCTGAAGTAACATAAGTAACAAGTAAAAATCCCACTTTTAAACTAGATTGAAACAGAGCCTGGCAAGTCAACTAATTTGCAAATCTAGTTAAACGTCAAAGAGGCTTAAGACAATAAAGCAAGTATCCTATGAATGGACTTGCGCAAGAAGTGTGCCTGCACTCAACATACACCGTACACAGTATGGTACGTAGTTCAAAGAGGTGGTTTCAAAAGAAATAAAGCCTGAGTGGAGGCTAGAAAAGAATATTTTCGTTTATATAAGGAATGGAAGCAAGAAAAAAATTGTTACTATTTAAAAAAAAAATTGGAGTGGTGGACGTGGCGCAGTGGAATAGCTTCTGATTGTAAACGCTATGGGTTGTAAGTTTTATTTCAATTATTTTCAATAACTTCTAGTTAGACAAAACGCGGCGTTGAGTTCCGTCAATCATCGTGTAATATTTCTAATTCGATGAAAGGCGGAGTATAGTGTCTTGACAGAAGTTACTTCCTTGCTTTGCGGGATAAAAGGAAGGAAAGAGGAAAAATTAAACAATTATTACCCAATTAATTGTATATTCTGATACTCGAGAATACATTTTAGAAAACGCGACGTGCGGAATTATTACAAAAACATAGGGTGGGTTATATGTAACTCGTGCATGAAAATATCTAGTGTCAAGACTCTCCACACTTTGTGCATGTAGAGTGGTGGAACTCAACGTTGCACTAGTATTGAGTGCCTTGGAGATTGGACCCACTACCAATCAAGTTTACACTCAGTACGCTATAAGTGATGATACAAAAAAAATACTTTTACAAAAATAAGTTCCATATAATAACAACAGCACTCAAACAGTGGTGAAAATTAAATAGAATTTTGCAGTACAATATTAGGGCAAAATTAAAAATTATTAATTCAATATACGAGCGCCCTTTTTATGCTGGAAGCTGCGCGGTTAGGAATGGTAAAGGCATGGCGGGTATGTGTAGGTATTTTGTTATATATATATCATAGATATAAAATATTGTAGAACCTAGTTCTAGGTAGATAGTGTGCATCAATGACGTACGGATGTTGGCTGATTGTTCAATGAGTCGGTGATGTCAAATTTATACAACAAAGGTTGAATATTCTACTTAGAAGGACGATCATGTACTCCATAAAAAGGACCCATCGCTGTTACTAGAGGACACCCATAGTGACTGTTTAAAAGAGGACATCTTGACCGCCACGAGCTGTCAAAGTCAACTCATACCACAAATGATTTTAGATCTACCATTGGAGTTATCTAAAATCGCCATTAAAAACACATTAATAAGGAATGTATCATATTCAATCTTAGAATACTATATTGATGTTAATGAGTGAAATGCTAGTTGTAAACCTACTGGATGGCAATAATGAATTCAAATTTACGTAATATTTGTCACTTTTTACAGTCAATAAGAAAAATATGTCAATAACACTACTATACAAAACATATAAGGCTATCAGGATGAAAAGCAAATTCATATATTTCAATAATGGATGCATTAAAGGCATATATAAACCAATGCATATATAAACCAATAGGTTTTCGTTCTCTATTTATTTATATACAGGATAAAGCTACACTTATCAATATTTATCTATAGAATTATTGTTATATAATTCTATGTATTTTCAATAAATAAATAAGTTTTTTCTAGCTTCACGCTTTATTCCTCACGGGGTAGTTAGAGCACGGAGCGCCAAACGCTACGGTCCCTGCATATCTATTTCCTGTCCACAGTCAGTACCCTATTCATACAAGCCGTCCACCACCCTCGTGCCTCTTACATAACTTTCTTTTAGTATCAATAATATTGGAAAAAAGCCATGTAAAAGGTAGGCCTCAAGATGATATCAACCAAGGTCTCCCCCGACCTGTCATACAGATAAAGAAGTGATCTCTACATAATCATAAAGAATTGAACATAACAATTTTAAGTCTTTCTTCGGATTCCATCCTTCAAAGTAGAGTCCACTACGGGTATAAAGTAAGCAATTAACCTCGTTCCGACGTATAAAGCATTGTCTCATAAGCACCTATGGCTATACGATTGTATGTATGTATGTATGTGTGAATGTGTTGTACTTGAGTACAACAATGAAGTGACATCACCGTGGTCTAATCGTGATCAGAATCGTCCTTTGAGTGTATACAGGGTGTTTGATTATCATTTTGTTTGTATTTTTATTTGTATAAGTGTGGATTAATGTGATTGCTTGGTCAAGGATAGTAAATTAACGTGTCAATGGATTTTTGCAGTCGAATTACAAGGCTGGTCCGACTGTAAACGCTGTCGAATGTGGGCTCGATTCCACCACGCAATGTCTTTAAGACATTCGGTGGAAAGCGAAGTACGGAGTGTCTTGATACTACATACGGGATCAAAAGCGTGAAGCTAAAAATAAAATACTATATAAATAATTCATAATGTCTAGAATTTACCTGCAAAAAGGAAAGCGGATATTCTTGATACTAGATTATCTCAGCCTTCCTTGTTAATTAAGCTGATGCGGATTTAAGGGTTAAAATGAATAAAAAAGATCTTGTGGTTTTAAATAATCAACTAGATCTTAAGAACAAATAAGATTGAGAGCCTCTGCATTAAATATCTAAATACCTCATGAATGACGTCATCCAACAGGTATGTAACGATTTACATAATTAAAAAAATATATATTTTAAAATATTTACGTTTACACACATATATAAACATATATAAGTACTCACTACAACGGTCTGGGCTATAATAGATGTGATAATCTGCCTGCAATTTTAATTTAATATTATGACAGGAAGTCGATGCAGCGGCTATCTGTTTTGCATAGGGATTTAGATCTATACTTAGTTTTATATTGTTATATTAAATATAATAGCTAATATATGTTAGAACGTGTGAACTGGCCTTGAATATGAGAAGTGATGGTAATGAGTTCACATTACAATTTCGCAGCTTCACTGTCCATCCCACATAGTGTAGTCAGATATATACAGTGTTAAGACACTCCTTTAACTGTTCAGCCCGAAACCATAATGAAAATAAATTTTATTTATCATTCCTCCGAGTGGTTATGAAATATATATATATATATATAGGAGAGTGTAGCTATGTGTAATATACAGATATATTATATATAGTATTATTAATATTAATTTTCTTGCTTCAGTGAAACATTAATTATAGGATCTTAAAGACAACCTCCCGATGTCGTACCAGGTAGTACATTTTATAGGCCACTGGTCAAAGAGCGGTCACCTGGAAAAGGGTGAAATTGCCTTAATAACTATAGTTTATGTATTTTTGGTAAATTCATATATGAAAAAATATTTTTATGCTACTTATAATGATTTTAGTATTTCATTTATTTTTTTTCTTTTAAATAAAAGGGTATCATTAAGTTAACTGCTGTTTGATAATAAAATAAATAATAATTGCGTTAGTTTCCCAAGCATTGCCTATAAAAGACTAATAAAACGTAGAGTTTTATCAAAATTGGAAAATCATTTCTATTAAATAAAGGCTGAGATCCCATTACCTGTTTAAATAGAAAGTAATATCGTATTAGGTAAACAAAGAGAAGTCTTGATATTAGCCTTAAAAGATCTGTGATTCCTATAACGATTATACAGTTGGTTGGAAACTTTTTACCACCTAGGACACACTTCTAAAAACTTTAAAGTCTCAAATCATTGAGAGCATCATACAATCAGCTCATTCTGTAACAATCAAAGCCAGTACACAAAGTAATTAAGAAACAGATGACGGTAGATTGATATATAAATTTTTGTATCGACTACCAAACGAATGCCACCTCAGTCTACCTGTGACCATGGACTACTGTAGAGTGTTTGAAACGTCGGGTTTACAAAAATATGTTCAAAATTGTAAAAATCTAATATTCTTTAAAGTAATTTCTAAGAGCAAGCAATTAGTGTTTATTTCCAATTTTGACAGACAAATACTTTTGATAAAAAACGTAACCTAACGTGTAGTTATACACACAACATATATATATATATATATATATATATATATATATATATATATATATATAACCACATGATATTATATTAGTAAACCAATTTTAAACTATTGTGTATGTAGTAACAAAGTAAGAAGGCGAGAGATAAACATTGAAAACACAAAACGACCAACGGAAGTCTCAAGTAAAAGACTTCAGCTAAAGGTAATGTAAAAGCGTGTATCTTGAGGTATTCCGAGCTCTTGAACCCTGGCCAGTATTAAATATTATTTTAATTTTTAAATTAATATTTGAAAAATGTAAATTAATCGATGTTACTTTAAATAGCAAAGGTAAGCAATATAACCAAGCGTAGATTAAGACTTCCCCCTTAATAAAAATCTGTCGCACGTTAAACGCGCCATATATTTCACGTACGTGTACGAACGTATTGTGAATGGAAATATAAAATTATACTACGTACCCCACATTTTATGATCATCATGACCCCATTTCAGATTAACGATGCAGCATTATTGAAGAGAGTGTTTTATTAAACTATTTGATGGGTACTTGAGATGGCGAAAAAGTGATACGATACGGGTTTATGTCACGTTTGTATGGAGAATTTATATTGGTTTTGCTATTCCGTCTTCTGTTGGAGGGTCGTAATCCTTCTTCCTCAGTCTCAGTTCTCTACTAATTTAGTGTTTTCATTTATATTTGGTGGTAGAGCTGTATTCAGCTCTATCACCAAACATATCTTGCTTGTTCTTATTAGAACAAAGAAATGATTTAAATAAAATCGTTTATTCAAGACGGAAGAAAACTCTCCATTTATGCCATCATCTTTTACACATTCTGACGTTGACCAACTTAACCACGTGTATTTGAAGTATTCGTATTGGATGAGAGTTGTGGTAGAAGAATTATAACAAGAACACTGTCACATTATTCTACAATTTTCTTTCATTTTAGTTGCTGTGTTTACGTGACGGAAACTAACGCCGTTCTTGCTTGCACATAAGATGACGTCACACAACATCAACTACAATGACGTCATACCACAAGGAACCATCTTATTAAGAAAAGTAAATCAAAGGGAACCGTCTTATTAAGAAAAGTATAATATATCAAAGAAAACAAAGCTCACCCTCCTTATGCATCATGATCTCCTGGTATTCGTGATGACGTCATACAAGTTCCTCTGAAATGAGGTCACAATGTAATGTGTCCCTTATATTATAATGAGCATATCAATTTCCTTGTTCCCTATAATCCCCTAGTACATATGATGACGTGATTGCATACTTCACCTATGATGTCACCCCACGTACACTCCTAGAAAATTACAGTAAATACTGACTCCTTAAAAGATTATGGGCGCTTAGTACTTGTGGTGACGTCACTAAGCAACTATAACGTACAGAAATCATTTACTTATTTTATAATGAACGAAATAGAGAAGATTTAAGTGTTACTTAAAAATTATAATATCAAACTCTAAGTAGGTACATATATAAAAATATTTGAAAATGAAGACCCACAACGGACGCCAGTTTTATGTTTAAATGTTCTCTTCTCTTCTGTTCTTTACGCTATGACGCTTCGAACGTGCCAGTAGAGCATAAATCACTTTGGCAATGTCACTTTGTAGGGAGAACACACGAAGGAGATTGTACAGTAAGGACGAGAAAAAGTTATAATCATGTTTAAATGTTATATAATTTCGATAAAACTTAAACATCAAAGATTAATCTCATTTAACTTTAATAGCTTTCTTTAGGTGCAAGTTTTGTTTAAATCAAAGTTAACATCCATTTTAAAATTTACAATCCATTGATGTACTAAAACAAGTTAAAAATATTATATGTGTAAGCAAGTAGAACAAAAAGTAATTAGTGTCAAGACACTCTGTACTTCGCTTTCTGCCAAGTTCGAGTCATTGCGTGTGGCGGAACTCAACACCCCATTTAGACTTACCAGAACGAGGATATGAAAATAATTTATAGAAACTTTTCAGGCTACCTGTGACCACAGACTGTTAAGCGTTCAAAACATCGGGTTTTCTATAATATTTTTCGAATACCAAAATATACGCAATTAATCCGCTTAATTTTTTTTAAAGTAAACTAAATGTTACAGATTATAATTATTGATAATCTAAACATAACAATAACAGAACTTTTTAAAACTGAAAATTGTTTATCACTTTCATGTATGCGTTCCTTGAAATTGAAAAAAAATAAATATATTTAAAATATTGTTTTATCTGTCTTCAAAAACATTCAAAATTATTAAAAAAAGCAGTAATATACAGGGTATTTAAACAAAGAATAAAATAAGCTGATTACTACCAGTTTTCCTTTAAAAGTTAAATAAATCCTACATGGCACAAAGTAAACGTATGTACAATAAAATTACATAAATAATTTCAGATTTGTCATTAGCGACTTTGACAATCTATATATTTTTTTGCTTCACGCTGTAATCCCGCATAGCAGGGTAGACAGAAAGTAACTAGTGTCAAGACGCTCCGTACTTCGCTTTCCACCGAATTAGAGACATTGCGCGTTGAGTGGAAGAAATCAACACCGCACTTTGTCTTTACCAGAGCGACGAAGTGAAAATAATTTAAATATAATCATCAAGTAGGGATCGAACCCACAACCGGTCGCGTTTACAGTCAGACGCTATCCCATTGCGCCATAACAGGCCAAATATTAAAAAATATTAACAATATATTACTAAAAATATATATTATTATATATAAGAATTTGAACGTACTCTCAGGAAGCTAACTATAGCCATGTACTAATTGTTAAAACATATTTGAAAAGAGCAACCGCTGAGTTCCTCTTTGGCTCTTCTCAGCAGAACTGCTTTCCGAGCTGGTAGTTTCCTATAAAGCTAACAATACTAACATTTTATGTTAATTGAGAATTCAAAAATACTTGATAATAGCATATTGAATCAAAGAATATTTGCCCAATACCATTTATAACAATTTAAATGCAACACGATTCCAAACTTCTTAGAACGCACCAACTAACCCATACTTAGTAAGGAGTATCGACTTTTTTATTTTTTATTGTTAGTAATTTTCGTCCATTTTTTTTCATATCGACGTACAGTCGGCACTAACACACCTGAAAGTTTGCTCACCTAGTATAAAAAACAGGTAAGAGCAACAGTTCAGGCCCATCAGTGTACCGAACTTCTTCTTTCTTCTTTACTTCTATTTCTTCTTCGGCTTCTTCTTTATATGAGAAAAAATATGTACATAAATTTGACTATATATGTTCGTATGTTAGTTTTTAGCTTCACGCGTCTTTCTACATAGTAAAGTAGTCAAAGAGAACCTAGAGTCAGAATACTCTTAATCGGTCTTTATTTTCTAACTAATTTCGAAGTGGAATGGCGTAACTCAACACCGTATTTTCTCATACCAGTTCTCTTAAAGATTATTCTGTTTTTCAATACATACAGACAATAATTTTTCAACTATTTTAAACGGATTAATCGTGTATATTTTGGTATACGAAAATACATTGATAAAACGCCATTTTAAAATATACGAGTCTAATACGTTTAAAATAGTTTCATTTAAAATGAATAGAAATACGAAAATCAAAGAGCTTCTTATGTATGACACTATCATTATGGCAGTAAAAAGTGTTGCTTCCCAACACTTACTATATAATACCTCATAATAATATGTATAATTAATAATTTAACTCTTATGTTATATTATTAATAAAATATTTTTAAAAGAAATAATAATAATAAAATTATATCAAATAAACAAGACGATGAGGCCGGTCGTAGCGCAGTGTGACTGCGACTGACTGTAAACGCGACCGGTTGTGTGTTCAACCTCCACTCAGGGGAGTGATTATATTAAAAATTATTTTCATTTCCTCGCTCTGGTAAGACAAAGAACGGCATTAAGTTCCACCACTCAACACGCAATGTCTCGAATTCGGTGGAAAGCGAAGTACGAAGTGTCTTGACACTAGGTACTTTCTGTCTACCCTGCTATGCGGAATAAAAGCGTGAAGCTAAAAAAAGCAATATTTAAAATATAATTATATTATATTTGTTCCAGTGTTACTTTGAACACCAGTAGCGTAGGATTTTCATGATCCCTAATTTAAGCTACCTCAAAGGTTTCCTCTATTAATAACTAAGAGGATTTACTTTAATCCTATAACTCACATTATTGATTACATACCAGCTTTGCCCGTGACTCTGTCCGCGTGGAACTTAACATCTGAGGGTTTTTATTTGAAAATTATCAAGTGTCAACCGGTGACCCATTGTGACCCATCCCACCCAAATTAATTTAGACGTTAGACAGATATTAGCTGGAACAAACCATGTGTTAGGGTTTATATTTATATGTGTATAAATAATGTCTTCAATATGACAACTGGTTACCTTCATATTTTTATATCTATTCTATGTTTCTTTTAACTTTAACGTGTTTTTAAATTTGATAACAGTATAATCTGAGACATTGTATAAAGCGGAATAAAAAATTTTGAAATATAATTTAATATTTTTTTCTGAGCCTCCTTATACATGTTCACAATTGTATATTAATTAAAATGAAATTATTTTAATATTATAAATAGACACTTGCAAATTATATTATATATTTGTAGAATATAAAACTTGTTATACGATATATATTACGAGAATAGAGTATTTTGCAATAACCATAGGTTTTTTCAGGTTGAAATAAACAAACTTCTTAGGAAAACCTTATTAAAATATAAATTATAGGTAAAATTCTTCAATATATTGTTTGTTTTAAATGAAACTAATTTAAACAGATTTATAGCGTATGTTTTGATATTCGTATATAGATTTTTGAAAATCCGACATTTCGAACACTTTACAGATATTCATGGTCACAGATAGACTCAGTTATTGGTTGATACAAAAATATATATGCCTGTTGCCTGTTGCTGCCTACCAAAATATACATGATTAATCCGTTGAAAATAGTTTCATTTAAAATGTGTAAAAAATCTTAAAAATTAAAAGTTCTTATTAAATTTTTATATATATTGAAAACTATAATATATTTAATATATACTTTATAATATATTTAATATATACTTACTGAATATTTCAATAATGTTCGCAAATAATAAAAAGTATAATTTTTTTTTGAACAGATCCAACTACACAATTGTATCAGCTTCATAAATAGACATAGAGTACATATGTATATACGTATCGCATATCTTCCACATCTAGCACCAACCGTCAACCAACAATACAAATATCAAATAACAGAATAAACCTAACAATCAAATTAACACAATAAAAACACACGAGTCCAAAGCGTTATCTAAATATTTTATCTGTACATCGTTATGTTAACAATATGGCGGGAAGCGAAAATAGGCACAATTTGACAGCTGTCAATTAGGCATTGACAAATGGATCGGATCCCATTATAAGGCGGTGCGGTAACGATATTTAGTATATCGAATAGTAAAAGCCTTTGACCCATTTCCAATGTTTTCCTTGTTTATTAATTTTGGAAGTAACACCTCACTGTTTATACGAAAATTCCGCGTGCAGAGGAGTATGAAATTTGGCACAGTTGCACTTTATATAGAGAAGGAGTGCAAAATGCTAATATTTATTAAAATAAAACATATAAATATATTAAATTTATATAAGTGAGGCCGGTCGTGGCGCAGTGTGACAGCGTCTGTCTGTAAACGTGATCGGTTGTGGGTTTGATCCCCACTCGGGCCAGTGATTATAATAAAATTATTTTCACTTCCTCGCTCTGGTAAAGACAAAGAGCAGCGTTGAGTTCCACCACTTAACACGTAATGTCACGAATTCGGTGGAAAGCGAAGTACGGAGTGTGGTACTTTCTGTCTACCCTGCTATGCGAGATATGAGCGTGAAGCTAAAAAAAAATATATAAAATAAATGTAACACGTAGTATCACGTGTTTGACATAAACGTTTATATAAAGTGCCATACACACACACATTGCTAAGGCAACGCCGCACTTTGTCTTAGTGCAGCGAGGAAATGAAAATAATTTGAATATAATCATTTCGCCGAATGGGAATCGAACCCAAAACTGATCGCATTCAGAGTTTATTATATAAATGACCAGTGTAAAGATATAACGCCGCACTCTGTCTAACCAGGTGACGAAAATATTTTTCAATGTATAAAAGCTGTACATGAGCTAGTAATGTTATTTATACCATATCATTTGATATAAAACACACGTATACAAATTCTTTATATAATTGCTCAGAGAATGCAACGCCACACACCACGTTCTCAGAATCGATAGCAATATTATGGCTACTAACCTAATATTTGTTTAAGAGTTTTCGATATAATAATAACTTGTTTTTTAAAACACTCTTGTGGTACATTTGGATAGTTAAACCTTGGATTCGAATTCAATTTCATTCGGCGGAATACAGAGTGTCTTGATACTAAGTACTTCCTGTGTACCTTGCAATACGGAATAAAAGATATGAAGCTAAAAAAATTAAAGGAATACCAGAAAGTTAGTAAAAGATTTTTTTATCTCTTATATAAAGAGATTTTTTTAGGTAACCTGTAGAAGTGGATAAAAGCTATAGATCTCGCATAGCAGGGTAGACAGAGACAGCCAGTGTCAAGACACTACGTTGAATATACATATTTTATACTTATACAATATAAATAAACTGGTTGGAAAGTGTGAAAAGGAGTATTTTAAAATTGTCTCTGTGTAACATTTGTTATAATTCATAAATATCACACAATGTCTAAATGATCAAAAATTGAACATTGCTCGGTTATCGTAAAAAAATAAGAGATTTTGTTTAAATACAAACAGTAAATGTATGTTATATTTATATTATTATAAAGTAAATCTAATAGTTTATTAATCACATATACCTACATATTAATGTCAACAGAGTTTTCTTCCATTACACTGATTTCGATATGATATATTGCAAAACTAGTTTCTGATGTAAAAACTTTCTAATAGAATACATCAACTAAATGACCATCTATCTCAATTCGTTCATTATAGTTAAAAGCATTTTATGGTCCAAGAGTAAACTGTATTATATTTGTTAAAAAAATCAATTTTCAGACTAAAACAAACATATCGAGTTTGAAAGTAATTGATTGGTTTTTAATATGCTATTGGTTTCATATTCATTTTTTATTTGTAGGAGAAAAATTGGATAATATATTACTAGCCCCCCGACTATAATATGATTTAATGTAACATTTAATCTTTTCTGTTCCTTTCTTCTTTCTTTCTTCTTTTTTGACGTAAATATAAGAGAATGCTCTGGTTGTGCGCTTCTTCGATTCTTACATAAATATACATATAATATACAAAAGCAGCCTAAAACCTCGTATTTGTTGATTATAAAACGCAGTCTTAATAGTTTACTATTTTTAAAGTGATACTTCACACTTAGGATTAGAAAATATTGTTGAAAAAACGTATATAAATTTGAACGCTGCGGGATTCGAACCCGCGCCTCTTGGTTTGGGGACGGTTCCCACGAGGCGCGGGTTCGAATCCCGCTTCGTTCAATAGTCTCGTTTTTTACCGTTATCGAAGGAAATTAGAGAAATCCTCTTCTCTCTAGTGCTTTAATATGATTTTATCTTCACGCTCTTTTTATTCCACACTCCACTAATCGCCGAAGCTCGAGAAATTGAGTGTTGATTGGCGGAAGTCAACACCGCGCTTTGTCTTACCAGAGCGATGAAATGACAATGCGTCATGCAGATGGTTTTTAATACGCGATATCTAGACTTTTGGGGTAAAAGCAGAGAATAGAGTGACTTAAACCTACTTTCTCTCTACCTACCCAAATGAAGCTCCTATTTTTAATAGATAACAACACTAATTAGTTAATATTAAATTAATAATAAATGATTTAATAGTGCATTATAAAATACCAAATCATTTTGTCACAATTCGCCAAACCAATCAAAAATGACCGCCAGCGATACAATTAAGAGCTTTATAGCAACATTGATTTACTAAAACGTGAGTGTTGTATGAATCATACAGACAACTATTCAATATTTATTTATGTTAAATATAATAGAGGGCGGTCGTGGCGCACTGGAACTATATGTCTATAAAGGCTATCGGTTGTTGGTTCGAATCCCATTCGAGGAATGATTATATTAAAAAAATAATTCTAAAAATTAAAAAATATTTGCTAAAATATTTCCTCGTTCTAGTTTGAAAAGGCGCAGTATTGAGTTCCGCCAACCACACGTAACGTTTCAAATTCAACGAAAAGAGAAATACAGAGGTTATTGACACTAGGTACTTTCTTCTTACCCTCCTAAGCAGAATAAAAATATAATAATTTATGAACTTGAATTTGTTATAAGTGGCTTCGAGATTTATCTCACATAGCAAGGTAGTTTGAGAGAACCAAGTGTTAAGACTCTCCGCTCGTCGTTTAGATAATATTCTAATGATAAATATAGACAGAGATTGGATGTAAAACGGACCCCTTTACCACGGATAATATACCTGTCTTACTCTCAATAATATATGATATTAAAAGTGAAAAAAACCTTTTTGGTAAGACAAAGCGCGGCGTTGACTTTGCCAATCAACATTCACTTATAGTTTCGATTTCGAATAAAACTAGTCAACGAAGTGTCTTGACATTAGGTTGAGTTGATACTCTGTGATAATGCGTGTAGATAACTACAAAACAAGTAAAAAGTAGAGTGGTAGAGCTCATTGTTTCAAAAGAAAAGCAAAATAAAATATTCAGTCCCACGAGAAATCAGGAACTTAGTATAAAATAAAACTCAGAACCAGGACAGCATTGACACACTGCCAAGATCTGTGCCAATATCAATAAGATTTTGTGAATAAGTTGGTTAGAAATTGGAAGGAAAATAGTATTATTTCAATCCGAAAATAATCTAGTTATATAATATGAAGAAAATTCGAATTATGTCTTAAAATTCTTTATATAAATTATTTGTATGTGTATTGAATTTATATCCTCTTAGGTATAAAGCACTCTATGTAAAAAAAAATATTGTTAAAAATTATTATAATCAATAAGTAAGTATTAATTAGGAGGGGCAGTTCAATTTAGACGATTCGTTCTTCTGGGGTGAAGGCGTAAAGCTATGTACATATATACGTATATGTGTAAAGTATAATAATAATAGTTATCTTTGTATTGTGAACTAAGAACAGCGTTGAGCCCCGCTTGTCGAGCAAGCAATGTTAAGTGGAGAACGAAATGTCTTTACACTAAGTTTTCTCTAAAAAATCGTAAAAACACATATATATGTGTACATATATATGTATAATAGAAAAATACACGCACTAATAATTTATGTGTAATACGCAATATATACATGTACATGCACATTGTGTACCTAAATACCAAAACAACGTACAATAAATGTCTATTTCAATATTAACTGGGTTTTATGGACGCAAAGACTATAATAGTAAAATATAAACGTTTTAAGATAGATAAATTACGATAATCAAATTATATAATAAAATGCAATTCGATACTTAGATTATATCTAACAGATTCATTGTACGCAATAAAGTCGTTTAAGGTGTCTAAAGAGATGTAGTAAGCAGTATTTTGTTAAACAAATGTATTAATTATTTAAAATATGATTGTAAATTGATGCTAATGTCAATGTTTAGCCGAGAGACGTTCTGGAAAGACAAAACGCGGCGTTAAGTTACGCTATTCAGCACGAAATCTCTCGATTCCGGATCGAAGGGAGAACGAATTGTTTTGCTAGTTTTTTACGGATTTATTTAGAAAGTTTAGAAAGAACCTAGTGTCAAGACGTCTCGTACTCCGCTTTCCGCCAAATTCGAGACATTATGTGTTGAGTGGAGGAACTCAACGCCGCACTTTTTCTTACCAGAGCGAAGAAGTGAAAATCATTTAAAACAATCACAACCTAGGTGGGAATCGAACCCACAACCGTTTGCGTTTACAGTTAAACGCTGTCCCACTGTAGTTTTATAAATAATACCATTAACTATAAAATCAACTTAACATACCTTCACCAGTCATTATATAACTAACTTACATATTAATTTAAAATTATTAATTTTTAAATTAATAAGAAAACATCGATATGTGGTCGATATATATCGATATATCGATATATATAGACCACGTATAAGCAGTTAGTTACCAAATACGGTATATAAAAATAATATTGTCAAAGTAAATTACACAAATACATTCTTAAAGTAGTTCTTAATCATGTGAAATAATTTGGCTCAAAGTAATCGAATATTCGACTAACAGCTGTGCTTGGTTATTAGTCTAGCCTTAAGCTAGCCTTCATATAACAGATTGTAGGTATTGTCGTCTGATGATATTGGAGTCTAACTATTGAAATATAAAGTTTCTTAACTTCAAATTGATTAATGACTTCAAACGTATGAAATTCGTGTGAATTTCGTAAGTCAAAAGTCTTTTTGGATGAAGTCTTTTTGATTTTAAAACTTTAGACTCAAAGTAATTCTAGTACAAATTGAATTCGTGTTTTGAATTTTGAATTTCATCTCTTAATACACTTGCTTATAGTGTGTGTCAATCATGAAAAATAATGAGAATAGTTTAAAGTAATCAAATTTAGGATTAAAACCTGCACTTTAAATATTGTTCTAGTCATATGTTAGTCTAGATATAAAAGATCGTATATCGGAAGCAAATCGGAATACTGAAAAAATCTTTATATTCAGCCTGAGAACTTCAAACTGATTCTAATAAATCAAATTCATGTAATTAAATTTCAAATTGATTCATAGATGAATTTCAAATTTTGAAATACATAAACTTTAACTTCAAATATAAATTTCAAATAAATATTTAATTTTTACTATTTTTAAAGTGTTATTCCACACTTAGGATTTGAACCCATTTTAGAAAAAACGTATAAAAATTTGAACGCAGCGGGATTCGAACCCGCGCCTCTTGGATACCGTCCAAGCGCTCTGACCGTTAAGCCATGCGTTCTACTACCAGCTGCGTTGAAATTCTTATACGTTTTGTTACAACTTATGTTGTTAGCATCTCTGTAGAGAGATTTTTACAAATTTCTACTACTTAAAGATTATTAAGAAATAATCGTTTAACAAGAGAGATTGCTATTTTATTTTAATATTTACTATTTTTAAAGTGTTATTCCACACTTAGGATTTGAACCCATTTTAGAAAAAACGTATAAAAATTTGAACGCAGCGGGATTCGAACCCGCGCCTCTTGGATACCGTCCAAGCGCTCTAACCGCTAAGCCATGCGTTCTACTACCAGCAGCGTTGAAATTCTTATACGTTTTGTTACAACTTATTTATGTTGTTTAGCATCTCTGTAGAGAGATTTTTACAAATTTCTACTACTTAAAGATTATTAAGAAATAATCGTTTAACAAGAGAGATTGCTATTTTATTTTAATATTTACTATTTTTAAAGTGTTATTCCACACTTAGGATTTGAACCCATTTTAGAAATAAATATTTAATTTTTAATTTTTTATACAAATAAATAATACCTACAAAATTCGTGCTATAACGATTCGGAAAGTTCATGGTCTTCGATTGTAAATGACATTTATTCTGGTCGCAATCGTACGAATAGTATTTCAAATAATTATGTATTACAATTAAATTGGTATAGATATGTCCGTTTGAATTAAGGTCCGTGGGAAAATGATATAAAGTAGGTCTCCTTGAGGAAGGAGTTAAGTTGTTATTACATAAAATTACTATATTCGTACTCATTTAATACTAGGTCGCTTAGGTGCAGTGGGACAGTTTTATTATAAACTCGATGGTTCTTGCTTCGATTCGCACTTTGATGATTTAACTATTTTCATTATATGCCCACATAAGATGTAACACGGTGTTAAATTTCGCTTATAAACTTGTAATGAGTCAATTTTTGACGAGAAGTGGAGACCATAAGTGGTTTTCCATACCGTAAGTGGTGCTTTGGTCCACCTTGGAGTGTTTTAACACTCTGACTAGTCTACTGTGCGGATATTATTATCCGGTAAATGGCGGAACACAATATAACCCCAGAGCGTGGAAATAAAAATAATTCAATTATTTTCTAGACAGTGATCGAACCTACAACCACTAACTGCCATATCAATTATATTATTCTTATCGCCCATATATTTTAGATATATCTTTAAACCACCATCCTCAAACGCGTAAACGCCCGCTGAGTCACAAGGCATATTTCAATTATCTTTATCATTTTATCTCCCAGTAACTAACATTACATTACTCGTTTAATATATTTTTTTGCTTTACGCCTTTATCCTGCATAGCAGGATAGACAGGAAGTATCAAAAGCCTCCTTACAACGATTTCTATCGATTCGTGACATTGTTAAGTGGCGGATCTCAACGCCGCTCTTTGTCTTACCAGATTGAGGTAATGAAAGTAATTTAAATAATCATTCTCCCAAATGGGAAAATGGGATTCTCCCAAATGGGATCACGTTTACAGTCAGATGCTGTCCCGCTGCGCCATGACCGGCCTCTTATTACTTATACCCAATATACGAATATTGTCGTTCAATTCAATAACATAACATTTTAATGGTCTACACGACTCTTTTAATTTATTTATATATATTAAAAGTTTGTAGAAGTTAAATTTTTATTAGGTACAGTTTCAAAATTAAAACTGTTTAATACCATTTCTATGTAATTTTTATTTTTACACAATAGGTACTCAATTTTCTACCTTTTGTACATTTAAAGGTATTGCTTAGCGGTAATTTATTCTCATTTCTCCCCTCTAATAAGACAAATCGCGGTGTCAAATTCGCTACTCAACTCGCAATGTCTTAAACTCACAAGGAAAGCAGTTGACCGGAGTGTCTTGACACTAGGTTATTGACCTATGCAGGATAAAGCGTGAAGCTGGTGATTACCTGGTAAAGTTTCATTTAAAATGATATCTTTTGAAATGATCAGTTACATTTGAACATAAAACTCTAGCACATCTGAATTCTTTTATAAGCTAAAACAGGAAAAGCTTCGAACGTTTCTTTATTTTTTGCTATAATAATCACTTTAGCTAAGACAATCAATAAAACATCCTTCTAATGATATTAATTTAAATGAAGGTTATTACAAATTTCATCAGTCAGTAAGAACTTAGTCTCAAGACACAATATATACATATAAATATATATATATATATATATATATATATATATATATATATATATATATGTATGTTTGTATATAAATAGAATTTAAACGTAATATTTCACTCACAACGGTTGCCATGTTAATCATACAATGTCATATCACGTGACAAAGCAAATTTATCTAATGTACATCGCGTGTCTCCACGTGAATGATATACATTTATTTAAATTATATTTTTATATGAAATTTGCTATTTATCAACTAAATTAGAATTAAGCGCGGTGCAGTGGGACAGACCAACTAACGTAACGTAACGTAACTAAAGGAACGTAACCTAACACCGCACCTAGTTAGAAAACAATAGTTTAAGCCATTTTTAAGAAAACACTATTTTAATATTAATAATGCAAATAGCACAACGAACTACACAACCAGCCCCCGGCCTATACTTCGCGTGAATAGTGCCTACACTAATTGAATTAACTACAATTCCATCCACTTAATCTCGAAGCATTTCATCCATTACTTTAACTTTTATTGATTGTTTAATTGAAAAATAAATTAGTCAGGGAGCCGGGCGATAAATGTCTTAATAGATTCGTGAACACGGTACGCTGGTAATAACCGTCTAATATTAGTTAGATGTGGCGATATGAGATCGAAATAATTTATAAATATTGAAAGGTTGAATTTTAGAGGCCGATTGTGGCGCAGTGGGACAGCGACTGACTGTGAGCTCGATCGGTTGTAGTTTAGATCCCATTCGCGTGAATGATTATATTTATATTATTTTGAGTGAGTCTTGAGTGTCAAGACACTCCGTACTCAGCTCTCCAAATTCGTGGCATTGCGTGTTAAATGGAAAAACTAAACGCTGCGCTTTGTCTTACCAGAGCGAGGAAATCAATCACAGACAATGTCTCGAATGTCTTGACATCAAGTTCACTTGCTCATCATGCGGGTAAAATTTATAAAGCCCCCTTTACCTTATATACAAAAACATCAATTTAATGTAAAATAACCATTAAACAAAGAGTTTAAATTAAAAAGAAACATTTCATTGGAAACAAAACAAAATAATACATAATGATATAAAAGAGAATAATTAAAATAGCTCAAAAACTGTATAATATTTAATTTCAGGTATAGCAAAGAAAATTTGCATACAAGTGAGTTATGAGGCACTCATTGAAATAAACTGAGAGTAATTAGCAATTATACTGTCTGATAGTAAACTGACCCAGTTTTTTGTTAACGCTTTCATATATATATATATATATATATATATATATATATATATATATATATATATATATATATATATATATATATATATATATTTATTTATTTATTTATTTATTTAACTTCACGCTTTATTTCGCATAACAGGGTTGTCATATAGAACCTAGTGTCAAGACACTCCGTTCTCTAATTACCGTCAGAATGCGAGGATATGTGGGTTGAGGAGCGGAACTCAACGCCGTGTTATGAATTAAATTATTCTAAACGAATTAATGGCGTATATTTTGGTATTCGAATTACACTTTTTGAAAACCAGACGTTTTAATCAACCCAACCCGAACCCTACAAACAACTAATCACGTTTACAGGCAGACCCAGTTCCGCAATAGCTTCAAGCTTTAATAACTAACAAAATTTTTGGAGTGATACCGACTTGTAGTCGAATATGTATGGTACGTATCTAGCTTTTATAAAAACTTTTTCTACTTAGATGTAAAGCAATTTTCTATTTGCAAGTATGTTTAATACGTGAAGTTTAAGATTTTTCTGTATTTTCTAAGAAAATTATAAATATAGAATAGTATTTTATTTAACAATTTAGAAAACATTTTTTTTTATAAAATAAATTTTGCACACATATTACCGTATTTATTTATTATATTGGCATACACTTTGCTATAAAGTGACATCATGTTTTTAACACTTTAATGAAGATACTACTAAAATGATATCAGCCAATTTCATGAAAAGTGTTATAATTAAGTTTTTTTTAGCTTCACGCTTCTATCCCGCGTAGCAGGGTAGACAGAAAGTACCTAGTGTCAAGGCACACCGTACTTCGCTTTCCACCGAATTCGAGACATTGCGTGGTTGAATGGTGGAACTTAACACCGCACTTTGTCTTATCAGAGCAAGGACAAATAATATAATCACTCCCCCGAGTGGGGATCGAACCTAAAACCGTTCGCGTTCACAGTCAGACGCTGTCCCACGCTATCAGATGCTGGCGAAGACCCGCCATATTAACTTAACTAAAATCTAAATATATATATATGCAAAGTGCAAATGCAATTCATGCAAAGTGTTATAATTAAGTTTTTTTTAGCTTCACGCTTCTATCCCGCGTAGCATGGTAGACAGAAAGTACCTAGTGTCAAGGCACTCCGTACTTCGCTTTCCACCGAATTCGAGACATTGCGTGGTTGAATGGTGGAACTTAACACCGCACTTTGTCTTACAGAGCAAGGACAAATAATATAATCACTCCCCCGAGTGGGGATCGAACCTAAACCCGTTCGCGTTCACAGTCAGACGCTGTCCCACGCTATCAGACGCTGGCGAAGACCCGCCATATTAACTTAATTAAATCTAAATATATATATATATATATATATATATATATATATATATATATATATATATGAATTTATAAATTTAAATAATAACAAGATTATATTACATTACCTAAATTTATCATATTATAAGTTACATATTTTCTACACCGCGTATACCCAAGTGACGTTAACATACATACCAATATATTAAAACATACCGCTCCTTTGATCACGCACTAAGTTACCTATAAAAGAAAGAAATAACTATTAGTATTAAAGGAATTGCATCTCTATACTTAAAATATAGTATAATAATATTTTCAAAATTTATAATAATATATAACAGTCAGTCGGCGCAGTGGGATAACGTCTGACTGCAACGTTTGATTGTGGGTTCAATTTCTACATTATGATGTGATTATATTTCATTCATTTTTATTTCTTCGGTAAGACAACGTGCGGTGTTGGGTTCGCCGCTGGACCCGCGGTCAACCTAGACGTATAGACACTAGGTTGTCTTTGACTACTGCGCTATGAAGGATAAGGTATGAAGCGGTTTCTTTCTTAATTACGTTGTGTTAAAATCCACTCAACAAAAATTTAATTTCTTATTGACGTCGATTTTAACATTAACAAGTTTATTTAAATATCTTAAAATTATGACCGAGGACAGACATTGTATAGAAAAACAAAACCTGATAAGCTATTTATCATTAAAATTCCCTCAAGTAAGAACTGAACCCACAACCACCTCGTGCAACCACACGCAACAATGCCAAATGCCCAATCTATACATAGATAGTTACGTAATTGAATATTCTAAAAGATCTATCGAGTGAGCTGCAATACATCCGGCGTGGATGACGGACACACGCCACGCGTGTTCACGGTTATTACTAACAAGTCAAATGCTGTAGCGGGTTTTAATATATTTTTATATTTATAGTTTCTTGCGGCGTTATTTTGGTATAAGAATAATATATAGATTTTACTAAGATCTTTGATTTTCGCGACATTATAAACATTTTAAATGAAAGTATTTTAAACGGATTAATCGCGTATATTTCGGTATTCGAATATACATTTTTGGAAACCTGACGTCTCGAACACTTGTAGACAGGTCTACCTATTCCACGGACTACTGTAAAGAGTTCGTTCCGTTTAAAATAATTTAATTTAAATATAAAAATCTTATTTTTTACATATTATATAACTTAAGTTAAGCTTGAAACTTTTCGAAAGCTTTTGTAAGCTCAAAAAGAGAATCTAGGAAATAGTTAGAGGCCGATCGTGGTGCAGTGGGACAGCGTCTGATTATAAACGCAATCAGTAGTGGGTTCGACTCCCACTCGGAGATGTTATTATATTTAAATTATTTTAACTTCCTCGCTCTGGTAAGACAAGGTGCGGCGTTGAATATACAATGTTTTGAATTCAGCGGAAAGAGAAGAACTAAAAAGATATATATATATATATATATGTGTATATATATCTCGTAGAAGCTGATATATAAACAAATCAACATTTCAAATTGTATTTATATACACGTTAATGTTAAAAACAAATTTCAATTTGATTCACTAAAAACGTATCACTTAAACCCACCGCAGATATAAACGAAAGGGATTGATCTTACATTAAATTTATTTCTGGAGCCAAAATTAATATTTTTGGCAGAAACTCAAAGCTTCACCGACAGCTAGGCATTCCTTCCAACGTGTTTCATTTTTTAATTTTGAAAAGAAAATCGATCATTCTATAGTTTAATAAATATAATTTTCTTTTTTATTTTAATCTATATAATAATTTACAAAAACTACATTTTAAATAAGGTGACACAATGGGACAGTGTCTGTCTGTATACACGATTTTTGTGATACAATGTGGATAAGACAATGTGCGGCGTTGAGTTCCTCCTAATCTAATAATATATCTAAATATGGCGAAAACTGAAAGGTAAATCGTCTTAATTATATGTCCTTACGGTAAACTATAAAATTATTATTGTATTGAATATACTAATAATGCTGGCAATTTAATTTTAATGTGGAATTCTTGGTTTTGGTTGAATAAAGCTCTATCTTTATAGCTTATATGATAAAGTATTTATAATAGATTTTCGATCTCTCCTTCCCATGGTACAAGAGTGACGTGAATACGGTTAGTATTATTAGTATTAAAAGATATATTTTCCAATTTTGCAAGTGTTATTCCACACTTAGAAAATATTTTAACAAAATGTATGCAAAATTTAATTCGAACTTACACTTCTATCTATCTACCGCACAAACGCGTCGACTGCAAAACCATGCGTTCTATATCCGGCTTCGTCGAAAATCTTATAATTACCCTTAAACTATAATTGACGTTGACTATAATTTCCACGTTGATAAAACAAACCAATAGACAATATTTTCTATCTAATATTAAGCCTAACTATAAAGAAATTCTCTTCCAAAACAAATTACCAATTTCATATCACCAACGATCAGAAGCTGACATTTACTTTATCTTATAATCCATAAAACCGGATAAATTACACTAACAAAAAAAAGAATTTGAGGAGTCGCTGGCACACGCCAGTGTAAAATATACTAATTGACAAGCTTGGCAGAGTGTGCTTTGATATGCCTTGATTAAAACCTGATTGCCTAAATTCTGTATATTTAGACCTTTCGCGTAAATAGAGATTCTGCGTAAACCTACAATCTGCGTAAATAGGACGGCGTTAGAAACGATGTAAATATAACTGGTGGATAGATTTTTCGAATTTCGAGAAGCTAAGGAGGAGGAAGAGAAGTTAAAATATTATGTTAATATATAATTTAGTGTCAAGACACTCCGTTGATTGCTTTCCGTCCGGAATCGAGATATTGTGTGATGACTAGCGAACTGAACGCAGAGCTTTGTCTTACAAGAGGGGAGAAATTACGATAAATTTAAAATATATCCATTCTTCCGAGTGGGAATCAAACCCACAACCAACCGCGTTTACAGTCACAAACACTTTATTACGATTTTCTTGTCGATATGAAACTTGGCTCTATAAATCAAAATTACTTGAAAAGTTTCACAGTTTCAAATCCTGTTAAGTTCGTTTTACAAGAAAAATCGTTTTCTAGAACAAAATGGTAAGCAATATTTGCAATTATTAATTTTAATTGAATTTTCAATATGAATGTTGTACTTTATGTCGTTTTGAAATTAATACTCTCAAATTTCAAAATAATTATCTCCTTTAATTTTATAGCTATCGAAAGAATATATATAGATAAAGCGCGGCGTTGAGTGTACCATCCACCACGCAATGTCTCTATTTGTAGCGGAAAGCAGACAAGGTAGTGTCTTGACACTAGACTGTCTCCGACTACTCTCCTATACCGGATACAGCATTAAGTAAACGCTAGACAAGTGATAATAAAGCATTCAAATTTCTTAACTCAAAATTTTTTAACTCAAATAAAGCAATCTATTCATGACGCCATCGTGGCACAGTGGACCGGTGTCTTATTATAAACATATATGGTTTTATGTTCGATTCCAATTTGGTGCAATTATCATATATAATTTTTATTTTTATTATAATATATTTCATTTTTCCGCTCTGATATTGTCATATCAGCGGCGTATAGTGCGGCGTTAATTTCCACTGAGTAAAAGACATTGACTAGAAGTCAGGTGGAAAGTTGAAAGTTGAATACCTTTATATTAGAATATAAGAAGGAATCAATTTAAGTCACACCAAGCATTTCATATCCCCCTAAGGACGGATTTACATTATTTAAAATTTGCATTCGTAATAAATTTTACCTATCCGTTACTTTACAAATGCGAGCAGAAATCTGAAATTAAAAGCTTTTTATAGAAAATAATAATAATATATTTAGCAGACATATTAGTGACGAAGTCAATCCCGAAGTCAATACATTTCTCTGCCATCAGCGTAATGTCTTGACTTCAGATGACAGCGGTCAACGGAGTGTCTTGACACTAGGTTGTCTCTAACTATCATGTTAGCGGGATAAAGCGTAAAGCAATATGTTAGTTTATTTCATTGATATAATGTTCTAATAATGCCATTTTATTAAAAAAAATGATTTGTGCTGCTTTGATATAGAGAATAAAGCTACGCAAAATTACTCTACCGTCAGTATAATGTTCATAAAAAGGAATCGGTAGCCCTTTCTTACTTTTATACTCAATTAGTAGGTTTATATTTACACTTTAAGAAATAGAAAGGGAAAAGATCTCTCGTTCGTCTCTCCTTAACCATCAAGTCGTCGTTGCACAGTTATAATGTAAACGCTCTTGGCATATCATAGCGGGTTCTAATTCAACTTAAAAGAATTATAATCCGTTTTTTTTTAATATTATGTAAAAAAAGGTTTTTATTCTTAGTTCTAAGCAGTATATTATTGTCAATTACATTAACATGAGAAATATATGATAATAAGGAAAAAAAAGGCACAAATCTAGTCTTCATTAGTAGTGTAATAAATTTTTATATTAAAAAAAAAACAAACGATTTTCCATAGTTTAAATACTAGAACTAAATCCCATATATTTATTATCTATATTTCTTTCCCAAAAAAGAAGAGATCGGGAATCTGTACTATGATCAAGTTAAGCCTTTAGTGGTTATAAACAAACAAACAATCTTAATTTACTATTAAGGATAGATAATGACGGTCGAAACGTCACCCTTGTGGCGGATTTAGAAGTTAGACAAGACAATTCTCGGTCTTAAATATGACAACATCGTGATATGTTATATAAATATAACACAAACTAAACGGTTGTGGGTCCGATTCCAACTCGGGGGAGTGATCATATTTAAATTATTCTCACCACCTCGCTCTGGTAAGACAAAACGCGGCGTTGAGTCCCGCCACTCAACACGCAATGTCTCGAATTCGGTGGAAAGCGAAGTACGGAGTCTTAACACCAGGTACATTCTGTTTACCCTGCTTTGCAGGATAAAATTATGAAGATAAATTATATAAAAAAAAAACAATCTAAATGTTAAAAGTTGCCATTATTTAAATGAATTTAATAAATATTACAGACATAGCCATGTGTTTGATATTATATAAAAAAAAATTATTTATTAAAAGAAGAGAATAGAGGAACTACATCTGACTGTAAACGCGATCAGTGGGTTCGATCCCCGCTCGGAAGATTACTTATATTATACATTGAATATTAAGTTATACTCATTTCTTCGCTCTAGTAAGACAAAGCGCGAAATAACACTCAATATGTCAGCGGACAGTGGAGTACGGAGTATTTTGACACTAGGTACTTCCCGTCTATCCTGCTATACGGAATAAGAGCGTGAAACTAAAAAAGAATTTATATATTATTAAAAATATATAAATTATTATTATACAATACATTTTAAAATAAATATTTTTATACATTTAGTATATATGATTCGTATTTTATAAATAAAACTTAAAAATCTATAGATATTTAAACCGTTGTGCTCGATCACCAAAGGGACACGTCTCACAATCGAATAGACGTGTATTTCCCAGTAGCAACCCCAGATACGTTTCGGAGCATTACAATTTGTATTCGCAGGAAATAAAACTTATATATATATATATATATATATATATATATATATATATATATATATATATATATATATATATATAAGATTTTTTCTTTCTTTTATCCCGCTTAGCAGGATAGACAGGAAGCACCTAGTGTCAATATACTCCATACTCCACTTTTCGCCACTGGATTTTTTTTTAATTCTGGTTAATTTTTATTTTTATTTTTTAATTTAATTAATTTTTTAAATTTTAAATTAATTTTATTTTTTGTTATCTTCACACTTTCATCCCACATAGCAGGGTAGACAGAAAGTATCTAATGTCAAAACATTCCGTACTCCGCTTTCCGCCAAATTCGACACGTTGCGTGTTGAAAGCCGGAACTCAACGCTGCGCGTTGTCTGACTACGGCAATAAAGTGAAAGTAATTTAATTTTTTAGAAAAATTATTCAGACGTAGGAGTTTGTAATTGCATATTCGAAGTTAATATGCAGAATTCTAACATTATTTATTGTAATATATTAAAAATTTTTAGAAAATTAGTCCCCGATCGTTACGCAGTACGATAGCATATGACAGTAAACGCGATCGGTTGTGGGTTCTATTCTATAATTTAAATATAAAAATTCTCCTATTCGGAGAATTATTATATTTAAATTATTTTCAATCCCTTGTTTCGGTCAAACAAAGTACGGCGTTGAGCGTCCCGCCATTCTGTACGCTATATTTTAAATTCAACGGAAAGCGGAGTACGGAGAGTCTTGACACCAGGTCTAAGAAGCTAAAAAAATAAATAATAATAAGCATTATAAGTAATCCGTAACTCTAGTACATCTCAATGGTACAGTATTTGTTACGGTAACGATGTTGGTCCGCCTTTTTAGGTAACTTGATCCATTATAAAAAGGCTACGCGATTCTATTACGTTTTAACAAGAGATGTTGTTTTGTGTGAACTTTATATAGATGTTGCTTAAATGTGGATATATATATATGTATATATGTATATATGTATATATATATATATATATATAATATTATTTTTTTGTAAATGTAGGTCGATGTTTCGACCATTTTTCATTTGCCAGTTAATACAAAAAATAAATATATCGTACTACCGCCATCTGTTTCTTAATTGAATCACGTACTGCATGGCCTGATTACAGAATTCTAAGGAAAGCTGACTTTGTCTGCTGTTTATAGTCCAAATGGGATTGAAAATCATTCGAAATGTGTAAAAATTGTAAATATCAAACATAGCTTACTATTTATAAAATGTTTTTCCACACTTAGGATTAGAACACATTTACGAAAAAACGTATAAAAATTTGAATGTAGCGGGATTCGATCCCACGCCCCTTGGATACTGTCCAAGCACTCTGACCGCTAAGCCATGCGTTCTACTACCCACCGTGTCGAAAAATCAAATATCTACTAAGTAAATTTATTAGCAGTGCATATTTTTCAGTACAACATACAAAGAAAACCTGGTGTCAAAATGCATTGTCCATAATTTTCCGCCCAAATTCAATACACTTTATTGAAACTAATCGAATTCGAATCCACTACCCTAGTGGTTGCAGTCACAAGATATCCTATATATAAGAGATATGTTTTATAAAAATGCCCCAAGAACACATTAAAGTTGTAAAATAAACGTGACACACACCACCATATACATGACATACACTTTACACACACAGCGCCACCAGTTTAATTAATAACGTAATTCACTAAGCAATAAAAAGAAAATAACACAATTTCATACATAAAACTAATTGAGGACGACTCCAACATTTTATTGTTCTATTAAGAACAGCTGATTGAAGTTATATGTAAGTGGAACAATAACAGTCGAATGGGCATCTATCTCTGACTGGAATTGGAAAGGAATGGAGTGGCGAAATCTGATAAATTACACTCACAAAGGCAAGACTTAATGATCATATAAATTGGACTGTAGATTAGACGTTCAGGCGTTTCTCTTAATGGAAACAGTGAATTGTTAAAGAAATATGGTTCAATATTTTTTTTATATAAAAATAAAGTATTTCTTTGTAATAAATGTTGCCGGTCGTGGCGCAGTGGGACAGCGTCTGACTGTAAACACGATCGGTTGTGGGTTCGATCCCCACTTGGGTGAGTGATTATATGTATTTAAATTATTGTCACTTTCTCGCTTTGGTAAAAAGACAAAGTGCGGCATTGAGTTCCACCATTCGACACGCAATGTCTCGAATTCGGGGAAAAGCGAAGTACAGAGTGTCTTGACACTAGGTACTTTCTGTCTACCCCGCTATGCGGGATAAACGCGTGAAGTAGAATATTAGTAGTAGTAGAATATTGGAACAACATTTTAGTATGTAACACGATGGTGTTGGATTCAGTTTCCATTCGGGTTTTGTTTTTTTCATTTCCCTTTCTAGTGAGACTAAACGTGGCTTTAAGTTTGATCATACAAGAAGTAGATTTTTAAAACTTGGTAAAAGTGGAGAGTCTTAGCACTTAGATTCTCAATTATTCATCTATTTCAATGACATTAAGGAAATTAAAATAATTTAAATATAAATATTCCTCCGAATGAGATTTTCTCGCTCTAGTAAGACGAAGCGCGTTGTTGAGTTCCGCTGCTAAACACGCAATGTCTGGAATTCGGCAGAAAGCGAAGTACGGAGTGTGTTGACGCAAAATACTTATTATACAACCTGCTGCCCTGCTATGCAAGATAAAAGCGTGAAGCTAAAAACAAGTTGAATATCGGATGGCGGAACTAAACGCCACATATAATCTTTCTTATAAACTATCCACTGAGTATCAAATCTCTAACTATAACGAATACAGACATTCTGTTCCAGAACAACGTTAAAAGATCTAATCTTCCTTTTTTTAAATTATTTTCTACCTACAAAAGTAAGGCAAGCTAAACATTTTCGGAGTTAAAAACTACTTACTTTACATATTGTATTATCTAAAAAGGAAATACAGCATTTAGCATTTTTTTTTATTTCATTCGCGTGGGTAATGTACTTAGTTTCAAACTGTATGCCGAAAGTCTAACTAAGTATCTTTAAAAATATATATTATTCTTTTTTAACATTTTTAACAATTACATATAAATTTATCTATGTATTAATACCTGATTGTGAAAGCGCCGATTATGGGTTAAATCTCTAGGAAATTATTATATTAATTTTTACTATCATTTTACCTTACCAGAGCAGGACTCTGGTAAGATAGGGCGGCGTTGAATTCTGCTACTCAACAAGTTATACCTTGATTTTTGTTGGAAACCTTGTTTATAAGTTCATAGTAGCGCAGCGGGACAGATCTGACTGTAAATCCGATTGGTTGTGGGCTCAATGCCAACTCAGGGTAGTGTTTATATTTAAAAAGTAAAGTATACTTCTCTATTCTGATAAGACAAAACGCTGCGTTGGGTCTCGCCACTCAACAAGCAATGTCTTGTTTCAGGAGGAAAGCATTTACGAAGTTTTCTCTGACCACCCTGCTATGCGTGGTGCTTAAAGTTACTTATTCCAAGTCAGAATCAAACACACAACCCTCTTGTTTACTCTCCCACTGCGCTATAACAGCGTCAATTATAGTATTATAATATCAATCATATTAATAACATAGAAATCTAAATATAACGTTTCTCTTAAGTACCAACAATGGCGGGAAGAAAGATCGCCCTAAAAAGATTAAGGCCTGCGATCCACTATCAATCTAGCTGGAACTAATAGCGGTAGCTAACGACTAGAAAAAAATAGGAAACCTGTACGAAATTATTATGAGATATTTTATAGTGTGTAGCTTTATTTTATTATTGTGGTACCAGTTCTGATATATTATTGAAGTTTGTTATATGGTTTATTGAAGATTTAAGATTGCAGTTTACTTAAGGTCCTAGGTTCGATTCCTACTTGGGGCAGTGTTTATATTTGAAATGTGTAATTTACAGTGGTTTCATCATTTTCTCTCTTTCTAAGGCAAAACACGGCATTGAATTCTGCCATATAGTAAAAAATATGATATAACATTAGGGAAACAGAGAAATTACTTATTTTTCGTCATTCTGAGGTTTAACTAAACAAGGCGCAGCGTTCAGTGCCGCCAACGTATCTAAAATGGACAGGAATCGGTTAACGGAGACTTAACGGTTATATTTTTCTAATCTCTCCTTTAAGTGCAGGAAACGTGAAAATAAAATAATATATTAAATTATCTTTACCCCTACATTTTTTCCAAAGAAATTTGTTGTATTGCGAATTAATCAAATGGCAAATATATTTTACTATCAATTTGAAAGAAGGAAAACGGCGAGATTGTTCTTTTGATATAATTTTAACATTCATAATATATTTTTACCATTTGTCGGTTTTGACTCAACTTGATATATCGATTATTGTTGGTGAACGAAAAAGCTTGGGATTCCTTTTTTATCAAAAATATACACACGGGCAGAAATTGCCTACTCAAAGTTTATATGCAGAAGTACAGAATTCTGATATCTTTTATTCTTAAAAATTAATAACTTAAGACTGGTCGTGACGCAGTGGGACAGCGTGTGACTGTAAACGCAATTGGTTGTGGATTTGATTCTCACTCGAACACTAATTAGTATTAAATTATTTCCATCTTCCTCGACAAAGCGCGGTGTTCAGTTCCGTCACTCAACACGTAATGTCTCAGAATTCAGCGGAAAGCGGAGTATGGAGTGTTTTGACATTGCGCGATAAAAGTGTGAAAATAAAAAGAAGTTGCGTTGCTATGATAACGCGTATTTTATACGTCTAATGGAACACAAGTTTTATAAAATATAATAATTATCAGCAAGGAGGATATGGCAAGGCCTAAGTTTTAATATATGTACATATAGTTAGAGTTATACAAAAATCAAAATACATTATATTTTTAACCTTATCTTGATGTAAAAATTTAATTATTTTCTCTCCTGAAACAAGTAACCTATCTTAACTCACAAATGATTCGCGTACGTACTACGTACTTTTCGCATATATATATATATATATATATATATATATATATATATATATATATATATATATATATATGTATATATATATATGTATATATATATATATATATATATATATATATATATATATATATATATATATATATATATTCTTTATAAATGAATCACCAAATAAAGTTTTTAAGTTAACAAAATAGTAAAAAATTACTCCCTTATATTCATTTATTACATTTTTTAGCTTCACGCTTTTATCTCGTATAGCAAAGTAGGCAGGAAGTACCTAGTGTCAAGACACTCCGTACACCGCTTGCCGCTGAATTAGAGACATTGCGTGTTGAGTAGTGCACAGCACCCCGCTTTGTTGTACCAGTGCGAGGAAATAAAAGTATCGAATCCATAACCGATTGCTACAATCAGGCGCTGTTCCACTGCGTCATTATACCATTGGATATTATATACTATATATTTTATTACCAAAATATATATAGACTTAACAAAACGCTTAATACAAATATATCATTCTTAGAACACGCTTATAATGTATTTAGTACGTGATCTAGAATGTTTTTGTGGTACAACTCCTATGAACAACATAGGTATTATATCCTATTCTATACATTTATATGAATAATATAATGAGCTCAAAGTCTTTGAATATTTTATGATTGTAAATGAGATCGCTAGTGGGTTCGATTGTTATTCGGGGGAACGATGTATGTGTATGTTTAAGTTACTTGTTTTTACCCACACTGGTAAGATGCGAGGTTCAATACGAAGTTGAGTTACGCCATTCAACACGCCATGTTTCGGATACAGGCGGAAAGTGGTGATCGTAATGTTTTGAGGCTATCGCAAATCGTAAAGCTTAAAAAATCTCTTTGCAATACTTTAGTATACCTAAAAAGATGGGGATAGTTTGTAATTTTAAATTTTACCAGCGGTCTCTTCACTGCTACGCCTGCAAGAAAGAATAATTATCAAGGCATTGTGCCGAAACTTTCAGTTTACTGATAGTGTGAATCGGCCTTAACGAAGTAAAGATGGCTTGGGAACTTAGGTTTGAGTGACGTTTTGCTAAAAAATACGGTAACTGCTATTTGTGTTAGCGTTATTAGAAATTAATAAAATACTTGACAATATGAATTTTGTGGATATATGAGTTGAAATCTTTACTTTTTATGATTTAGATCAGGTTTCAGACGATCCTACCGTAGCCCTTGACGAATATATATATAACGGAGAACGGAGTGTTATAGCTACCTACTTTAATTTGTGAATAGAATGGTTTTAGACTCATTTACGACTAAATTGTTATTTTCCTTTACTAAATTAAACAAAGGCATTTATAAAGAAAATATATTATTATGACGGAAAGCAGTCAACAGAGTGTCTTGACACTAGGTTATCTCTGAATCTCTACCCTGCTTTGCGGGTTAAAGCGTGAAGCGGCTTTTCTCATATTTTACTGTCGAAACTTAATTTTTTTTAAGTATTTTCAGAGTACAATACTTTATTCATAATATTTTCCATGAAAACTTTTGATATAACGATCAAGGAATTCAAGGAATCCGCCATAAATTTTACAATTTTCTGTACATTAGTGATCGAAGTTGCGCCTAATTGCGAAAGTTTGTTGCAAATTGTTTTAGAGTTACTTGTACAAACTCTCCCGTGTATCTGTGGATGGTGAGCCAAATATATCTATATCAGTATTAAAATATTAAATAATTAGTATTAAATAATATGGTCAAGAATGTCAAATGGAAATGGGCTGGACATATTATAAGAGGTGAGGCCGGTCGTGGCGCAGTATGACAGCGTCTGACTGTAGACACGATCCGGTTGTGGGTTCGATCCCCACTCGGAGGAGTGATTATATTTAAATTATTTTCACTTCCTCGCTCTGGTTGAAAAACATAGGGCGGCGTTCAGTTCCACCACATAACACGCAATGTCTCGAATTCGGTGGAAAGCGAAGTACGGAGTGTCTTGACACTAGGTACTTCCTGTCTACCCTGCTATGCGGGATAAAAGCGTGTAGCTAACAAAAAAAATAATATAAGAGGTACCGAAAAGTGGATCAGAAATCCCTTACCTTGAAATCAAAGGGACGAGAGAAACCTGGGAAGAATGAGATGACAATATAGACGCTGTGAAGATGAAATCCAAAATATAGCAGGAAATTTATTAAAAAAGGAAAGCAAAAAATACATTAGAATGGACAAAATTGAAGGAGGTATATGCTAAAACATGGCAAACAGACGTCGAGTCGATGTCACTTAAAATGTCAAGACAAGAGTCATAATATAAAACTTCTCTGAAATAAAGGCTCTTATTATTACTTTTATCAAACAGGGTCGACAGAAAGTACCTAGTGTTAAGACACTCCGTACTTCGCTTTCAACCGAATTCGAGACATTGCTTGTTGAGTGATGGAACTCAACACCGCAATTTGTCTTACCAGAGCGAGGAAGTGAAAACAATTTAATATACCCGAGTGGGGATCGTACCCAAAACCGATCGCGTTTACACTCAGACGCTGTCCCACTGCGCCACGACCGGCCTTTAAATATTAAATAAATACATTTATCCTAATTTTTATTTGCTTTCTTTTGTTACATGTATATTTTTTATCGGATTTCTGTACATTTTTTCCAGTTATTAAAGTAATTTTAAAAATTTTCCACATACTAAAATCGGATGGTCTGATGTTCTTCCCAACCAAGTCTTATTAATCCAAAATTAACGAAACACCGCATAAGTATAATAAAGAAATAATTATCTCACAAAATGTTATCTATTTAGGATTACGTTTTAAACGGATTGTGTTCATGAAGCGTTCTTAACAAGTTTACCAAAATTATGAAAGATTAAAACAACTTCGCTCTATTTCAGGGAAGGTTGAAAATTATTATAATAATAACTATACAAAAGAAGTAAAGTAATGTATAACCATTTATATAATAACTTAAAACTCTTTTTAAATGGCCTATAACTTCCTCTTTATACTAAAAATTACTAAAATAAGTAATTTATCACTAAACTTACCCTAAACTATATATGTCACTGAAAAATAACCTGAGTGATTTGTCACTCAATTTCTTATTAATCACACAAAAATCTAATAACGTAAATAAATTTAAAAAATCATCTGTACCAAACTTTAATACCGAACAGGTCTTATATTTCCAACACATTAATGTACCGAAAAGCTCAATATATTATTGAAAAATATATATATTTATGAAACTATTATAAAACCGGAAATATAACGAAGGATGCAACATCGGAGTAATTTATTTGAACTCAATTAACACGGCCAAATGTAAGTTAATGTTAAACATGCCCACGCTATAATTCAAATACTGGACTATTCTAATTAGCGGGTGTAGGCGAGCAGAGTCACTTGTATATACCAAACTATCGCGAGCACTGTACTGGTCCGTAGCACGTGTGTTACTGAGCGTTTAGAAGAAATGTCACTTCTTATAAAGCCACAGTGCAGGGTGTACAGGTTGCGCGCGCAGAAACAATAAAGCTAAATGCTAACTCGCCCCATAAACTGGCCTCATTAGTCGGGGCGCGTCGCGGTATGTATACACACCCTTATTACAGGTAGATCATCTATTTATTTTACTTTAAGGTCGTTTTCTTTATTATTTTGTTATTGAGGTCGCCTAATAACGCAGTAATAGAGTTATAGAGGCGCACCCTTTCTAAGCAAATGCCGAGGAGAATGGCGTTTTGTTTATCACAGGGTGCGGCGGGGTGGGTATCGTGATTTATAAAACGTGAAAGATAGTCCGGTAAATGCAGAATGCTCTTTACGTTTCAACCCTTATCGCGTTTTTATGTGTTCGCAAACGTAATTTACCGAAAGACGGACGGTTAACGACTTCATATATGTATATATATACACATATATGTACAGACGTATCTATTGGTTCTTTACTAAGCAATATATATATGTATATATATACAAATGTAGGTATGTGTATAAAGGCGATTTATTTCCACCATAAAACGAATGGCTATTTGCTGCAATATGACATTTTAGTTTGGTCTTATGGGGGTCAAACTATTTACCATGTTCCAATTTAAAGGGCAATAGAACCAATGGAATTACTGTCTTTTATACATTTGTTTCTACTTACGTGTGATTTTATATTGTTTGCCAAAACAGGCAGAGCTTACGCTTTGACGAACAAATAATTAACAAACATACAAATATATATATATATATATATATATATATATATATATATATATATATATATATAATTTTTTATATAATAATCAGTATTGCTAACTATTACGGCCAACTTTACAGACTATGTTTTACCATTTGAAAGAAGGAAAAGTAAATAAATATTTATTTTATGTATTCCTGATATATACGTATATATTTTAAATTCTACACTTAAAGTAAAGGCCTTGAGATATGAATCTCTCTAGGTATAGAACACTGATATATTATAACAATAACTTTACGCTTTCATCCCGCATAGCATGGTAGACAGGAAGTACCTAGTGTCAACACACTCTGTACTCATTTATCCACCAACTACCAGATATTGCGTGTTGAGTGGCGGAAATTAAAGCCTCTGTCAAACAGAGCAAGGAAATGAAATTAATTTTACTTACATTCATTCCCGTGACTGAGAATCGAACCTACAACCGATCACCTCTACAATTTCACTGAGATATTTAATACAACCAAAATGCAATGTGGCAAAAATATAATAAAAAACGTAAAACAAGCAATAGGTATAAATTATAATGTGATAAGGGATACGCCATCCATCAGAATTCACTTATAACGAAATCATAGAAACATTACACCCAAAGTGATATCGTTTATAAGGATTTAACATAATATATTGATAATTGTTATAACTTTTGTTTCTAGCACCCTCAGTTCTTTGTTGAATATAAATATATAGTTTAGAAGAAATGGCTTCAAATATTGATATATTGCGATATACAATATTGTGATATTGTATTACACAAGTAATAGGGGAATGAATTTTGAATGTTATCCAATTTGGTTAAGTATAAAGAAATCATTAAGTACTAAGATATACGACAAGAATACGACAGTGCTGCGTTGAGTTCCGCCACTCAACACGCAATGTTTCAAATTCGGTGGAAAGCAAAGCGTAGAGGTGTCTTGACACTAGGTATCTTCTGTTCACCCTGTTATAGGATAAAGCGTGAAGCTAAAAAAAAAGTGTCTTTTTTTTATTTGTAGTTCTGAACCTTACCATACATGTATCTTGAAAGTAAATAATGATAAAAAATTAAGGAAAACGTATGTTTTTTTAATTTAACAAGATTTGAACTAACGTTTATTGGAAACTATCTAAGCGCTATCACCACTAAACCATATGTTCTATATCTAATATCTTCATTGTATTTTTTAAATGCAAAAATCAATCGTTATTAATATATCTGTGTATGTTTTAAGCATCCCTAGCAAAGAATCTATTGAAGGAAACAAGTGTTAAGACATTCTGTTTGTTTTTTACCCAATTTCAAGACTCTACTGACTGTCGATATCATACCATACGCTTTGTTTCATCGAACTAGATAAAGAAATTGAACCTGCAACTACCTTCCTTAGACTACAAAAAGCGTTGTTAAAATAAGAACCTTTATATAACTACCCACAAAAATCCGAAAGACAACACACAATGGGAACAGAACGACCAAAAACATCAAACTAAGGGAATTAAATCCAAATCGGTACACGTCAAGGTTGTTGAATTAGAAAATGTTTATTTTAACGTATATAACAAAGTATTTTTTTCTAGTCTGGCACATGAGCATGACGTATGACCTAACAATGGAAGTAGCCTCCACTGAGTCATCGACCAATATTATTGGTTGGTTGAACGTGTAGTACAAGTTGTGTGAGCAAGCGGTTTATTAGAGAAGTTATTTATTTGAAAATTAATTGATTACAAGCTTTAGCTTTAAGCTTTAACTTGCCGTGTTACTCAGTTAGTTAGTTAGTGAGTGTAAAAATAATAACTCAATTGCACTCATTTTCCAGTCGCCGATTGAGTTGAAACTTGGAGTTATGTTTTAAATGAAACTATTTAACCGGAATATGACATTAGTTCTGATGTTATTGTTGGTAATCTAAATGGCCGCCGCAACAAAATGGCGAATTTTAAATAACCTACCTAATACAGGTATCAAATGAAAGGGCTTAATTTGTAGATAAAATAACATTATGAAAAAGCTTGTTTTTAAAAATGTATTACAGTAGAGAGCGGAGGTGAACTGATATGATTTTTTTTAATTTCTCTTCGAACACCAAAATATTCTCAATCGGTCCAGTTAGCTTCATTTAAAAATGTATAACAATTGTACAGATCTTATTAAAATATCCATTTCTCTTTATATATTTCATTCTTAAACGCCAATACAGTGTGATAAGACAGTATAACCGTTTAAAGGTAAAAGGATAGATTTCCACTCGAGGAAACAACTATAGCAATTAGTTCAACTATAGCAAACAGCATTGCTAGCTGGTTAATTCTACTAACCAGTCAGTAATGCTTCAATGAGGCAAATATAGTTAGCAAAAGTTTCTTAAAACTAGGCTTTCTCCGCCTGCCTTGATGCTAAAAATGTAAAATTTCAGAATTGTTTCACATTACTTTATAAATTATTATATATAACTATTATATCATAAAGTATTACTACTTGTCTATATATTTTTTTATATTATCAATTTTGTTATATATATTATAAAATAAAGTCAAAAAATTGTAACATTCTTATAGATAAATATAAACAGAATAAAATAAGCTCTAGACAAAACGTCAAAAAATTATATCATTCAAAAAGATGTATTTGTATCCGTATTTCATTAAAGATGATCATCATTAAAGATGTATTTGTATCATTATAACGCATATTGAGTGATGGAACTCTAAAGTAAAACGAAGAACAGAGTGTCTTGACAGGTACTTCCTGTCTACCCAGCTATGCGGGATGAAAGCGTAAAGCTAAAAAAAAATTAAATATCTATCTGTCTACCACCAAGCAACCAAAAAAACAACTCTAAAAATTATTATAGTTTATAACATCGTATAAAACATTTTTTTTTTACAAGACCTTTCTATTTTGCATAAAATTTAAATATTTCTATTCAGTATTAAATTAGCATAATTATAATATTACTTTCGACAAATCGCTTTATACTCTTAACTTGGACCAAACCGGTAGCGAGTTATTTTAATAGGCGGCGATTGTTTTAACTATTAACGTGATCCCGCATTCGAATCCTAGTTGAAAGAATTATTGTTTCATTTCTTAAGTTGAAACACAATGCAGGTTTGTTTTATTATAACAGAATATTGAAAGGCGTCATTGATATGTTTTTTAGCCTATAGAGTTACTCTAAATATATAATCAGTCAATAATAAAGCTAATGTGATACTGCATTGTAAACGCGATTTAGTTGTGGGTTCAATTCTAGCTCGCGAGAATGATATTTAACGGTCTGAACTCCCCCGCTATGTTAAGATAAAGCGTGGAGTTTAGTACCGCCAGATAATACGCAATGTCTGGATCACGGGTAGGAAGCGAGAAACAGATTGTCTTGGTGCCCTCTGTCCTGCTACGTGAGAATATACCTAATAATATTAAAAAAATGTTCTGGATCTATTAAAACATTATCAAAACCGAAATAGACACTGTTTCTTATAACTAGCGTACTGTAGTGTCGTGAAATAATTTGTCACTTCATTTCATCACCTACTCCCACAATATTTATTACTTTTGCTCACTTTTTCATGTTAAAAATTTAAAATCTGTTTTTTTTTTATTTAACATAATTTTTTTTTATTTTATATGATCAATATACGTGGTACTTATTTATTATTATTTTTTTTTTAATTATTAATTTAATTTATTTTCTATAGCTTTATATAAGCTCCAGTCTTAAAAATATGACACTTATATATAGATATGTAATTTATCCTAAAGTCCAAACTAATCAATTCTTTCTAATTTACAGAGAATTTTTCTTTGTATAGAATTTTTCTTGTAATAAAAAGAATTTCGTTTGTGATCGTTAAGCCTGTTATATGTTCGAGTATTTAACACAATTTTAACACAATAGAAAATAACGAAGAGCTTCAGTTCCAGATTTCAGATTGCTTGGAAAGTATGAATTATAATTTGAATCCTAGATAGTTTCAGCAACTTAGTTTACTTACTTAGTTACTTAGTTTTTATGATTTTTTTCTAACATATAAGTTCTTTAATGTTTTGATATTACATTTAAAGGGAAAAAACCATAAACCCAATAAAATGATAAGTTAGATATAATATCCAATTTTCGGCCAATATTTAGCTTTTAACTACGATAGTAACACGATTCCGACTGCTCCTATAGTTTACTTTCAACACGCACGTAACGTACAGTTGGAAATTTATTCTCGTTATATGACGTACATAACATATTTAAGAAATAATAAACATACATTTGGCAATATGTCGAGAACGCTCTAAACTATACCGTTTGCCATTCGGTTAGAAATAGGTTTTAATTTATTACGTTTTAGTTTATTGTATTATTGTAGAGGTTTTCTGGTTAGGCTGAAAATTCTTTATAGTTTCTTGGTAGAGCCCGACAGCGTGGAAGGATTCGCGATTGTTCTGCTGTGATCCCATTCAGGGGAATTATATTATAAATAAATAAATTTTCCTGGCTGTTTGAAGAAAAACACGGCGATGACTTCCGTTTTTAAGCAACCAATTTCTGGAGAACTGAGTGTTTTAGCACCAGGTTATACTTATTCCGTTATAGTTGAAAAATGTTTCTTTGTCAATTTATGTATACCGCTTAGGGCTTATCCCGCCTAGCAGGTGCACTAGGACACTAGGATTCTGACTACCCAGTCAGTGACCACCTAGTGTCAAGACACTCCGTTGAATGTTTTTCGCCCGAAATCGAGATATTGCGTGTTGTGTAAAAATTATCGAATACTTATTATTGAAATAAATTCTTTAGCATGTCCCATGTAATATAGTCATATTATGCATTCAGACTATTCTTTTATACTGTATAGCAGAGTAATTAGACACTGGTATAAAGATATTGACACACATTGAAATGAGAATCGAACCCACAACCAACCTCGTTTACAGTCAGACACTCTCCCACTGTGCCAGAAAGGACTTATTACACATAATAATAAAAACACTTAAATTGAAAAATAAGAGTAATAATATAATATTTCAAAAGGCATTGACAATCTGTCAGTCTTAACAAGACCTTTGGACCTCTTGAATTATATGACCACGGACAAAAATAAAGTGTTCAAAACGTCGATTCTCTAAAAAGTATTCAAGTACTAAAGTGTTCGTAGTTAAAATTCTAATTAAGTGATTTCATTTAAAAACTATATCAAATCATTATTTCCTAGAAAATTTTATAAATCGGTCTAAAAATTTACTTTTTGACTAACTTTTTCATATAAATTAATATTTTTCAAATCCGCGCTTCTTGGACGGTAGCCAAGAGGTGCAGGCTCGATTCCCGCTGCGTTCAAACTTTTATACGTTTTTTTCAAAAATGTTTTCTAATCCCAAATATGGAATAACACTTTGAAATATTAAATATTAAAAATTATCTTCCTTACTCTACTCTGGTAAGACAAAAAGCGGCGTTAAGTTCCGCGACTAAACTCATTACATTACAAAATCAAGTGGAAAGTGCAAAACTGAGTGTCTGTACATTATTTTCTCTCTGATATTCGCCTCTTCTAATATACACATCAATCAAGCCCCGATAGTATATTATGTGAGATATATTTAAATATTGGAATATCCACTTCTTGGCAGTAGATATGCTATACAATATATGAGATCTGTTTAAAATCGTATACGCTCATGCAAATTGAATACGAGAGCACTAAATCGTTTAATTTTAATGCTTGAGTTGAATATAAATCCTAGAAAATTATCGCTTAGAAAATTTCTTAATATTAGTTTTTAGCTTCACGCTTTTATCCCGCATAGCAGGTTAAACAGGAAGTACCTAGTGTGAACACACACCGTACTCTGCTTCCCGCTGAATTCAAGATGTTACGTGTTGAATGGTGGAGCTCTACGCCGCGCTTTGTCTTACCAGAGCTGAAGATCGTTGATTACACCGAGCGGGAACGAAACCCACAACCCATCGCGTTTACAGTCAAACGCTGTTCCACTAAGCCACGACCGACTCCTTTTAATATATGTATCTAGTAACTGTTAGTTCAAAATGTACGTAATGTATAAACTTTTTTACCGAACTTTTATTTTACTTGTTATGGAATCTTGCATTTTGATACATCTTCAATTCTAATGACAATTTATTTATACATAATCATAATAAGATTTTTGATTTTCGCGATTTTTACACATTTTAAATGAAACTATTTTAAACGGATTAATCGCGTATATTTTGGTATTCGAAAATACATTTTTGGAAACCTGACGTTTCGAACACTTTACAGTAGTCCGTAGTCACAGGTAATCTTTTTTGTAGTTAATTTAAACGACATCTATATATACAGACAATAAAATAGCAAAATTAATATTTCTTTATAACTCATCCAATATGGGTTTCAATTGAAAGGGTTTAAACGTAAATTACAGTATACAAATCCATATAAAGAAAATCCAAAATGGCTTTAAAAGCTTATTTTTTCAGCAAAAACATTGATTAGTTATAGATTCGAATCCTTTCCGAGAGTTTTTTTATGTATGTATGTATGTATAGTTCTCCCAACGGAAATATTTAAATTAAATTATTTCTCCACTCTGTTAAGACAAAAAGCTGCGTTGAGTTCCGCCACTTAGCATGGAATATCTCAAATTCATGCCTAGAGCGGCGAATGGAGTGTCTTACCACTTGGTTCTCTGCTGCTTATTGTATCAAATTCTCTAAACAAAGGTTCATTCTGAATGTAACGCATTCAAATACAGATATCATTCGTTCTATTTTCATCGTTCAAAAATAATAAAGCCTATAAGGCTTGTAGCACACCGGTACCGTTACTTTGACGTAACTAACAACAAATAGATTTACATACGCTTATAACTGGGGCAATACACGTGTGCACACCGCTTTACAAACATGCAAACAAACAAATTTCAACTTTACCACCTCTGAATACGGTTTGAAAATCGATGGAAACGGTGTTCAATATAAATTTAAATATTTCAAGCGAAAAAAAGCTTTATCCCGTTGTGATAAGAGTGGAGTGTTATCAAAGTTGCAGTTTAAATCTGCCATATCTGTGGAGTGGTAACGAAATATACGTTTTATTGCTTCGAAATAGAGTTCGAGAGGTTTGTGAGGTACAAATTTAATTCTCTAAGCGTATTTCCAATGTTCAAGCCAAATCCGATCTTATTGCTAACGAATAGAGTCGTTCAAGTTTATGTTAATAGTAAATATATGTGAGACGCACGTCTCAAAGAAAGGCTTGTGTGTATGAATGAAGTCTTTTAGTGCACAAATGAGGTGTTATCTGGACTGAATAATGTTGCGTATTAAAGATACCTTTATATTGGTAAAGGAAATTTTTGTTTGTTTAGAAAGTAAGTGGAAGTAGGAAGAGCTAACGTTTGTATTAAAAAATAATTAAATTAACTCAAAGTATAATAATTATTGAATATAGTAAAAAAAGAAGGCTGTCGAGGCGCAGTGGGACAGCATCTGACTGTAAACGTGTTGATTGTAAGTTCCATCCCCAGTAGGGGTGATTATGTTTAAATTATTTTAATGTCTGGCTATAGACAAGACAAGCCACGGTGTTTAGTTCCACCTGCCCAAACGTGAGGTCTCTAATACCAGAAGAAAGTTGGGGTTATATTTTCTTGACAAAAGGTCTATTAGACTACCCTACTACCAAAGAAAAGCGTGAAGCTGATACAGTATGCAAAAAACCGTTAAAACTGTAAGGAAACTTATTTAAATATTAATTTAGATATATGCTAAATTTATAAAAAAATATTTAATACTAACTAAAATAACGAAAACGCGATGAAAAATATATTTTTCAAAGTAAAAAACAGATTCCTCTCTATTCATTTTAAATATAACATATGTATTATTTTATTATATTAATTACAATTTATCATACTAAGCTACTCCTTATCACAACAACTATCTATCAGTAAAAATCCAGCCAAAATCGGTCCAGCCATATCAGAGATTAATGGGACACACAGACACACAAACAAAAATTGAAAAAAATTTTGTATATATAACACCTATGTAAATATACGCTTTTAGAAAAAAGTGGTTATTTAAATATTACAAACAAACACTCCAATTTTATTTATTTGTATAAATACATATTACAATTCTGGATTCAATACATATTCATTTAAAGCAAACGGACGTCTTTAATGACATGCAATATTTATACAGGTTTCTTCTATCCTATAAGAGGTTAAAATCTTCCAAACGAAACACCCAAAAAACAATATCTATGACAATATGAGGCCATCATTGCGCAGTGGGACCATCGCGTCTGTAACGTGATTGGTAGTGGGTTCGATTTCCACTGGCGGGGTTGTATTAAAAATTCATTTTCATATCTCCACTCTGGCTAGGATAAAGCGCGGCGTTAAGTCTGCCACGCAACACGCAATGTCTTGATTTCGAGCGGAAAACAGTCATCGGAGTGTCTTGACACTAAGTTATCTTTTAATACCTTGCAATATCAATATCAAAAGCGAAAAACAGATTAATTTTGTCACTACACTCTTATGGCTATAATTCTACAATCATTGTTCATTTACACCCATTTTTTTAAAAGAATATTTTATATATAATCAACAAGCAATATTTCCATTTCGGGCTGAAAATACGGAACAGAGTGTCCGACCCTGCGATTTTTTCAACACAGCGACTTACTTACATTATTGATTTTTTTAAAAAATGTCATAATATCCAAAAACAAAACACTTGGTAAATGATTTTAAAACTAATAAAGGCTAATAATTATAAGAGAAACATATTTTAGATCGAATTAAAAATCATTACATGCCCAGTAGAGGCGTTCAGAGTCAAAAGAATTTAAAATGTTACATTATAAAGGCATACACTGTACAAACTTAGCCTTAAGTCCAACTAAAAAGGCATCACTATACACGGTTCTATTTTTAAAGCCATAAGACGCGTTTTGTTTGTTTTATAATGATTTTGCCGCAAAAAATTATCGTGTAACAGATGTGGAACACAGCTCTGTTACCAATGTACATGGAGCTCTTGGGACTCTTTGTGGTGCGTCGTTTTCGAATGTTTTGTTTGGACGGAGCGGGGTGAGGCAGACCTAGGGGAGCTGGTCGCGCCGTGATTTATTCTTTCTTTGTTTGAAAGCGGGACTAAGTTGACACATTTTTTTTTAAATTCGGGCAGAGTTAAATATTTTTTTTTTCTTAAAACGTTGACTTATTGCTCATTCCATTTAAGCCTAGTTCTAATTTGTATCAAGCGTCTGTTTGTTTTGTGATTACGTAAGTGAAGCTTTTTTATATTAAGAAGCGATTTTATAAGATATGTTAATTTTTCTATGTTTACTTCTTTCTACTCATTTTTTTTTCGGTCAATGTACGGTCTTGTACATAATTTATTATATTGAAAATCTATATAAAATATTTGAAAAAAAATCCACAACAAATTCTTTTAGTCCTTAAAAAACTATATCTATTCGATAATATACTAAAAAGACGATTTTAAAATTCTTTATGTATCCCATTAAGTATGCAAGTTGTGTTTTGTTCGAGCTAGTTTCTTTATTAGTAATAATAATAGGATTATTATGGCCTAAAGTGTATTTTTCTACACAATAAATATTTAGTGACAAAACACTTTGTTCTCTTCATTTTTTTTCTTCTACGCACGATTTTGTTTAGTGTTATACAATACCGTATTGTGTTACTAGATCATATTTAAAATATTCATATGAACTATTATGGTGAATTGGGATAAGGTTTTGTCTGTAAGAGCGATGGTTGTGAGTTCGATTCCTAATCAAGGGATTATTATTACATTTCATCGTACTTTTCTAATAAGACAAAGCGCAGCGTTAAGTATCGCTTCTCAATACTCAAGACTTGGTATTCGGGCTGAAAGAGAAAGAGTTAGTCTCGCATAACAAAGCAAGCTGATTTCCAGGCACGGCGGAATTTAACACCGCACTTTGACTTACCATAATGAAAACAAATATACTATTAAATATAATCATCCTTTCAAATTAGAAAGGAATCTGCGATCAAATGCACATAAGGCATCCATTATATAACATATTTCTTTATACCTACATATGTATATTAGTATATGTTTAACTGTAATATAAATTGTGTGTATAATTCCCGTTCTTACATACATTTGTATGACACGAAAAGAACGAATAAAAATTGGCCCCATTCAAGAAAGAAATTCATTCATACATTCTAAACCATTCATTATGTGGTGAACAAAGCTTGGTCTCAAAGCGGGCGGTCGGAAACACACATCAAAGAGGAACAAGAAAGTACATGTTAATATTTTATACACACGACGTTGCGGTGAATGGGATAGTTTGATTTAACAATATGTGGCAGTTCGATTCCCGGTTGCATAAGTTTAGCCAAATTATTGTATGACGATAATCTAGGATAATAATTGTCGGATTGTATTCTTTAGTTTCATATTTTTAGACTTCGTATTTTTTAATTTTTATGTATATATAGTTATAAAAAAGAGCGGCGTTAAGTTACGCCGCTTCACACGTGAAGACGTAATG